>CM068349.1:47173125-47348125 GCA_034769755.1 Odontamblyopus lacepedii | reverse complement strand
TGTGGGGGCAGAGCCTTGTACTGTAGGAGCATGTGGGCGGAGCCTCGTACTGTGGGGACGGAGCCTTGTACTGTAGGAGCATGTGAGCGGAGCCTTGTACTGTGGGGGCGGGGCCTCGTACTGTGGGGGCGGAGCCTCATACTGTGGAAGCCTGTGGGCGGAGCCTCGTACTGTGGGGGCGAGGCCTCGTACTGTGGGGGCGAGGCCTCGTACTGTGGGGGCAGAGCCTCGTAATGTGGGAGCGTGTGGGCGGAGCCTCGGACTGTACTGTGGGAGCTTGTGGGCGGAGCCTCGGACTGTACTGTGGGAGCGTGTGGGCGGAGCCTCGGACTGTACTGTGGGAGCGTGTGGGCGGAGCCTCGGACTGTACTGTGGGAGCGTGGGTGACCCATCTTGTTCTGACCCTGTTCTGTTTCTGGTTCAGTTCCTCGGAGATCCTCATCTCACCATCGCTCACGTCAACTACAAACTGGACCAGGTCAGAAGATACTCTGCTTCCAACATGAGAAGGAGGAGTCTGGGAGAGGGAGGAGGTGGGGGGAGGTGGAGGAGGTGCTGGGAGGTGGAGGAGGTGGAAGGTGCGAGGTGGTGTATGGGGGGGTGGAGGAGGTGGGAGGTGGTGTCTGGGAAGGTGGAGGAGGTGGGAGGAGGTGTCTGGGGAGGTGGAGCAGGTGTCTGGGGAGGTGGAGGAGGTGAGAGGAGGTGTCTGGGGAGGTGGAGGTGGTGTCTGGGAAGGTGGAGGAGGTGGGAGGAGGTGTCTGGGGAGGTGGGTGGAGGTGTCTGGGGAGGTGAAGCAGGTGTCTGGGGAGGTGGAGGAGGTGGGAGGAGGTGTCTGGGGAGGTGGGAGGAGGTGGAGGAGTTGTCTGGGGAGGTGGAGGAGGTGAGAGGAGGTGTCTGGGGAGGTGGAGGAGGTGTCTGGGGAGGTGGAGGAGGTGGGAGGAGGTGTCTGGGGAGGTGGGAGGAGGTGTCTGGGGAGGTGGAGGAGATGAGAGGAGGTGTCTGGGGAGGTGGAGGAGGTGTCTGGGGAGGTGGAGGAGGTGGGAGGAGGTGTCTGGGGAGGTGGGAGGAGGTGGAGGAGGTGTCTGGGGAGGCGGAGGAGGTGTCTGGGGAGGCAGAGGAGGTGTCTGGGGAGGCAGAGGAGGTGTCTGGGGAGGCGGAGGAGGTGTCTGGGGAGGCGGAGGAGGTGTCTGGGGAGGTGGAGGAGGTGTCAGGGGAGGCGGAGGAGGTGTCTGGGGAGGCAAAGGAGGTGTCTGGGGAGGTGGGAGGAGGTGTCTGGGGAGGCAGAGGAGGAGGTGTCTGGGGAGGTGGAGGAGGAGGTGTCTCGGGAGGCGGAGGAGGTATCTGGGGAGGCAGAGGAGGTGTCTGGGGAGGCGGAGGAGGTGTCTGGGGAGGTGGAGTAGGAGGTGTCTGGGGAGGTGGAGGAGGTGAGAGTAGGTGTCTGGGGAGGTGGGAGGAGGTGTCTGGGGAGGTGGAGGAGGTGTCTGGGGAGGTGGAGGAGGTGTCTGGGGAGGCGGAGGAGGTGTCTGGGGAGGTGGGAGGAGGTGTCTGGGGAGGTGGGAGGAGGTGAGAGGAGGTGGATGGGGAGGTGGGAGGAGGTGTCTGGGGAGGTGGAGTAGGAGGTGTCTGGGGAGGTGGAGGAGGTGAGAGTAGGTGTCTGGGGAGGTGGGAGGAGGTGTCTGGGGAGGTGGAGGAGGTGTCTGGGGAGGTGGGAGGAGGTGAGAGGAGGTGTTTGGGGAGGTGGGAGGAGGTGTCTGGGGAGGTGGAGTAGGAGGTGTCTGGGGAGGTGGAGGAGGTGAGAGTAGGTGTCTGGGGAGGTGGGAGGAGGTGTCTGGGGAGGTGGAGGAGGTGTTTGGGGAGGTGGGAGGAGGTGTCTGGGGAGGTGGAGTAGGAGGTGTCTGGGGAGGTGGAGGAGGTGAGAGTAGGTGTCTGGGGAGGTGGGAGGAGGTGTCTGGGGAGGTGGGAGGAGGTGTCTGGGGAGGTGGGAGGAGGTGAGAGGAGGTGTTTGGGGAGGTGGGAGGAGGTGTCTGGGGAGGTGGAGTAGGAGGTGTCTGGGGAGGTGGAGGAGGTGAGAGTAGGTGTCTGGGGAGGTGGGAGGAGGTGTCTGGGGAGGTGGAGGAGGTGTCTGGGGAGGTGGAGGAGGTGTATGGGGAGGCGGAGGAGGTGTCTGGGGAGGAGGAAGAGGAGGTGTCTGGGGAGGTGGGAGGAGGTGTCTGGGGAGGCGGAGGAGGTGTCTGGGGAGGCGGAGGAGGTGTCTGGGGAGGCGGAGGAGGTGTCTGGGGAGGTGGGAGGAGGTGTCTGGGGAGGTGGAGGAGGTGTCTGGGGAGGAGGAGGAGGAGGTGTCTGGGGAGGAGGAGGAGGTGTCTGGGGAGGTGGGAGGAGGTGTCTGGGGAGGTGGAGGAGGAGGTGTCTGGGGAGGAGGAAGAGGAGGTGTCTGGGGAGGAGGAGGAGGTGTAGGGGGAGGTGGGAGGAGGTGTCTGGGGAGGTGGAGGAGGAGGTGTCTGGGGAGGCAGAGGAGGTGTCTGGGGAGGTGGAGGAGGAGGTGTCTGGGGAGGAGGAGGGAGGAGGTGTCTGGGGAGGAGGAGGAGGTGTCTGGGGAGGTGGGAGGAGGTGTCTGGGGAGGTGGCGGATGTGTCCGGGGAGGCGGAGGAGGTGTCTGGGGAGGCGGAGGAGGTGTCTGGGGAGGTGGAGGAGGAGGTGTCTGGGGAGGTGGAGGAGGAGGTGTCTGGGGAGGTGGAGGAGGTGTCTGGGGAGGCAGAGGAGGTGTCTGGGGAGGCGGAGGAGGTGTCTGGGGAGGCAGAGTAGGTGTCTGGGGAGGTGGAGGAGGTGTCTGGGGAGGCAGAGGAGGTGTCTGGGGAGATGGAGGAGGTGTCTGGGGAGGCAGAGGAGGTGTCTGGGGAGGCAGAGGAGGTGTCTGGGGAGGTGGAGGAGGTGTCTGGGGAGGTGGAGGTCTCACTGTGTCTGGTTCAGTTCCAGTTGCTGTTTCCTTCGGTGATGGTCGTGGTGGAGACGATCCGAGCTCAGAAGGTACGAACCTCCTCCTGTCTCCTCCTGTCTCCTCCTGTGTCCTCCTGTGTCCTCCTGTGTCCTCCTGTCTCCTCCTGTCTCCTCCTGTGTCCTCCTGTCTCCTCCTGTGTACTCCTGTGTCCTCCTGTCTCCTCCTGTCTCCTCCTGTGTCCTCCTGTCTCCTCCTGTCTCCTCCTGTGTCCTCCTGTGTCCTCCTGTCTCCTCCTGTGTACTCCTGTGTCCTCCTGTGTCCTCCTGTCTCCTCCTGTCTCCTCCTGTGTCCTCCTGTGTCCTCCTGTGTCCTCCTGTCTCCTCCTGTCTCCTCCTGTGTCCTCCTGTCTCCTCCTGTGTACTCCTGTGTCCTCCTGTGTCCTCCTGTCTCCTCCTGTGTACTCCTGTGTACTCCTGTGTCCTCCTGTGTCCTCCTGTCTCCTCCTGTCTCCTCCTGTCTCCTCCTCTGTCCTCCTGTGTACTCCTGTGTCCTCCTGTCTCCTCCTGTCTCCTCCTGTGTCCTCCTGTCTCCTCCTGTGTACTCCTGTGTCCTCCTGTCTCCTCCTGTCTCCTCCTGTGTCCTCCTGTCTCCTCCTGTCTCCTCCTGTGTCCTCCTGTGTCCTCCTGTCTCCTCCTGTCTCCTCCTGTGTCCTCCTGTGTACTCCTGTGTCCTCCTGTCTCCTCCTGTCTCCTCCTGTGTCCTCCTGTCTCCTCCTGTCTCCTCCTGTGTCCTCCTGTCTCCCCCTGTGTCCTCCTGTCTCCTCCTGTCTCCTCCTGTGTCCTCCTGTGTCCTCCTGTGTCCTCCTGTGTCCTCCTGTGTCCTCCTGTGTCCTCCTGTCTCCTCCTGTCTCCTCCTGTGTCCTCCTGTCTCCTCCTGTGTCCTCCTGTCTCCTCCTGTGTCCTCCTGTCTCCTCCTGTCTCCTCCTGTGTCCTCCTGTCTCCTCCTGTCTCCTCCTGTGTCCTCCTGTGTCCTCCTGCATCTTCCTGCGTCCTCCTGTGTCCTCCTGTCTCCTCCTGTGTCCTCCTGTCTCCTCCTCTGTCCTCCTGTCTCCTCCTGTGTCCTCCTGTCTCCTCCTGTCTCCTCCTGTGTCCTCCTGTCTCCTCCTGTGTCCTCCTGTGTCCTCCTGTCTCCTCCTGTGTCCTCCTGTCTCCTCCTGTGTCCTCCTGTCTCCTCCTGTCTCCTCCTGTGTACTCCTGTGTCCTCCTGTCTCCTCCTGTGTCCTCCTGTTTCCTCCTGTCTCCTCCTGTCTCCTCCTGTCTCCTCCTGTCTCCTCCTGTGTACTCCTGCCTCCTCCTGTGTCCTCCTGTCTCCTCCTGTGTACTCCTGCCTCCTCCTGTGTCCTCCTGTGTCCTCCTGTGTCCTCCTGTGTCCTCCTGTCTCCTCCTGTCTCCTCCTGTGTCCTCCTGTGTCCTCCTGTCTCCTCCTGTCTCCTCCTGTGTCCTCCTGTCTCCTCCTGTCTCCTCCTGTGTCCTCCTGTCTCCTCCTGTCTCCTCCTGTGCACTCCTGTGTCCTCCTGTGTCCTCCTGCGTCCTCCTGCCTCCTCCTGTCTCCTCCTGTGTCCTCCTGTGTCCTCCTGTGTCCTCCTGTCTCCTCCTGTGTCCTCCTGTCTCCTCCTGTGTCCTCCTGTGTCCTCCTGTGTCCTCCTGTGTCCTCCTGTCTCCTCCTGTGTCCTCCTGTGTCCTCCTGTCTCCTCCTGTGTACTCCTGTCTCCTCCTGTGTCCTCCTGTGTCCTCCTGTGTCCTCCTGTGTCCTCCTGTCTCCTCCTGTCTCCTCCTGTCTCCTCCTGTGTCCTCCTGTCTCCTCCTGTCTCCTCCTGTGTCCTCCTGTGTCCTCCTGTCTCCTCCTGTCTCCTCCTGTGTACTCCTGTGTCCTCCTGTTTCCTCCTGTGTCCTCCTGTCTCCTCCTGTGTCCTCCTGTGTCCTCCTGTCTCCTCCTGTGTCCTCCTGTCTCCTCCTGTGTCCTCCTGTGTCCTCCTGTGTCCTCCTGTGTCCTCCTGTGTCCTCCTGTCTCCTCCTGTCTCCTCCTGTCTCCTCCTGTGTCCTCCTGTCTCCTCCTGTCTCCTCCTGTGTCCTCCTGTGTCCTCCTGTCTCCTCCTGTCTCCTCCTGTGTACTCCTGTGTCCTCCTGTTTCCTCCTGTGTCCTCCTGTCTCCTCCTGTGTCCTCCTGTGTCCTCCTGTCTCCTCCTGTGTACTCCTGTCTCCTCCTGTCTCCTCCTGTGTCCTCCTGTCTCCTCCTGTCTCCTCCTGTGTCCTCCTGTGTCCTCCTGTCTCCTCCTGTCTCCTCCTGTGTACTCCTGTGTCCTCCTGTTTCCTCCTGTGTCCTCCTGTCTCCTCCTGTGTCCTCCTGTGTCCTCCTGTGTCCTCCTGTGTCCTCCTGTGTCCTCCTGTCTCCTCCTGTGTCCTCCTGTCTCCTCCTGTGTCCTCCTGTGTCCTCCTGTGTCCTCCTGTGTCCTCCTGTCTCCTCCTGTGTCCTCCTGTGTACTCCTGTGTCCTCCTGTTTCCTCCTGTGTCCTCCTGTCTCCTCCTGTGTCCTCCTGTGTCCTCCTGTCTCCTCCTGTGTCCTCCTGTCTCCTCCTGTCTCCTCCTGTGTCCTCCTGTGTCCTCCTGTGTCCTCCTGTCTCCTCCTGTGTACTCCTGTGTCCTCCTGTGTCCTCCTGCCTCCTCCTGTGTCCTCCTGTCTCCTCCTGTCTACTCTTGCAGTACTCCTGTGTACTCTTGCAGTACTCTTGCAGTACTCCTGTGTACTCCTGCAGTACTCCTGTGTACTCCTGCAGTACTCCTGTGTACTCCTGCAGTACTCCTGTGTACTCCTGCAGTACTCTTGCAGTACTCCTGTGTACTCTTGTGTACTCCTGCAGTACTCCTGTGTACTCTTGTGTACTCCTGCAGTACTCCTGTGTACTCCTGTGTACTCTTGCAGTACTCCTGTGTACTCTTGCAGTACTCCTGTGTACTCTTGCAGTACTCCTGTGTACTCCTGTCTCCTCCTGTCTACTCTTGCAGTACTCCTGTGTACTCTTGCAGTACTCTTGCAGTACTCCTGTGTACTCCTGCAGTACTCCTGTGTACTCCTGCAGTACTCCTGTGTACTCCTGTGTACTCCTGTGTACTCCTGCAGTACTCCTGCAGTACTCCTGTGTACTCCTGCAGTACTCTTGCAGTACTCCTGTGTACTCTTGTGTACTCCTGCAGTACTCCTGTGTACTCTTGTGTACTCCTGCAGTACTCCTGTGTACTCCTGTGTACTCTTGCAGTACTCCTGTGTACTCTTGCAGTACTCCTGTGTACTCCTGCAGTACTCCTGTGTACTCCTGTGTACTCCTGTAGTACTCTTGCAGTACTCCTGTGTACTCTTGCAGTACTCCTGTGTACTCCTGCAGTACTCCTGTGTACTCCTGTGTACTCTTGCAGTACTGCAGTACTGCAGTATTTATGAAGTACTTTTCAGATTCACGGCTGTCAGATCCTGGAGACAGTTTACAAACACAGCTGTGGAGGTCTGCCCCCCGTCCGCACGGCGCTCGAGAAGTAAGAACCTCACCCTGACCTCTGACCTCACCCTGCCCTCTGACCTCTCCCTGCCCTCTGACCTCTCCCTGCCCTCTGACCTCACCCTGCCCTCTGACCTCACCCTGCCCTCTGACCTCTCCCTGCCCTCTGACCTCTCCCTGCCCTCTGACCTCACCCTGACCTCTGACCTCTCCCTGCCCTCTGACCTCACCCTGCCCTCTGACCTCACCCTGCCCTCTGACCTCACCCTGACCTCTGACCTCACCCTGCCCTCTGACCTCTCCCTGCCCTCTGACCTCTCCCTGCCCTCTGACCTCACCCTGCCCTCTGACCTCTCCCTGCCCTCTGACCTCTCCCTGCCCTCTGACCTCACCCTGCCCTCTGACCTCACCCTGCCCTCTGACCTCTCCCTGCCCTCTGACCTCACCCTGCCCTCTGACCTCTCCCTGCCCTCTGACCTCACCCTGCCCTCTGACCTCACCCTGCCCTCTGACCTCTCCCTGCCCTCTGACCTCTCCCTGCCCTCTGACCTCACCCTGCCCTCTGACCTCTCCCTGCCCTCTGACCTCACCCTGCCCTCTGACCTCACCCTGCCCTCTGACCTCTCCCTGCCCTCTGACCTCACCCTGCCCTCTGACCTCACCCTGACCTCTGACCTCTCCCTGCCCTCTGACCTCACCCTGCCCTCTGACCTCACCCTGCCCTCTGACCTCTCCCTGCCCTCTGACCTCTCCCTGCCCTCTGACCTCACCCTGCCCTCTGACCTCTCCCTGCCCTCTGACCTCACC
This sequence comes from Odontamblyopus lacepedii, assembly GCA_034769755.1. Classification (NCBI taxonomy): domain Eukaryota; kingdom Metazoa; phylum Chordata; class Actinopteri; order Gobiiformes; family Gobiidae; genus Odontamblyopus; species Odontamblyopus lacepedii. The sequence continues at coordinate 47,340,833 of CM068349.1, read as the reverse complement.
CTGATCACAGTAGTACACTGTGGTAGTTGTCTGTAGGGTTCTGTAGGTTCTGTGTTCTCCGCAGGATCCTGTGTGTGTGCCATGGTGTGCTGTATAAGCAGCTGGCCGCCTGGATGCTTCACGGTTTGTTATTGGACCAACATGAGGAGTTCTTCATTCGCCAGGGCCCCAGCGGCGCCGGCGCCTCGGCCAATCAGGACGAAGAGGAGGACGAGCTGTGCCTAGGCGGTCTCAGCGGTAAACAGCTGCGGGAGCTGCAGGACCTGGTGAGACCACGTGCGACCGCGTGAGGCCGCGTGAGACCACGTGAGACCACGTGAGGCCGAGACCGCGTGAGGTCGAGTCAGACCACGTGAGACCGCGTGAGACCGCGTGCGGCCGCATGTGAGGTCGAGACCATGTGAGACCGCATGAGGCCGTGTGAGGTCGAGTGAGGCCGAGACCGCATGAGGCCGCGTGAGGTCGAGACCACGTGAGGCCGAGTGAGGCCGCGTGAGACCACGTGAGGCCGAGACCGCGTGAGGTCGAGTGAGGCCGCGTGAGACCGCGTGAGGTCGAGTGAGACCACGTGAGACCGCGTGAGACCGCGTGCGGCCGCATGTGAGGTCGAGACCATGTGAGACCGCATGAGGCCGTGTGAGGTCGAGTGAGGCCGAGACCGCATGAGGCCGCGTGAGGTCGAGACCACGTGAGGCCGAGTGAGGCCGCTTGAGGTCGAGACAGCGTGAGGTCGAGGCCGCGTGAGACCGCGTGAGGCCGAGTGAGGTCGAGGCCGCGTGAGGTCGAGGCCGCGACCGCTTGAGGCAGTGACCCCGTAAGACCGCGTGAGACCGCATGAGATCGAGGCTGCGTGAGGCCGCGACAGGACGAGACTGACCGCGTGAGGCCGCGACTGCGTGAGACTGCGACCGCGTGAGAATGCAACAGGAGCAGGTGAGGACGAGACTGCGGCCGCGTGAGGACGAGACTGCGGCCGCGTGAGGACGAGACTGCGGCCGCGTGAGGCCGAGACTGCGGCCGCGTGAGGACGAGACCGCGGCCGCGTGAGGACGAGACCGCGGCCGCGTGAGGACGAGACCGCGGCCGCGTGAGGACGAGACCGCGGCCGCGTGAGACCGCGACCGCGTGAGGCCGAGACTGCGGCCGCGTGAGGACGAGACCGCGACGGCGTGAGACCGCGACTGCGTGAGGCCGAGCCTGCGACCGTGTGAGGACGAGACTGCGACGGCGTGAGGCTGAGGCCGTGACCGCGTGAGGTGATGACGTCGTCCAGAACCTCAGAATGTGAAACAGCCTCAAAACAGGAAGAAAACGTTTGTATTTGGTTTGTGCTGTTTAGGAATAAGAAATAAACTCACACAAATGAAACTGTCACAGCACAAACCAAATACAAACGTTTTCTATCATTTTCTTCTGTTTTGAGGCTGTTTCACATTCTGAGGTTCTGGACGACGTCATCGACCAAAATAAAACTGTGAATATCTGAAGAACCACAATCACACAAACTGAACTTTCTGCAGCACAAACGACGTTTGATGAGGCGACTTCACACAAGTCGCGCTGAGATCGGGGTCAGTCCTGGTCCGGTCCTGGTCCGGTCCTGGTCCGGTCCTGGTCCGGTCCTGGTCCGGTCCTGGTCTAACCCCGGTTCTTCTGGTTCCTCTGGTTCCGTAGCGGCTGATCGAGGAGGAGAACATGCTGGCTCCGTCCCTGCAGCAGTTCTCGCTCCGCACGGACATGTTGCCCTCGTACATTCCCGTCCGAGTCGCAGAGAAGATCCTGTTCGTGGGAGAATCCGTCCAGATGTTTGAGAACCACAACCACAGCCCCTCCAGAGCCGGTCAGCCCCCCGAGCACAGGGCCTGGGAGAGACCTGGTCTAGTCCTGGTTCAGTCCTGGTTCAGTCCTGGTTTAGTCCTGGTTTAGTCCTGGTTCAGTCCTGGTTCAGTCCTGGTTTAGTCCTGGTTCAGTCCTGGTTTAGTCCTGGTTCAGTCCTGGTTCAGTCCTGGTTCAGTCCTGGTTTAGTCCTGGTTCAGTCCTGGTTTAGTCCTGGTTCAGTCCTGGTTCAGTCCTGGTTTAGTCCTGGTCTAGTCCTGGTTCAGTCCTGGTTTAGTCCTGGTCTGGTCCTAGTCCTGGTCCTAGTCCTGGTCCTGGTCTGGTCTGGTCCTGGTCTGGTCCTAGTCCTGGTCCTAGTCCTGGTCTGGTCCTAGTCCTGGTCTGGTCCTAGTCCTGGTCTGGTCTGGTCCTGGTCTGGTCCTAGTCCTGGTCTGGTCTGGTCCTGGTCTGGTCCTAGTCCTGGTCTGGTCTGGTCCTGGTCTGGTCCTAGTCCTGGTCTGGTCCTAGTCCTGGTCTGGTCTGGTCCTGGTCTGGTCCTAGTCCTGGTCTGGTCCTAGTCCTGGTCTGGTCCTGGTCTGGTCTGGTCCTGGTCCTGGTCTGGTCCTAGTCCTGGTCTGGTCTGGTCCTGGTCTGGTCCTAGTCCTGGTCTGGTCCTGGTCTGGTCCTAGTCCTGGTCTGGTCTGGTCCTGGTCTGGTCCTAGTCCTGGTCTGGTCCTAGTCCTGGTCTGGTCTGGTCCTGGTCTGGTCCTAGTCCTGGTCTGGTCTGGTCTGGTCCTGGTCTGGTCCTAGTCCTGGTCTGGTCTGGTCCTGGTCTGGTCTGGTCCTGGTCTGGTCCTAGTCCTGGTCTGGTCTGGTCCTAGTCCTGGTCTGGTCCTGGTCTGGTCCTAGTCCTGGTCTGGTCTGGTCCTGGTCTGGTCCTAGTCCTGGTCTGGTCTGGTCCTGGTCTGGTCCTAGTCCTGGTCTGGTCCTGGTCTGGTCCTGGTCTGGTCCTGGTCTGGTCCTAGTCCTGGTCTGGTCCTAGTCCTGGTCTGGTCCTGGTCTGGTCCTAGTCCTGGTCTGGTCCTAGTCCTGGTCTGGTCCTAGTCCTGGTCTGGTCTGGTCCTGGTCTGGTCCTGGTCTGGTCCTAGTCCTGGTCTGGTCCTGGTCTGGTCCTAGTCCTGGTCCTAGTCCTGGTCTGGTCCTAGTCCTGGTCTGGTCCTAGTCCTGGTCTGGTCCTAGTCCTGGTCTGGTCTGGTCCTGGTCTGGTCCTAGTCCTGGTCTGGTCCTGGTCTGGTCCTAGTCCTGGTCTGGTCCTAGTCCTGGTCTGGTCCTAGTCCTGGTCTGGTCCTGGTCTGGTCCTAGTCCTGGTCTGGTCCTAGTCCTGGTCTGGTCCTAGTCCTGGTCTGGTCCTGGTCTGGTCCTGGTCTGGTCTAGTCCTGGTCTGGTCCTAGTCCTGGTCTGGTCCTGGTCTGGTCCTAGTCCTGGTCTGGTCTGGTCCTGGTCTGGTCTGGTCTGGTCCTGGTCTGGTCCTAGTCCTGGTCTGGTCCTAGTCCTGGTCTGGTCCTAGTCCTGGTCTGGTCTGGTCCTGGTCTGGTCCTAGTCCTGGTCTGGTCCTAGTCCTGGTCTGGTCCTAGTCCTGGTCTGGTCCTGGTCTGGTCCTAGTCCTGGTCTGGTCTGGTCCTGGTCTGGTCCTAGTCCTGGTCTGGTCCTAGTCCTGGTCTGGTCCTAGTCCTGGTCTGGTCCTGGTCTGGTCCTAGTCCTGGTCTGGTCTGGTCCTGGTCTGGTCCTAGTCCTGGTCTGGTCCTAGTCCTGGTCTGGTCCTAGTCCTGGTCTGGTCCTAGTCCTGGTCTGGTCCTAGTCCTGGTCCTAGTCCTGGTCTGGTCCTAGTCCTGGTCTGGTCCTAGTCCTGGTCTGGTCCTGGTCTGGTCCTAGTCCTGGTCTGGTCCTGGTCCTGGTCCTAGTCCTGGTCTGGTCTGGTCCTAGTCCTGGTCTGGTCCTAGTCCTGGTCTGGTCCTGGTCTGGTCCTAGTCCTGGTCTGGTCTGGTCCTGGTCTGGTCTGGTCCTGGTCTGGTCCTAGTCCTGGTCTGGTCTGGTCCTAGTCCTGGTCTGGTCCTGGTCTGGTCCTAGTCCTGGTCTGGTCTGGTCCTGGTCTGGTCTGGTCCTGGTCCTGGTCCTAGTCCTGGTCTGGTCTGGTCCTGGTCTGGTCCTAGTCCTGGTCTGGTCTGGTCCTGGTCTGGTCCTAGTCCTGGTCTGGTCTGGTCCTGGTCTGGTCCTAGTCCTGGTCTGGTCCTAGTCCTGGTCTGGTCCTAGTCCTGGTCTGGTCCTGGTCTGGTCCTAGTCCTGGTCTGGTCTGGTCCTGGTCTGGTCCTAGTCCTGGTCTGGTCTGTTTCAGGGTCCATCCTGAAGCACAGGGAGGACTCTTTTGCCTCTGAGCTCCATCGGCTCAAACAGCAGCAGATTTTCAGTTTGGTCGACTTCGAAAACCTGATCGACGACGTGAGGAGCAGTGTGGCCGAGGTGCTTCCCTCTCCCCAGACGCTTCCTCCTACAGACGCCTCCCCCTCCTACAGACGCTTCCTCCTCCTACAGATGCTTCCCCCTCCTACAGACGCCTCCCCCTCCTACAGACGCCTCCCCCTCCTACAGATGCTTCCCCCTCCTACAGACGCTTCCCCCTCCTACAGACGCTTCCCCCTCCTACAGACGCTTCCCCCTCCTACAGACGCCTCCCCCTCCCCAGACGCTTCCTCCTACAGACGCTTCCTCCTACAGACGCTTCCTCCTACAGACGCTTCCTCCTACAGACGCTTCCTCCTACAGACGCTTCCCCCTCCTACAGACGCATCCACCTCCTACAGATGCTTCCCTCCTACAGACGCTTCCTCCTCCTACAGATGCTTCCTCCTACAGACTCTTCCCCCTCCTACAGACGCTTCCTCCTACAGACGCTTCCTCCTACAGACGCTTCCTCCTACAGACGCTTCCTCCTACAGACGCTTCCCCCTCCTACAGACGCTTCCCCCTCCTACAGACGCTTCCCCCTCCTACAGACGCTTCCCCCTCCTACAGACGCTTCCTCCTACAGACGCTTCCTCCTACAGACGCCTCCCCCTCCTACAGACGCTTCCCCCTCCTACAGACGCCTCCCCCTCCTACAGACTCTTCCCCCTCCTACAGACGCTTCCCCCTCCTACAGACGCTTCCCCCTCCTACAGACGCTTCCTCCTACAGATGCTTCCCCCTCCTACAGACGCTTCCTCCTACAGACGCCTCCCCCTCCTACAGATGCTTCCCCCTCCTACAGATGCTTCCCCCTCCTACAGACGCTTCCCCCTCCTACAGACTCTTCCCCCTCCTACAGACGCTTCCCCCTCCTACAGATGCTTCCCCCTCCTACAGACGCTTCCTCCTACAGACGCGACCACCTCCTACAGACGCTTCGTCCTCCTACAGACGCTTCCCCCTCCTACAGACGCTTCCTCCTACAGACGCTTCCCCCTCCCCAGACGCTTCCTCCTACAGACGCTTCCTCCTACAGACGCTTCCCCCTCCTACAGACGCTTCCCCCTCCTACAGACGCTTCCCCCTCCTACAGACGCTTCCCCCTCCTACAGACGCTTCCCCCTCCTACAGACGCTTCCCCCTCCTACAGACGCTTCCTCCTCCTACAGACGCTTCCCCCTCCTACAGACGCTTCCTCCTACAGACGCTTCCGCCTCCTAAAGACGCTTCCCCTCCTACAGACGCTTCCTCCTACAGACGCTTCCTCCCCAGACGCTTCCTCCTCCTACAGACGCTTCCCCCTCCTACAGACTCTTCCCCCTCCTACAGACGCTTCCTCCTACAGACGCTTCCTCCTACAGACTCTTCCCCCTCCTACAGACGCTTCCTCCTACAGACGCTTCCTCCTACAGACGCTTCCTCCTACAGACGCTTCCTCCTACAGACGCTTCCTCCTACAGACGCTTCCCCCTCCCCAGACGCTTCCTCCTACAGACGCTTCCTCCTCCTACAGACGCTTCCCCCTCCTACAGACGCTTCCCCCTCCTACAGACGCCTCCTCCTCCTACAGACGCTTCCTCCTACAGACGCTTCCTCCTCCTACAGACGCTTCCCCCTCCTACAGACGCCTTCCTCCTACAGACGCTTCCCTCCTACAGACGCTTCCTCCTACAGACGCTTCCTCCTACAGACGCTTCCTCCTACAGACGCTTCCTCCTACAGACGCTTCCTCCTACAGACGCTTCCTCCTACAGACGCTTCCCCCTCCTACAGACGCTTCCTCCTACAGACGCTTCCTCCTACAGACGCTTCCCCCTCCCCAGACGCTTCCTCCTACAGACGCTTCCTCCTACAGACGCTTCCTCCTACAGACGCTTCCCCCTCCTACAGACACTTCCTCCTACAGACGCTTCCTCCTACAGACGCTTCCTCCTACAGACGCTTCCTCCTACAGACGCTTCCTCCTACAGACGCTTCCTCCTACAGACGCTTCCTCCTACAGACGCTTCCTCCTACAGACGCTTCCCCCTCCTACAGACGCTTCCCCCTCCTACAGACTCTTCCCCCTCCTACAGACGCTTCCTCCTACAGACGCTTCCTCCTACAGACGCTTCCTCCTACAGACCAGACGCTTCCTCCTACAGACGCTTCCTCCTACAGACGCTTCCTCCTCCGCCTCCTACAGACGCTTCCCCTCCTACAGACGCCTTCCTCCTACAGACGCTTCCTCCTACAGACGCTTCCTCCTACAGACGCTTCCTCCTCCTACAGACTCTTCCTCCTACAGACGCTTCCTCCTACAGACGCTTCCTCCTCCTACAGACGCTTCCTCCTACAGACGCTTCCTCCTACAGACGCTTCCCCCTCCCCAGACGCTTCCTCCGACAGACGCTTCCTCCAACCGACGCTTACTCCTTCAGACGCTTCCTCCTACATACGCTTCCCCCTCCTACAGACGCTTCCCCCTCCTACAGACGCTTCCCCCTCCTACAGACGCTTCCTCCTACAGACGCTTCCTCCTACAGACGCTTCCCCCTCCTACAGACTCTTCCCCCTCCTACAGACGCTTCCTCCTACAGACGCTTCCTCCTCCTACAGACGCTTCCTCCTACAGACGCTTCGTCCTCCTACAGACTCTTCCTCCTACCGACGCTGCCTCCTACAGACGCTTCCTCCTCCTACAGACGCTTCCTCCTACAGACGCTTCCTCCTACAGACGCTTCCCCCTCCTACAGACGCTTCCTCCTACAGACGCTTCCTCCTACAGACGCGTCCCCCTCCTACAGATGCTTCCCCCTCCTACAGACGCTTCCCCCTCCTACAGATGCTTCCCCCTCCTACAGACGCTTCCTCCTACAGACGCCTCCCCCTCCTACAGACGCTTCCCCCTCCTACAGACGCTTCCCCCTCCTACAGACGCTTCCCCCTCCTACAGACTCTTCCCCCTCCTACAGACGCTTCCTCCTACAGACGCTTCCTCCTACAGACGCTTCCTCCTACAGACGCTTCCTCCTACAGACGCTTCCCCCTCCTACAGACTCTTCCCCCTCCTACAGACGCTTCCTCCTACAGACGCTTCCTCCTACAGACGCTTCCTCCTACAGACGCTTCCTCCTACAGACGCTTCCCCCTCCCCAGACGCTTCCTCCTACAGACGCTTCCTCCTACAGACGCTTCCTCCTACAGACGCTTCCCCCTCCTACAGACGCTTCCCCCTCCTACAGACGCCCCCCCCTCCACAGACGCTTCCTCCTACAGACGCTTCCCCTCCTACAGACGCTTCCCCTCCTACAGACGCTTCCTCCTACAGACGCCTTCCTCCTACAGACGCTTCCCCTCCTACAGACGCTTCCCTCCTACAGACGCTTCCCTCCTACAGACGCTTCCTCTCCTACAGACGCTCCTCCTACAGACGCTTCCTCCTACAGACGCCTCCCCCTCCTACAGACGCTTCCCCCTCCTACAGACGCTTCCTCCTACAGACGCCTCTCCTCCTACAGACGCTTCCCTCCTACAGACGCTTCCCCCTCCTACAGACGCTTCCTCCTACAGACGCTTCCCCCTCCTACAGACACATCCCCTCCTACAGACGCCTTCCTCCTCCTACAGACGCTTCCTCCTCCTACAGACGCTTCCTCCTACAGACGCTTCCCCCTCCTACAGACGCTTCCTCCTCCTACAGACGCTTCCGCCTCCTACCGACGCTTCCTCCTCCTACAGACGCTTCCTCCTACAGACGCTTCCTCCTACAGACGCTTCCCCCTCCTACAGACGCGTCCCCCTCCTACAGACGCTTCCCCCTCCTACAGACGCTTCCTCCTCCTACAGACGCTTCCCCCTCCTACAGACGCTTCCTCCTCCTACAGACGCTTCCCCCTCCTACAGACGCCTCCCCCTCCCCAGACGCTTCCTCCTCCTACAGACGCTTCCCCCTCCTACAGACGCTTCCCCCTCCTACAGACGCTTCCTCCTCCTACAGACGCTTCCCCCTCCTACAGACGCTTCCCCCTCCTACAGACGCTTCCCCCTCCTACAGACGCTTCCTCCTCCTACAGACGCTTCCTCCTCCTACAGACGCTTCCCCCTCCTACAGACGCTTCCTCCTCCTACAGACGCTTCCCCCTCCTACAGACGCTTCCCCCTCCTACAGACGCTTCCTCCTACAGACGCTTCCTCCTACAGACGCTTCCCCCTCCTACAGACGCTTCCTCCTCCTACAGACGCTTCCCCCTCCTACAGACGCTTCCCCCTCCTACAGACGCTTCCCCCTCCCCAGACGCTTCCCCCTCCTACAGACGCTTCCCCCTCCCCAGACGCTTCCTCCTCCTACAGACGCCTCCCCCTCCCCAGACGCTTCCTCCTCCTACAGACGCTTCCCCCTCCCCAGACGCTTCCCCCTCCCCAGACGCTTCCCCCTCCCCAGACGCTTCCCCCTCCTACAGACGCTTCCCCCTCCCCAGACGCTTCCCCGTCCTACAGATGCTTCCCCCTCCTACAGACACTTCCCTCTCCTCAGACGCTTCCTCTACTGTCCTCCCCCTCCCCAGATGCTTCCTCCAGACGCTCCCCCCTCCCCAGACGCTTCCTCCAGACGCTTCCCTCTCCCCAGACGCTTCCTCCAGACACTTCCCTCTCCCCAGTCGCTTCCTCCAGACTCTTCCCCCTCCCCAGACGCTCCCCCCTCCCCAGACGCTTCCCTCTCCCCAGACGCTTCCCTCTCCCCAGACGCTTCCCACTCCCCAGATGCTTCCTCTACTGTCTTCCATCTCCCCAGACGCTTCCCCTGACATGTGTTTCTCGTTGTAGCACCTCTGGACTCTGATGGTGGAGGAGGCCGACCTGATCGAACAGCTCAAGGTTCAGATCTTCTACAAAATAGTTTAGTCCTGGTTTGGTCCTGGTTTGGTCCTGGTTTGGTCCTGGTTTGGTCCTGGTTTGGTCCTGGTTTAGTCCTGGTTTGGTCCTGGTTTGGTCCTGGTTTAGTCCTGTTTCTGTGTTTTCAGATCATTAAGGATTTCTTTCTTCTGGGTCGTGGAGAATTGTATCAGGTTTTCATTGATCTGGCTCAGCACATGTTAAAGGCTCCGCCCACCGCCGTCACTGAACACGGTGAGAACACGCCAAAAACATGTTTAAAACATGCCAAGAACATGCTAAAACACTAAAAACATGCTAAGAACATGGTAAAAACACTGAACATGCTTAAAACACACTCAAAACATGCAAAAACACAGTAAAACATAGTAAAAACACACTAAAACATGCTAAAACACTTCAGACACACTAAACCATGCTAAAAACACACTATAAACCTGTTTAAAACACTAAAGCCATGCTAAAACATACTAGAACATGCTTAAAACACACTAAAAGATGCTAAAACACACTAAAACATGCTAAAACACACTAGAAACATGCTTAAAACACACTAGGAACATGCTTAAAACACAATAAGATACTAAAACACACTAAAACATGCTAAAACATGCTAAAAACACACTAAAACATGCTAAAAACACTAAAACATGCTAAGATCAGAGTTTAAACACGCTAAGATCAGAGTTTAAACACGCTAAGATCAGAGTTTAAACACGCTAAGATCAGAGTTTAAACACGCTAAGATCAGAGTTTAAACACGCTAAGATCAGAGTTTAAACACGCTAAGATCAGAGTTTAAACACGCTAAGATCAGAGTTTAAACAGGCTAAGATCAGAGTTTAAACATGCTAAGATCAGAGTTTAAACATGCCAAGATCAGAGTTTAAACACGCTAAGATCAGAGTTTGAACACGCTAAGATCAGAGTTTAAACATGCCAAGATCAGAGTTTAAACATGCTAAGATCAGAGTTTAAACATGCTAAGATCAGAGTTTAAACATGCTAAGATCAGAGTTTAAACACGCTAAGATCAGAGTTTAAACACGCTAAGATCAGAGTTTAAACATGCTAAGATCAGAGTTTAAACACGCTAAGATCAGAGTTTAAACACGCTAAGATCAGAGTTTAAACACGCTAAGATCAGAGTTTGAACACGCTAAGATCAGAGTTTAAACATGCCAAGATCAGAGTTTAAACATGCTAAGATCAGAGTTTAAACACGCTAAGATCAGAGTTTAAACATGCCAAGATCAAAGTTTAAACATGCCAAGATCAGAGTTTAAACATGCCAAGATCAGAGTTTGAACATGCTAAGATCAGAGTTTAAACACGCTTAGATCAGAGTTTAAACACGCTAAGATCAGAGTTTAAACACGCTAAGATCAGAGTTTGAACATGCTTAGATCAGAGTTTAAACACGCTAAGATCAGAGTTTAAACACGCTAAGATCAGAGTTTAAACATGCCAAGATCAGAGTTTAAACATGCCAAGATCAGAGTTTAAACACGCTAAGATCAGAGTTTGAACACGCTTAGATCAGAGTTTAAACACGCTAAGATCAGAGTTTAAACACGCTAAGATCAGAGTTTAAACACGCTAAGATCAGAGTTTAAACATGCCTCATCCTCTGAACTGCTGTCTCACGTGGATCTTGTGTATTTCAGATGTAAACGTGGCGTTCCAACAGGCCGCTCACAAAGTTCTCCTAGACGACGATAACCTCCTCCCCCTGCTCCACCTCACCGTGGACTATCAGACCAAGGACAAAGGTACCTGAGGGAGACCTGTTAGTCCTGGTTTAGTCCTGGTTTAGTCCTGGTTTAGTCCTGGTTTAGTCCTGGTTTAGTCCTGGTTTAATCCTGGTTTAGTCCCGGTCCAGTCCCTTTTCAGTCCCGGTCCAGTCCCGGTTCAGTCCCGGTCCAGTCCCGGTCCAGTCCTGGTTTAGTCCTGGTTTAGTCCTGGTTTAATCCTGGTTTAGTCCCGGTCCAGTCCCTTTTCAGTCCCGGTCCAGTCCCGGTTCAGTCCCGGTCCAGTCCCGGTCCAGTCCTGGTTCTGTCCTGGTTCTGTCCTGGTTCAGTCCTGGTTCAGTCCTGGTTCAGTCCCGGTCCAGTCCCGGTCCAGTCCCGGTCCAGTCCCGGTCCAGTCCTGGTTCAGTCCCGGTCCAGTCCCGGTCCAGTCCCGGTCCAGTCCCGGTCCAGTCCTGGTTCAGTCCCGGTCCAGTCCTGGTCCAGTCCCGGTCCAGTCCCGGTCCAGTCCTGGTTCAGTCCTGGTCTCTCCTCAGACCCGGTCCCTGGTCAGGACTCGTCTCCTCGGGATCCTCCAGGCTGTGGTTGGGCGGCGCTCGGTTTGTCCTACAGAGTCCAGTGGCCCCTGCACATCCTGTTCACCCCGGCCGTGCTGGAGAAGTGAGTACTGCGAAAAGTACTGCCAAAGTACTGCCAAAGTACTGCCAAAGTACTGCGAAAAGTACTGCGAAAGTACTGCTAAAGTACTGCGAAAAGTACTGCCAAAGTACTGCGAAAAGTACTGCCAAAGTACTGCCAAAGTACTGCTAAAGTACTGCGAGTACTGGGAAAAGTACTGCCAAAGTACTGCGAAAAGTACTGCCAAAGTACTGCCAAAGTACTGCTAAAGTACTGCGAAAAGTACTGCCAAAGTACTGCCAAAGTACTGCTAAAGTACTGCGAAAAGTACTGCCAAAGTACTGCCAAAATACTGCCGCATCAAAGTGCACTGCCCAAGTACTGCCAAAGTACTGCGAAAAGTACTGCCAAAGTACTGCCAAAGTACTGCCAAAGTACTGCCAAAGTACTGCGAAAAGTACTGCCAAAGTACTGCCAAAGTACTGCCAAAGTACTGCGAAAAGTACTGCGAAAAGTACTGCCAAAGTACTGCCAAAGTACTGCCAAAGTACTGCCAATGTACTGCCAAAGTACTGCTAAAGTACTGCGAAAAGTACTGCGAAAAGTACTGCCAAAGTACTGCCAAAATACTGCCAAAGTACTGCGAAAAGTACTGCCAAAGTACTGCCAAAGTACTGCCAAAGTACTGCGAAAAGTACTGCCAAAGTACTGCGAAAAGTACTGCCAAAGTACTGCCAAAGTACTGCGAAAAGTACTGCCAAAGTACTGCGAAAAGTACTGCGAAAAATACTGCCAAAGTACTGCGAAAAGTACTGCCAAAGTACTGCGAAAAATACTGCCAAAGTACTGCGAAAAGTACTGCGAAAAATACTGCCAAAGTACTGCGAAAAGTACTGCGAAAAGTACTGCCAAAGTACTGCGAAAAGTACTGCGGAAAATCCTGCCAAAGTACTGCGAAAGTGCACCAAAAATACTGCCAAAGTACTGCGAAAAGTACTGCGAAAAATACTGCCAAAGTACTGTGAAAAGTACTGCCAAAGTACTGCGAAAGTACTGCCAAAGTACTGCGAAAAGTACTGCGAAAAATACTGCCAAAGTACTGCGAAAAGTACTGCCAAAGTACTGCAAAAAGTACTGCCAAAGTACTGCCAAAGTACTGCGAGAAGTACTGCGAAAAGTACTGCGAAAAATACTGCCAAAGTACTGCGAAAAGTACTGCGAAAAGTACTGCCAAAGTACTGCGAAAAGTACTGCGAAAAATACTGCCAAAGTACTGCGAAAAGTACCGCGAAAAGTACTGCGAAAAATACTGCCAAAGTACTGCGAAAAGTACTGCGAAAAATACTGCCAAAGTACTGCGAAAAGTACTCCGAAAAATACTGCCAAAGTACTGCGAAAAGTAATGCGAAAAATACTGCCAAAGTACTGCCAAAGTACTGCGAAAAATACTGCCAAAGTACTGTCAAAGTACTGCGAAAAGTACTGCGAAAAATACTGCCAAAGTACTGCGAAAAATACTGCCAAAGTACTGCGAAAAGTACTGCCAAAGTACTGTGAAAGTACTGCGAAAAATACTGCCAAAGTACTGCGAAAAGTACTGCGAAAAATACTGCCAAAGTACTGCGAAAAATACTGCCAAAGTACTGCGAAAAGTACTGCCAAAGTACTGCCAAAGTACTGCGAAAAGTACTGCCAAAGTACTGCGAAAAGTACTGCCAGCTGAAAGTACTCTGAAAGTGCACTGCCAAAGTACTGCGAAAAGTACTGCGAAAAATACTGCCAAAGTACTGCGAAAGTACTGCGAAAAGTACTGCCAAAGTACTGCCAAAGTACTGCGAAAAGTACTGCGAAAAGTACTGCCAAAGTACTGCCAAAGTACTGCCAAAGTACTGCCAATGTACTGCCAAAGTACTGCTAAAGTACTGCGAAAAGTACTGCGAAAAGTACTGCCAAAGTACTGCCAAAATACTGCCAAAGTACTGCGAAAAGTACTGCCAAAGTACTGCCAAAGTACTGCCAAAGTACTGCGAAAAGTACTGCGAAAAGTACTGCGAAAAATACTGCCAAAGTACTGCGAAAAGTACTGCGAAAAGTACTGCCAAAGTACTGCGAAAAGTACTGCGAAAAATACTGCCAAAGTACTGCGAAAAGTACTGCCAAAGTACTGCGAAAAATACTGCCAAAGTACTGCGAAAAGTACTGCGAAAAATACTGCCAAAGTACTGCGAAAAGTACTGCGAAAAGTACTGCCAAAGTACTGCGAAAAGTACTGCGAAAAATACTGCCAAAGTACTGCGAAAAGTACTCCGAAAAATACTGCCAAAGTACTGCGAAAAGTACTGCGAAAAATACTGCCAAAGTACTGTGAAAAGTACTGCCAAAGTACTGCGAAAGTACTGCCAAAGTACTGCGAAAAGTACTGCGAAAAATACTGCCAAAGTACTGCGAAAAGTACTGCCAAAGTACTGCAAAAAGTACTGCCAAAGTACTGCGAGAAGTACTGCGAAAAGTACTGCGAAAAATACTGCCAAAGTACTGCGAAAAGTACTGCGAAAAGTACTGCCAAAGTACTGCGAAAAGTACTGCGAAAAATACTGCCAAAGTACTGCGAAAAGTACCGCGAAAAGTACTGCGAAAAATACTGCCAAAGTACTGCGAAAAGTACTGCGAAAAATACTGCCAAAGTACTGCGAAAAGTACTCCGAAAAATACTGCCAAAGTACTGCGAAAAGTAATGCGAAAAATACTGCCAAAGTACTGCCAAGCATCATGAAAATACTGCCAAAGTACTGTCAAAGTACTGCGAAAGCACTGCTAAAAATACCGCCAAAAGTACTCGCGAAAAATACTGTAAAGTACTCATGAAAGTGCTGCCAAAGTACTGTGAAAGTACTTGAAAAATACTGCCAAAGCATCTGAAAGTACTGCCAAAAGTACTGCCAAAGTACTGCAAAGTACTGCCAAAGTACTGCAAAGTACTGCAAAGTACTGCCAAAGTACTGCAAAGTACTGCCAAAAGTACTGCCAAAGTACTGCAAAGTACTGCCAAAGTACTGCCAAAGTACTGCCAAAGTACTGCCAAAGTACTGCCAAAAAGTACTGCCAAAGTACTGCCGAAAGTGCTGCCAAAGTACTTGAAAGTACTGCCAATGTACTGCGAAAAGTACTGCGAAAAATACTGCCAAAGTACTGCGAAAAGTACTGCCAAAGTACTGCGAAAAGTACTGCCAAAGTACTGCGAAAAGTACTGCCAAAGTACTGCGAAAAGTACTGCGAAAAATACTGCCAAAGTACTGCGAAAAATACTGCCAAAGTACTGCGAAAAGTACTGCCAAAGTACTGCCAAAGTACTGCGAAAAGTACTGCCAAAGTACTGCGAAAAGTACTGCGAAAAATACTGCCAACGTACTGCGAAAAGTACTGCCAAAGTACTGCCAAAGTACTGCGAAAAGTACTGCCAATGTACTGCGAAAAATACTGCCAAAGTACTGCGAAAAGTACCGCAAAAAGTACTGCGAAAAATACTGCCAAAGTACTGCGAAAAGTACTCCGAAAAATACTGCCAAAGTACTGCGAAAAGTAATGCGAAAAATACTGCCAAAGTACTGCCAAAGTACTGCGAAAAGTACGGCGAAAAATACTGCAAAAGTACTGCGAAAAGTACTGCCAAAGTACTGTGAAAGTACTGCCAAAGTACTGCCAATGTACTGCCAAAGTACTGCCAAAGTACTGTGAAAAGTACTGCGAAAAATACTGCCAAAGTACTGCGAAAAGTACTGTGAAAAGTACTGCCAAAGCACTGCGAAAAGTACTGCGAAAAGTACTGCAAAAAATACTGCCAAAGTACTGCGAAAAGTACTGCGAAAAATACTGCCAAAGTACTGCGAAAAGTACTGCGAAAAATACTGCCAAAGTACTGCGAAAAGTAATGCGAAAAATACTGCCAAAGTACTGCGAAAACTACTGCGAAAAATACTGCCAAAGTACTGCGAAAAGTACTGCCAAAGTACTGCGAAAAATACTGCCAAAGTACTGCGAAAAGTACTGCCAAAGTACTGCGAAAAGTACTGCCAATGTACTGCGAAAAATACTGCCAAAGTACTGCGAAAAGTACTGCCAAAGTACTGCGAAAAGTACTGCCAATGTACTGCCAAAGTACTGCGAAAAGTACTGCGAAAAGTACTGCGAAAAGTACTGCGAAAAATACTGCCAAAGTACTGCGAAAAGTACTGCGAAAAATACTGCCAAAGTACTGCGAAAAGTACTGCGAAAAATACTGCCAAAGTACTGCGAAAAGTACTGCCAAAGTACTGCGAAAAATACTGCCAAAGTACTGCGAAAAGTACTGCCAAAGTACTGCGAAAAGTACTGCCAAAGTACTGCGAAAAGTACTGCGAAAAGTACTGCGAAAAATACTGCGAAAAATACTGCCAAAGTACTGCGAAAAGTACTGCGAAAAATACTGCCAAAGTACTGTGAAAAGTACTGCCAAAGTACTGCGAAAGTACTGCCAAAGTACTGCAAAAAGTACTGCGAAAAGTACTGCCAAAGTATTGAGAAAAGTACTGCAAAAAATACTGCCAAAGTATTGCGAAAAGTACTGCAAAAAGTACTGCGAAAAATACTGCCAAAGTACTGTGAAAAGTAATGCGAAAAATACTGCCAAAGTATTGCGAAAAGTACTGCGAAAAATACTGCCAAAGTACTGCGAAAAGTACTGCTAAAAGTACTGCGAAAAGTACTGCGAAAAGTACTGCCAAAGTACTGAGAAAAGTACTGCGAAAAATACTGCCAAAGTATTGCGAAAAGTACTGCAAAAAGTACTGCGAAAAATACTGCCAAAGTACTGTGAAAAGTAATGCGAAAAATACTGCCAAAGTACTGCGAAAAGTACTGCGAAAAGTACTGCGAAAAATACTGCCAAAGTACTGCGAAAAGTAATGCGAAAAATATTGCCAAAGTACTGCGAAAAGTACTGCCAAAGTACTGCGAAAAGTACTCCGAAAAATACTGCCAAAGTACTGCGAAAAGTAATGCGAAAAATACTGCCAAAGTACTGCGAAAAGTACTGCCAAAGTACTGCGTAAAATACTGCCAAAGTACTGCCAAAGTACTGCGAAAAGTACTGTCAAAGTACTGCGAAAAGTACTGCGAAAAATACTGCCAAAGTACTGCGAAAAGTACTGCGAAAAATACTGCCAAAGTACTGCGAAAAGTACTCTGAAAAATACTGCCAAAGTACTGCAAAAAGTACTGCCAATGTACTGCCAAAGTACTGCCAAAGTACTGCAAAAAAAGACTGCCAAAGTACTGCCAAAGTACTGTGAAAAGTACTGCGAAAAGTACTGCCAAAGTACTGCGAAAAGTACTGCCAAAGTACTGCGAAAAGTACTGCGAAAAGTACTGCGAAAAGTACTGCAAAAAATGACTGCCAAAGTACTGTGAAAAGTACTCCGAAAAATACTGCCAAAGTACTGCGAAAAGTAATGCGAAAAATACTGCCAAAGTACTGCGAAAAGTACTGCCAAAGTACTGCGAAAAATTCTGCCAAAGTACTGTCAAAGTACTGCGAAAAGTACTGCGAAAAATACTGCCAAAGTACTGCGAAAAGTACTGCCAAAGTACTGCGTAAAATACTGCCAAAGTACTGCGAAAAGTACTGCCAAAGTACTGCGAAAAATTCTGCCAAAGTACTGTCAAAGTACTGCGAAAAGTACTCCGAAAAATACTGCCAAAGTACTGCGAAAAGTAATGCGAAAAATACTGCCAAAGTACTGCGAAAAGTACTGCCAAAGTACTGCGAAAAATACTGCCAAAGTACTGTCAAAGTACTGCGAAAAGTACTGCGAAAAATACTGCCAAAGTACTGCGAAAAGTACTGCCAAAGTACTCCGAAAAATACTGCCAAAGTACTGCGAAAAGTACTGCGAAAAATACTGCCAAAGTACTGTGAAAAGTACTCCGAAAAATACTGCCAAAGTACTGCGAAAAGTACTGCCAATGTACTGCCAAAGTACTGCCAAAGTACTGCAAAAAAAGACTGCCAAAGTACTGCCAAAGTACTGTGAAAAGTACTGCGAAAAGTACTGCCAAAGTACTGCGAAAAGTACTGCCAAAGTACTGCGAAAAGTACTGCGAAAAGTACTGCAAAAAAAGACTGCCAAAGTACTGCCAAAGTACTGCGAAAAGTACTGCCAAAGTACTGCAAAAAGTACTGTGAAAAGTACTGTGAAAAATACTGCCAAAGTACTGCCAAAGTACTGCGAAAAATACTGCCAAAGTACTGCGAAAAGTACTGGGAAAGTACTGCGAGAAATACTGCCAAAGTACTGCGAAAAGTACTGCGAAAAGTACTGCGAAAAATACTGCGAAAAGTACTGCGAAAAGTACTGCGAAAAGTACTGCGAAAAATACTGCCAAAGTACTGTGAAAAGTACTCCGAAAAATACTGCCAAAGTACTGCGAAAAGTAATGCGAAAAATACTGCCAAAGTACTGCGAAAAGTACTGCCAAAGTACTGCGAAAAGTACTGCCAATGTACTGCCAAAGTACTGCAAAAAGTACTGCGAAAAGTACTGCGAAAAGTACTGCGAAAAGTACTGCGAAAAATACTGCGAAAAGTACTGCGAAAAGTACTGCGAAAAGTACTGCGAAAAATACTGCCAAAGTACTGTGAAAAGTACTCCGAAAAATACTGCCAAAGTACTGCGAAAAGTAATGCGAAAAATACTGCCAAAGTACTGCGAAAAGTACTGCCAAAGTACTGCGAAAAATTCTGCCAAAGTACTGTCAAAGTACTGCGAAAAGTACTGCGAAAAATACTGCCAAAGTACTGCGAAAAGTACTGCCAAAGTACTGCGTAAAATACTGCCAAAGTACTGCGAAAAGTACTGCCAAAGTACTGCGAAAAATTCTGCCAAAGTACTGTCAAAGTACTGCGAAAAGTACTCCGAAAAATACTGCCAAAGTACTGTGAAAAGTAATGCGAAAAATACTGCCAAAGTACTGCGAAAAGTACTGCCAAAGTACTGCGAAAAATACTGCCAAAGTACTGTCAAAGTACTGCGAAAAGTACTGCGAAAAATACTGCCAAAGTACTGCGAAAAGTACTGCCAAAGCATCAAAAATACTGCCAAAGTACTGCGAAAAGTACTGCGAAAAATACTGCCAAAGTACTGTGAAAAGTACTCCGAAAAATACTGCCAAAGTACTGCGAAAAGTACTGCAAAAAAAGACTGCCAAAGTACTGCCAAAGTACTGTGAAAAGTACTGCGAAAAGTACTGCCAAAGTACTGCGAAAAGTACTGCCAAAGTACTGCCAAAGTACTGCGAAAAGTACTGCCAAAGTACTGCCAAAGTACTGCAAAAAGTACTGTGAAAAGTACTGCGAGAAATACTGCCAAAGTACTGCCAAAGTACTGCGAAAAATACTGCCAAAGTACTGCGAAAAGTACTGGGAAAGTACTGCGAGAAATACTGCCAAAGTACTGCGAAAAATACTGCCAAAGTACTGCCAAAGTACTGCCAAAGTACTGCGAAAAGTACTGCGAAAAGTACTGCGAAAAGTACTGTGAAAAATACTGCCAAAGTACTGCGAAAAGTACCGGGAAAGTACTGCGAAAAGTTCTGCCAAAATACTGCGAAAAGTACTGCGAAAAATACTCCCAAAGTACTGCGAAAAATACTGCCAAAGTACTGCGAAAAATACTGCCAAAGTACTGCGAAAAGTACTGCCAAAGTACTGCGAAAAGTACTGCCAAAGTACTGTGAAAAGTACTGCCAAAGTACTGCCAAGTACTGCCAAAGTACTGCGAAAAGTACTGCCAAAGTACTGCCAAAGTACTGCGAAAAGTACTGCCAAAGTACTGTCAAAAATACTGCCAAAATACTGCCAAAGTACTGCCAAAAGTACTGGGAAAGTACTGCGAAAGTTCTGCCAAAATACTGCGAAAAGTACTGCGAAAAATACTCCCAAAGTACTGCGAAAAGTACTGCGAAAAATACTGCCAAAGTACTGCCAGAGTACTGCGAAAAGTACTGCCAAAGTACTGCCAAAAGTACTGCCAAAGTACTGCCAAAAGTACTGCCAAAGTACTGCGAAAAATACTGCCAAAGTACTGCCAAAAGTACTGCCAAAGTACTGCGAAAAGTACTGCCAAAGTACTGCCAAGTACTGCCAAAGTACTGCCAAAGTACTGCTAAAGTACTGCCAAAGTACTGCGAAAAGTACTGCCAAAGTACTGTCAAAAATACTGCCAAAATACTGCCAAAGTACTGCCAAAGTACTGCCAAAGTACTGCCAAAAGTACTGCGAAAAGTTCTGCCAAAATACTGCGAAAAGTACTGCGAAAAATACTCCCAAAGTACTGCGAAAAGTACTGCGAAAAATACTGCCAAAGTACTGCCAGAGTACTGCGAAAAGTACTGCGAAAAGTACTGCCAAAGTACTGTCAAAGTACTGCCAAAATACTGCCAAAGTACTGCGAAAGTACTGCTAAAGTACTGCGAAAAATTCTGCCAAAGTACGCCTAGTGTGCTAGTACTCTACTTTGTGTACTTATGTATTTATGATGTAGTGTTTGTCCTAATGAAGTACTGTGTGTATTTCTCAGGTATAATGTAATTTTCCGGTATTTACTGAGCGTGAGGAGGGTCCAGTCACAACTGCAGCACCTGTGGGCTCTGCAGGTGAGAAGTACTACTACTACAAGTACTACTGCAAGTACTACTACTACTACAAATACTACTACTACTACAAGTACTACTACAAGTACTACTACTACAACTACTACTACAAGTACTACTACTACTACAAGTACTACTGCAAGTACTGCTACAAGTACTGCTACAAGTACTGCTACAAGTACTACTACTACAAGTACTACTACTACTACAAGTACTACTACTACTACAAGTACTACTGCAAGTACTACTACTACTACTACTACAACTACTACTACAAGTACTACTACTACTACAAGTACTGCTACAAGTACTGCTACAAGTACTGCTACAAGTACTACTACCACAAGCTACCACTACCACTACAAGCACTACTACTACAAGCACCACTGCAAGTACCACTACTACTACTACTACAACCACTACCACAAGTACCACTACTACTACAAGCACCACTACTACCACAAGCACCACTGCAAGCACTACCACTACTACTACAACCACTACCACAAGCACTACCACTACAAGTACCACTGCAAGCACTGCCACAAGTACTGCCAAGCACTGCCACAAGCACTACCACAAGCACCACTACTACCACAAGTACCACTGCAAGCACCACTACTACCACAAGCACTACAAGCACCACTACTACTACCACAACCACTACCACAAGCATACTACTACTACAAGTACTGCTACAAGTACTGCTACAAGTACTGCTACAAGTACTACTACTACAAGTACTACTACTACTACAAGTACTACTGCAAGTACTACTACTACTACAAGTACTACTACAAGTACTACTACTACTACAAGTACTACTACTACTACAAGTACTACTGCAAGTACTACTACTACTACAAGTACTACTACAAGTACTACTACTACTACAAGTACTACTACAAGTACTACTACTACAGGGCTCTACACTAACTTCTTTTCAGGAGCACATTTGCCCCTAAGTCAAAAGTTTTAGGAGCACAGAAAAACAAATGGGGACAAATAGGTTTTAGTTTTGAACGTTTTTTACAGTGCAGAACTTATTTGAATGAATTTTATACAAAAAAACACAAAAGAATTATGACGGTACTTTTCCTGCACGATCACTGTGTTTTTAATCAGTCTGTCTCCATTTTATCTGATTAATATTTAGACTTAAAATCAGCCAAACAGACTGTGCTGCACTGAAACACTCTGCGCCCCTTTGTGGGCCTAAGCGAACAGACAAGAACATTCACACAGACAGTGGCTCCTCTTTTCTGCATCACTCGAGGAAAAACTAAAACACAACACTCCCCACAGTTTGAGAACCTCTTCTTTAAGAGAACTTCCACTGGCACTTTACACAAAACTGCTTCAATGTGAATAAAGTGGGTAAAATTTTTAAACCTGTATTTTCAAATTCCTGGAGTTGTGACAAACAGATTAATTAGTCATTTTCTTTGGCAAACTTCAGCCCACATATCGCCTGCTCTGTGCCGTAGCTCTGCTCTGTGCTGTAGATGTTTAACCTGCCCTGTGACGCTGAGGGTGGAGCTGTGGACGAGCCGCGCGCTGGTGGTGCAGTGTCCACGGGCTCCAGCGCACAGGTCCCACACACTGGGACAAGTTTATTGGCGACAGCAGCGGCCGTAATGAAATATGATGCACTCAGTATTCAGACATCGAGTCCGAGACGTGACCGAGTCCAAATGCGCTCGAGTCCGAGACAAGACCGAGACAAAGCTCTGGCTTTAGAGAGGGAAGTCCAGCGGCACAGGGGAATCTACTGAGTGTGGGACAGGTGTGGGTCCTGTGGTGGTGGGACAGGTGTGGGTCCTGCTGTGGTGGGACAGGTGTGGGTCCTGCTGTGGTGGGACAGGTGTGGGTCCTGTGGTGGGACAGGTGTGGGTCCTGTGGTGGGACAGGTGTGGGTCCTGCTGTGGTGGGACAGGTGTGGGTCCTGTGGTGGTGGGACAGGTGTGGGTCCTGCTGTGGTGGGGCAGGTGTGGGTCCTGCTGTGGTGGGACAGGTGTGGGTCCTGCTGTGGTGGGACAGGTGTGGGTCCTGCTGTGGTGGGACAGGTGTGGGTCCTGTGGTGGGACAGGTGTGGGTCCTGCTGTGGTGGGACAGGTGTGGGTCCTGCTGTGGTGGGACAGGTGTGGGTCCTGTGGTGGGGCAGGTGTGGGTCCTGCTGTGGTGGGGCAGGTGTGGGTCCTGCTGTGGTGGGACAGGTGTGGGTCCTGTGGTGGGACAGGTGTGGGTCCTGCTGTGGTGGGACAGGTGTGGGTCCTGTGGTGGGACAGGTGTGGGTCCTGTGGTGGGACAGGTGTGGGTCCTGTGGTGGTGGGACAGGTGTGGGTCCTGTGGTGGTGGGACAGGTGTGGGTCCTGCTGTGGTGCCGCTCCTTGTTTAAAGGGGCATAGGTGTGTTTTGAAGCGGAGTTTGTTCATATGAGTGATATCGCCGCACACCCGGAGCTCGTGTGCTGGGGTCGTGCGCGGTCGGAGGTGTCGTGCCCGGGCTCAGTTTGGTTGCGCTCGCACTGGGCGTGAGGCGCTTTAGTATGGCGTCAGATTCCTGTCAAAAGTAACACGCGCATAGAAACTCTATGCGAGGTGCAGGAACTGTTCAGAAACTGCTCGAGGGCGCCGAAACTACTCGTGCTGCAGAAACTGTGCGCGCGAGCGAAGAAACACGCTCGCGAGAGTAGAAGCAGCTCTTGCACGAGCAGAGAAACTCCCCTCTTACGTGGGACAAAACCACTCTGCTCGCTCGGAGTTGACTTCTGCTCGCGCGGAGAATGTGGACTAATGGGGGAGGGAACCTGAGGATGACGGCTATTGTGATTGGTCTGTCCTGAGACACAGGACTCTGACAGACCGCCCAAAATGTCCAAACACTGCATGACATGTGCGTTGGCCGCCACTAGGGGGAAACGCTACATTACAGAATCTCTGTGAATACATGGGTAGAGCCAGAACCATAGATGAGACAGCTGAGTTTGACAGGTTATACAAAAGTTTAAAAAGACAAAAGTTTAAAAAGACAAAAGTTTAAAAAGACAGGTTTAAACAAAAGTAGACATGTGCATAAATTAGGACACCCTTGTTGTTTTATTGATGTTAATACCTTTAGCACTAATTATTGGAACACTTTTGTTTAAGTAATTATTGCACTTTCTGTAAATCCTATAAAGTTCATTTCACTTCTCAAATATCACTGTGTTTTTCTGCTATATGAGATATTTAACTGAAATTGCTGATCCGAACATCCAATGATTTATAAAGGAAAATCTTGAAAATGATCAGGGCCCAAACTTTTTCACACGACTGTATCCTCCATAAACTGAACTGGCTCCCAGTTCATTTTCGTATCCAATTTTAAATTATCGTCCTTGTTTTTAAATCCCTCCTCTGGCCCCTCCCTCTCTGTCAAGTGTTTTGCCGGTGCAAGCTTTCCCACACTTGAAAGGGAAGGGCCTCACTCTCTTTTTTAAAAACCAGACGCAGGACTTCACTCAATGCACTTAAGATTCTTTTAATCCATTCTTGGCACAGGTGAAAAACCTTTGACACAATAAGAAGAAAAAAAACAATTATCAAAATTAGACAGATTAATAGCACATACTGCTAAATATCACATAATTTAATCTTTCAGAAATGTTTAGTGAAAAAGAAAAAGTATTTTAGCAGTAACAATTTTAGATTTTTTAATTAAATTAAATATTTTAAACTGCATATTTTAACAGGTTTTAGAGCACACAGTGTCACAGTTTTACTGATATTTTCATATAATATATAATTATTTAACCAAATAATTAACAAATAATCTGTTTAACACACCCCTTTTAACTGAAATTTTTTAACAGTGCGTTTCCATGAATAACATCCCCACGTGCTTGCAGCGGAGCAAACTTTATGCAGATAAACAGCAAACAAAGAAAAGAGTCCGGGCTTAAGCAACGCTTACCGGCAGTCCTTTTAGAGTTTTTTAGACCTTTTCCTTGCCCGTTTTCCATGAAGCGTCCGTCAACGCTCAGCGTGCATAAAACAAAGGCTTCCTACCCCGCTCCCCCACTCAGCTGATTACACCTCCGCGTCACCTGCGGAGCCTCACGCACAGCGGAAAAGTTCGGCGGCGGTGGGCGGCGCGGCGCTCCCCGCTCAGTACACAGTGCGACAACAAACGCTCGGCGTTGCCTCTAACTCGCCGCAACACCTCCCACTCGATCTTTCCATGGGTCATAGGGAAGATCGCACAACCTCCAGGTTACTCCAGGCGAGCTCAAGCTAGTAATATCAGTTGTCCTGGTCTTCTATTGGAAGGAGGACAACGAGGCGTCTGACGTCTCTATGCAGCACAGTACTTCCCCTGTCGCTGGATGCTGAGCCTTTGGCGGTTGGTCTGGAGCTGTTGACAGGCACACAATGGCTTGGAGAGACTTGAACTTTGACATCCCTTACAGTACCTTTGAGTCAGGGTTCACGCAAATGACTCTTCCAAGCTTGAATTGTCCTCTCAGCGCGTTTGGTCACACAGCCAGACTATATCTCCAACAGCAACGTTTCTCTCTGTGGTGTGCCATTTACATCGTGACAAACAAATTTGGACCAGCGAGCTGACTCCAGGACTTCCAGAAGTGGTTGACTTGGGCTTGTATCTCTCGCAGTCTTTTGTACGGATAAGTGCCAAAATCGAACGTCTTGACATCACCGCTCTGTGAAGCTCGACCAAGCAAAAGTGAGTTTGGTGTGATGTATTCGAGTCGGTCTTCTAAGCTCTGAGTTCTCGCATCTATGGGGCGTTCGTTGGCAAGGTTGGCTGCCAGTTGGAGTACTGTCAGGAACTCACTAAAACTGAGGTTTGTTCCCTTCCCGAGACTCTGGAGCGCTCTCTTCATGATCCGCACTGCGGCTTCTGCGTGCCCTGCTTCGGTGTGGGGAATCAGCTGGACTGATTTTCCAGGTCCACTCAGTCCCATGTTTAACAGCAAACTCTTCCAGGGTTTCTTTGTTCTGCTCCCCCAGGAAAGCGTACAGCTCTGCCAGAACGGGTCTTGCACCAATGAAGTTGGTTCCAGGATCGGACCAGATCTTTAATGGGTGGCCACGGAGTGCGGTAAACCTCTGGTAAGCAAGTAATAAGCTCTCTGTTGATAGTGTGTTTGCTAGCTCTGCGTGGATGGCCCTGCTTGACATGCAGCAAAACACCACTCCCCAAACCTTCATGGTCACTCTTTTCTTGATGTCATCCCTTACTTGGTAGGGCCCAAATAAGTCAACGGCAGTGAACTCAAATGGTGATGCAGGTCTTGTTCTTTCTTCAGGTAGGTCACCCATTACCTGTTGACAAGTCCTGGCTCTTGCTTTCTTGCAAACGATGCATTTGTCAACAACTTTTTGGGCAATTCTCCTCCCTCTGATGACCCAAGCCTTCCTTCTCATCCTCAATAAGGTCCCTGCTACTCCCTCATGTCCTTCACTGTGAGCTTCATGGGCCAAAAGGGTTGCAATCCAGGCATCAAAGGGTAGGAGGGGGACGGCTTTGCCATCTTTTTTAAAGTACTGGATCCTACCGCCACACACCAATAGCCCACTTGTCACGTCCCTGTAGACAACCAGTCTATCTGTTGTGGTGCTGGGGAAAGTCACCTGTGCTTGCGCTGCCAGGCAAAGGTCTCTAAAAGCATCTTGTCTCTCGACGACCGTGATGATGCCACATGCAGACACTGCCTCCCACTTTGACTGGTCTCGGGCTTTGACCCGCAGGAACCTTTTCGCTGCTCTCCAGATCCATGCCACTGTCTTTACCAGCCGTGTCAGGTTACTGAAACGTCTTACATCAACTAGCATTTGGACTGCTAGTCCTGCAGGTGGCCTGCTTGACATCTTCTGGACCGAATGCTGGCTCTGCTCTGGGTCTCCCTTTTGGTTGGTTCTGTTAAGAACTGCAACAAATGATTTTTTCTGGATTTTTCCAATGTTCTCTCTTGCTGCAGCAGCAACGCTTTTTGCGGATCTTTTTGGCCACTCACTTTCTGGTAGACTTAAAAATTTCGGACCTGTCTGCCATTCCGAGTCCTTAGTCAAGTCTTTGGGGCTACCTCCTCTGGTTATGAGGTCTGCAACATTCAATGCTCCCGGGATCCACCACCAATCTTGGACATTTGTGCTGTTCTGGATCTCTCCGACCCGGTTGGCAAAGAAAGTTTGATAGCCGTAACTTTCTCGCTGTATTGCTCCTAAGACGGTCTGACTGTCGACAAGATGATACCACTTTTCCACCTGGATTCTGCAGTGTCTTTCAAAATAACCCTTCAGCCGGGCAGCAAAGACAGCTCCACACATCTCAGCTTTTACAGCATCTCCTTTTTGGTCAAGAGGGGTCAATTTGGCCTTGGCTTCAACCAGCCTGACGGCTACGCCATGGTTGCAATCCCAGCGCAGATATAGCACAGCGCCATAAGCCTGCTCACTGCCATCAGAGAAGGTGACACCACAAGGTTTTCCATTGGGATTTGGTGGCGTCAGGGACCTGGTGAATTTTATGTTGCCCAGCTCGACATATTCCTCCAGGAGCTTAATGGCATTCTCCCGTAGCTTGTCTGACAAAGCAGCATCCCAGGTGTCTTTCACTGAGCAGTACTTTGCTTTGGCTTCTTGAAAAGCTCTCCGGACCAGGATTACTCCCTTTGCTTCACTGGAGCCACTAGACCTAGTGGATCATACAGCCCGGCGACTTGGCTTAATAGCTCTCTTCTGGTGAGTGGTCTTGGAGCTTGCAACCGCACTTCCTCCTCGAGCAGATTCTGGCCAAGTCGTAACTTTTTCTTCTTTTTTGAGAAGTTTACGGCGACCATGACATGGAGCTGGTCATCATCGAGTGTATACCCAAGACCGAGGGCTTTGTTGTCATCTTCAGTGAGCTGATTTGGCAGAACTATCGTCTTGGGTTCTGTCTCCCCACATTTTGGCACTTTCTTTCCACTTTCGCTGGAGTAGACCCATGGCTTCATATAAAAACCCCAGCATCTAGAATTTGCTCAACATTACTTGTGATGCGTTTCAGCTGGTCCAGGCTATCGTGAGAGGTCAGGATGTCGTCAACATAGGCATCTTGATATAACACACGCCGTTCCTCTTTGAGATGACTGAACTGAGGTAAGTTGGCAGTTTCACGCATGGCCAGTTGAGCAATGCATCCAGCGGGTTTATCTCCAATGTTGACTCTTGTTATGGCAAAGTCTTCAATTTGGTCATTTTCTGATTCCCGCCAAAGGAATCTATGCAGATGGACTTCTTCATCCTCCAGCCAGACGGAGTTGTACATTTTCCTTATGTCACCCAGGGCAGCAAAGACTCCTGCTCGGAACCTCAGTAGGACAGCACGGATGGGGTTGAGAACATCTGGGCCTTTTATGAGGAGGTCGTTCAGACTCAGGCCTCTAAATTTTTGGCTGCTGTTCCAAACGAGTCTTACTGGAGTAGAGACGGAATGTGGGTTTGGGGCAATGAGATGACTGATATACCACACTGATCCGGTCCAGTTTTGCAGCTCCTCTTCGGACAGTTTTACTGCGGCCTTACGTTGGATCATATCATGCACTTGGGAGGCGTAGACAGATTTCCATTCTGGCTCCTTTTTCAATTGTTTTTCCGTCCTGAGGAATGTTGCTTCAACGGCCTTCCTGTTGTTGGGCAAGGATGTTGGATCCTCCGCCCAGGGATATTTGGCATGCCAGTGTGGTCTCTCGCAGTGGTCATCTCCAGTTACATATCTCAAACCATTTCTCACCATTTCTAGTTCTCTTTCCTCAGCCAGTGACATCTCTTTGCCTCCAGGCTGGCAATTTCCGCAGCGGCAACCTCCACACCTGGGCTCACAAGCAGCTCCTATGCTGTCCCACTTCCACCATTTTAGAAAGTCTGTGTTTGCAGCTGCAGTGTCGGCGTGGATGAAGGGAGTCTTGCCGAAATTCAGATCTTTACAGGTAAGTTCTTTATATTTTACTGCTGCGGTTCTCATTGAGCGAGCGAAGTGAGTTTTGGAGGAATGGGCTGTCACAATGGCTTCTTCGAAGAGGTCAGGATGCGTACCCCCAACAGTCTTCCCAAGTGGACCATCCCAGAGGACAAGATCTCCAATGGAGCGAACTTTTTGAGGCACCAATCGTCCTTCCTTATGACTTATAAGAAGTTGGACCTCTGTGGGTCTCTTCAGCTCATGGAGTGGGACATCAGGGAAAATCTTTTGCAACTTTTTTGCTCCCACATGTTTGTGAATCTCGGCAATGCTATCCAGTCCATAGCAAACTAGCTGGTGTGCCTTGAGAGTGCCTCTGGGGGTGTTCACACGGATCTTTAACAGGTACCGTTTGGTCTCCACCAAGACTTTCATCCCACCAACTCCATGGACCACCAGGGTGACGTCTTCACGCCGGAGGTTCAACTTATCTGCAGCCTTATGCGTGATGTAATTTGTATCTGAGGCCAGGTCAATCAGTGTTCCGATCTTTTGTCCAGCATTGGCAGTGATGTTAAGGAGCATCATGATGACGGGGTACTCCTGCAAGCCATATTCTCCCAGTAGTCCATACTCACTTACTGTGGAGTTGTAAGATTTGGATACTGCGTTGCAGAAAGCATCTCGACACTGCCGGGCCAGTTCCGGTGACAACTTGGAGAGGAACTCCTCTTGAGCCCCTGTGTATCTCCTTCCACCTCCCACTGTGCCAGGTTTAACTGATCTTTGGGCCCAATTCTTGGTTTCAGCCAAGGGGCAGAGGTAGTAGTGGTGCTGGTCTTTGCACTCTGTGTTCTTGCACAGAAAGGAAGTTTTGCAATATCCATCTTCACCATGAATCTCCAGGCACCGACTACAAGCACCAAGCTGCATCACTGCACTTCTCCTCTCCGAAGGTTTTAAGTTGGTCTTGAACTTTCTGCAGAAATACAGTTTTGTTCTGTGCTTGTTGTCCCCACAGATGAAGCAGTTTGTGGGTTCGCTACTGGCCTTGGCAGTTCGTGTTCTAGCATGTTTTTGCTGGAACTTGGTCTCTTTCCTGCTGGGCTCTTCATCTTTTAGCTGATCCAACTGCTCATATATTGACTCTTGTCCTCTCAGGAACGTGAGGAGCTTGTCAAAGCGGTTTTGGTGTTGGGCAGCTTTCCCGTCCTCAGCAGCATACACCAGCCACTCCTTCTTTAGAGACTCTGGGAGCTTGCTCTCGATCGATTTTGTGACCAGTGGATTTTTTACAGTGTCCACATTTCCAAGCTCATTTAGGTCGTACAGGGCCTTTTCAACAGCCCGAATTAGTTCCACAATCTTCCGGGGCTGGTGACCTCTAACAGGTGGCATTGCCTGCAGTTCTTCCACGATTTCGAGGGCAATGGCTGTTTGGTTCCCAAAACAGTTCTCTAGGACCCGGAATACCTCGTTGGCTGTGCTGTAGGTGGGAAGGCAGAGGTCTCTACTCACTTTATCATCCAGACTGTCCAGCAGTTGAAACTTCCTCACTTCCTGTGAGCCAGTTGGTTCGCCCTGTCTTTGCAGTGCGTCCCATTCTCTCCTCCACCGGTAAAAGTCGCGCTTGTTTCCGGTGAACTTGGGAAGAGCGGTGGGCTTTAGCCTGATAGCTGGTACTGGTGTTGAACTGTGGGTTGGGGCCAGTTTCCCCTCAGCGTCCTCATTTAGCCTTGTTTGGATCAATGTCGCCTTTCTGGACACCAGCTTTGGGAGGCAGATCTCCAGCTCCCTCACTCGGCAGCCAAAGTCCTCTTGTTCAGCAGGTGGTGCCCACTGGCTCCATCGCGAGTGAGCTTCTTTTGCTGCTTTGACCAGTGACTCTAGATGCTGTAGCATGAACTCATATGCCTCAACGCTTGCATCGGGCTTGACAGAGGAGACACACTCACATTCGGACTCTGCCACCTGCACAGCCAGGGACAGTTCAGCTCCTCCAAACTTGGACCAGAGAGTTCCTTTTATCAGGTCTTTAACCTGCTTCGACCTCTGCTCACACTCAATTGCCGTCTTTTCTATGTCAGCTCTTTGTTGCTCACTTTGGGCGTCCAGCCCTGCCTCGCACACTGCAATGTAGGCCTCTTCTACTGGCCATTGGCCTCCATAACCCTTGAGCTCTCCAGCATGAGTCTTTTAAAGTTTTCCTTCAGTTCCTCTGCAGACATCTCTGTATGGGTCCTGTTAATGCTATTAGCCAGCCGGGAGAAAAGTCTTTTTGCAGTCGTCCTCTCTGCTTTCAGCTCCTCCAGTCCCTTTACATCAGCCATGTTGGTTGGTGCGCACTTCTTTTTTGCTGTCCAGACCTGGTCTTGGTCTCCACTGGGGACGGTTTTTCACTGTCAAGTGTTTTGCCGGTGCAAGCTTTCCCACACTTGAAAGGGAAGGGCCTCACTCTCTTTTTTAAAAACCAGACGCAGGACTTCACTCAATGCACTTAAGATTCTTTTAATCCATTCTTGGCACAGGTGAAAAACCTTTGACACAATAAGAAGAAAAAAAACAATTATCAAAATTAGACAGATTAATAGCACATACTGCTAAATATCACATAATTTAATCTTTCAGAAATGTTTAGTGAAAAAGAAAAAGTATTTTAGCAGTAACAATTTTAGATTTTTTAATTAAATTAAATATTTTAAACTGCATATTTTAACAGGTTTTAGAGCACACAGTGTCACAGTTTTACTGATATTTTCATATAATATATAATTATTTAACCAAATAATTAACAAATAATCTGTTTAACACACCCCTTTTAACTGAAATTTTTTAACAGTGCGTTTCCATGAATAACATCCCCACGTGCTTGCAGCGGAGCAAACTTTATGCAGATAAACAGCAAACAAAGAAAAGAGTCCGGGCTTAAGCAACGCTTACCGGCAGTCCTTTTAGAGTTTTTTAGACCTTTTCCTTGCCCGTTTTCCATGAAGCGTCCGTCAACGCTCAGCGTGCATAAAACAAAGGCTTCCTACCCCGCTCCCCCACTCAGCTGATTACACCTCCGCGTCACCTGCGGAGCCCCACGCACAGCGGAAAAGTTCGGCGGCGGTGGGCGTGCGTGCGCGCTCCCCGCTCAGTACACAGTGCGACAACAAACGCTCGGCGTTGCCTCTAACTCGCCGCAACACTCTCTATCTAACCTCCTAACTCCATACCAGCCGCCCGTAGTCTTCTCCACTGATGCACATCTGTGGACCGTCCCTCAGTCTGGACTCATGGGTTCAGGCCTTTCACTGTTGCTGGTCCTAAACTATGGAATGCCCCATTTCACTCGTCAGTGCTCAAATTTGTCCACATTCAAAAAAGAATTAAAAGCCCTTTTTACCCTGGCTTATCCCAATTCCTGAATCCAAATTCATTGTTTCTTTCTCATTTTTGATATTATTTTATTTATTATTTATTTTATTTTATTTATTTATTTTAAAAATGTATTATTTATTCATTCTTCATTTATTATTTTAAATCTATTCTATGAATGGTCCTGTTATTTTGTGTTATAATCTTATTGCCAAATTATTGTTCATATTAATATTATTATCATCATCTTTTATTATTATTACCAACATTATTACTATTTCCTTTGATTTTGTTTTAACCTATATTCTATTTCTATAATTTATGTTTGCGCTTTATGTTTACTGTACAGTGTCCTTGAGAACCTTGAAAGGCACTTATTAAATAAAATGTATTATTATTATTATTATTATTATTATTATTATTATTATTATTATTAAACCTGTCAAACTCAGCTGTCTCATCTATGGTTCTGGCTCTACCCATGTATTCACAGAGATTCTGTAATGTAGCGTTTCCCCCTAGTGGCGGCCAACGCACATGTCATGCAGTGTTTGGACATTTTGGGCGGTCTGTCAGAGTCCTGTGTCTCAGGACAGACCAATCACAACAGCCGTCATCCTCAGGTTCCCTCCCCCATTAGTCCACATTCTCCGCGCGAGCAGAAGTCAACTCCGAGCGAGCAGAGTGGTTTTGTCCCACGTAAGAGGGGAGTTTCTCTGCTCGCGCAAGAGCTGCTTCTACTCTCGCGAGCGTGTTTCTTTGCTCGCGCGCACAGTTTCTGCAGCACGAGTAGTTTCTGAACAGTTCCTGCACCTCGCATAGAGTTTCTATGCGCGTGTTACTTTTGACAGGAATCTGACGCCATACTTTAGGGGCTCCAGGCTTGGGCAGGTTCCACAGTCCTAGTGTGAGTTTGCCCCAAATGTTTGACACATGTAGAACGTTTAACTCGTCACGTTGTGTCTGTGCAGCTCCTTATTGTGCTGCAGAAGCATCGATGAGACTGTTTTATTTTCCTCGTTCGCACGATGAAATATTTACTCGCAAATGTGAGTGAAATGGGCGCACTGTAGAGCCCTGTACTACAAGTACTACTATTACTACTACAAGTACTACTATTACTACTACAAGTACTACTATTACTACTACAAGTACTACTACAAGTACTTCTACTACTACTACTACAAGTACTTCTACTATTACTACTACAAGTACTTCTACTACTACTACAAGTACTACTACAAGTACTTCTACTACTACTACTACAAGTACTACTACAAGTACTACTACAAGTACTACTACTACTACAAGTACTACTACTACAAGTAATACTACAACTACTACTACTTGGAGGATGGAGTGATAGAAGAGGATGGAGGAGGATGGAGTGATAGAAGAGTCTGTGGAGGAGGATGGAGTGATAGAAGAGTCTGTGGAGGATGGAGTGATAGAAGAGTCTGTGGAGGATGGAGTGATAGAAGAGTCTGTGGAGGAGGATGGAGTGATAGAAGAGTCTGTGGAGGAGGATGGAGTGATAGAGTCTGGAGGAGGATGGAGTGATAGAAGAGTCTGTGGAGGATGGAGTGATAGAAGAGTCTGTGGAGGAGGATGGAGTGATAGAAGAGTCTGTGGAGGAGGATGGAGTGATAGAAGAGTCTGTGGAGGAGGATGGAGTGATAGAAGAGTCTGTGGAGGAGGATGGAGTGATAGAAGAGTCTGGAGGAGGATGGAGTGATAGAAGAGTCTGTGGAGGAGGATGGAGTGATAGAAGAGTCTGGAGGAGGATGGAGTGATAGAAGAGTCTGGAGGAGGATGGAGTGATAGAAGAGTCTGGAGGAGGATGGAGTGATAGAAGAGTCTGTGGAGGATGGAGTGATAGAAGAGTCTGTGGAGGTCAGAAGGTTTGGTGAAGAGTCAGAAGGTTTGGTGAAGAGAGTCAGAAGGTTTGGTGAAGAGAGTCAGAAGGTTTGTTGAAGAGAGTCAGAAGGTTTGGTGAAGAGTCAGAAGGTTTGGTGAAGAGAGTCAGAAGGTTTGGTGAAGAGTCAGAAGGTTTGGTGAAGAGAGTCAGAAGGTTTGGTGAAGAGAGTCAGAAGGTTTGGTGAAGAGTCAGAAGGTTTGGTGAAGAGAGTCAGAAGGTTTGGTGAAGAGTCAGAAGGTTTGGTGAAGAGTCAGAAGGTTTGGTGAAGAGAGTCAGAAGGTTTGGTGAAGAGAGTCAGAAGGTTTGGTGAAGAGAGTCAGAAGGTTTGGTGAAGAGTGAGAAGGTTTGGTGAAGAGTCGAAGGTTTGGTGAAGAGAGTCAGAAGGTTTGGTGTAGAGAGTCAGAAGGTTTGGTGAAGAGAGTCAGAAGGTTTGGTGAAGAGTCAGAAGGTTTGGTGAAGAGAGTCAGAAGGTTTGGTGAAGAGAGTCAGAAGGTTTAGTGAAGAGAGTCAGAAGGTTTGGTGAAGAGAGTCAGAAGGTTTGGTGAAGAGTCAGAAGGTTTGGTGAAGAGAGTCAGAAGGTTTGGTGAAGAGAGTCAGAAGGTTTGGTGAAGAGAGTCGGAAGGTTTGGTGAAGAGAGTCAGAAGGTTTGGTGAAGAGTCAGAAGGTTTGGTGAAGAGTCAGAAGGTTTGGTGAAGAGAGTCAGAAGGTTTGGTGAAGAGTCAGAAGGTTTGGTGAAGAGAGTCAGAAGGTTTGGTGAAGAGTCAGAAGGTTTGGTGAAGAGTCAGAAGGTTTGGTGAAGAGAGTCAGAAGGTTTGGTGAAGAGTCAGAAGGTTTGGTGAAGAGTCAGAAGGTTTGGTGAAGAGAGTCAGAAGGTTTGGTGAAGAGAGTCAGAAGGTTTGGTGAAGAGAGTCAGAAGGTTTGGTGAAGAGTCAGAAGGTTTGGTGAAGAGTCAGAAGGTTTGGTGAAGAGAGTCAGAAGGTTTGGTGAAGAGAGTCAGAAGGTTTGGTGAAGAGTCAGAAGGTTTGGTGAAGAGTCAGAAGGTTTGGTGAAGAGAGTCAGAAGGTTTGGTGAAGACTCAGAAGGTTTGGTGAAGAGTCAGAAGGTTTGGTGAAGAGACTCAGAAGGTTTGCTGAAGAGTCAGAAGGTTTGGTGAAGAGAGTCAGAAGGTTTGGTGTGAAGAGTCAGAAGGTTTGGTGAAGAGTCTCAGAAGGTTTGGTGAAGAGAGTCAGAAGGTTTGGTGAAGAGAGTCAGAAGGTTTGGTGAAGAGAGTCAGAAGGTTTGGTGAAGAGTCAGAAGGTTTGGTGAAGAGAGTCAGAAGGTTTGGTGAAGAGAGTCAGAAGGTTTGGTGAAGAGTCAGAAGGTTTGGTGAAGAGACTCAGAAGGTTTGGTGAAGAGAGTCAGAAGGTTTGGTGAAGAGAGTCAGAAGGTTTGGTGAAGAGTCAGAAGGTTTGGTGAAGAGAGTCAGAAGGTTTGGTGAAGAGAGTCAGAAGGTTTGGTGAAGAGTCAGAAGGTTTGGTGAAGAGAGTCAGAAGGTTTGGTGAAGAGACTCAGAAGGTTTGGTGAAGAGTCAGAAGGTTTGGTGAAGAGTCAGAAGGTTTGGTGAAGAGTCAGAAGGTTTGGTGAAGAGAGTCAGAAGGTTTGGTGAAGAGTCAGAAGGTTTGGTGAAGAGTCAGAAGGTTTGGTGAAGAGAGTCAGAAGGTTTGGTGAAGAGTCAGAAGGTTTGGTGAGACTCAGAAGGTTTGGTGAAGAGTCAGAAGGTTTGGTGAAGAGTCAGAAGGTTTGGTGAAGAGAGTCAGAAGGTTTGGTGAAGAGTCAGAAGGTTTGGTGAAGAGAGTCAGAAGGTTTGGTGAAGAGTCAGAAGGTTTGATGAAGAGACTCAGAAGGTTTGGTGAAGAGTCAGAAGGTTTGGTGAAGAGAGTCACAAGGTTTGGTGAAGAGTCAGAAGGTTTGATGAAGAGAGTCAGAAGGTTTGGTGAAGAGTCAGAAGGTTTGGTGAAGAGAGTCAGAAGGTTTGGTGAAGAGTCAGAAGGTTTGGTGAAGAGAGTCAGAAGGTTTGGTGAAGAGAGTCAGAAGGTTTGGTGAAGAGAGTCAGAAGGTTTGGTGAAGAGTCAGAAGGTTTGGTGAAGAGACTCAGAAGGTTTGGTGTGAAGAGTCAGAAGGTTTGGTGAAGAGACTCAGAAGGTTTGGTGAAGAGAGTCAGAAGGTTTGGTGAAGAGACTCAGAAGGTTTGGTGAAGAGTCAGAAGGTTTGGTGAAGAGTCTCAGAAGGTTTGGTGAAGAGAGTCAGAAGGTTTGGTGAAGAGAGTCAGAAGGTTTGGTGAAGAGAGTCAGAAGGTTTGGTGAAGAGAGTCAGAAGGTTTGGTGAAGAGTCAGAAGGTTTGGTGAAGAGACTCAGAAGGTTTGGTGAAGAGTCAGAAGGTTTGGTGAAGAGTCTCAGAAGGTTTGGTGAAGAGTCAGAAGGTTTGGTGAAGAGACTCAGAAGGTTTGGTGAAGAGTCAGAAGGTTTGGTGAAGAGACTCAGAAGGTTTGGTGAAGAGACTCAGAAGGTTTGGTGAAGAGTCAGAAGGTTTGGTGAAGAGTCTCAGAAGGTTTGGTGAAGAGAGTCAGAAGGTTTGGTGAAGAGAGTCAGAAGGTTTGGTGAAGAGAGTCAGAAGGTTTGGTGAAGAGAGTCAGAAGGTTTGGTGAAGAGTCAGAAGGTTTGGTGAAGAGACTCAGAAGGTTTGGTGAAGAGACTCAGAAGGTTTGGTGAGGAGTCAGAAGGTTTGGTGAAGAGAGTCAGAAGGTTTGGTGAAGAGTCAGAAGGTTTGGTGAAGAGAGTCAGAAGGTTTGGTGAAGAGTCAGAAGGTTTGGTGAAGAGTCAGAAGGTTTGGTGAAGAGTCAGAAGGTTTGGTGAAGAGTCAGAAGGTTTGGTGAAGAGACTCAGAAGGTTTGGTGAAGAGTCAGAAGGTTTGGTGAAGAGTCAGAAGGTTTGGTGAAGAGTCAGAAGGTTTGGTGAAGAGAGTCAGAAGGTTTGGTGAAGAGAGTCAGAAGGTTTGGTGAAGAGTCAGAAGGTTTGGTGAAGAGTCAGAAGGTTTGGTGAAGAGTCAGAAGGTTTGGTGAAGAGAGTCAGAAGGTTTGGTGAAGAGTCAGAAGGTTTGGTGAAGAGTCAGAAGGTTTGGTGAAGAGTCAGAAGGTTTGGTGAAGAGTCAGAAGGTTTGGTGAAGAGTCAGAAGGTTTGGTGAGGAGTCAGAAGGTTTGGTGAAGAGACTCAGAAGGTTTGGTGAAGAGTCAGAAGGTTTGGTGAAGAGAGTCAGAAGGTTTGGTGAAGAGAGTCAGAAGGTTTGGTGAAGAGTCAGAAGGTTTGGTGAAGAGTCAGAAGGTTTGGTGAAGAGTCAGAAGGTTTGGTGAAGAGTCAGAAGGTTTGGTGAAGAGAGAAAAGGGTCCGGTTAATCCGGAGGAACATGAAGATTTGGTTTGGAGCTGATCTGGAGTCTGTGCTTTAAGTTTAAAATGTGAGGAGATAAAATGTCCAAATTTATGTCCTTAATTTT
Source organism: Odontamblyopus lacepedii (assembly GCA_034769755.1). Taxonomy (NCBI): domain Eukaryota; kingdom Metazoa; phylum Chordata; class Actinopteri; order Gobiiformes; family Gobiidae; genus Odontamblyopus; species Odontamblyopus lacepedii. Next base: position 47,303,836 of record CM068349.1, on the reverse strand, counting down.
ACAGAAAGTTACGGTGCCTGAAGGGTTGTGTTTGGAAAGAGGAAACTACAAGTACTGCAGTACTACAAGTACTCCAGTACTTCAGATACTGCAGTACTTCAGATACTGCAGTACTTCTTGTGTTACAGATGCAGAGGAAACACCTGAAGTCAAGTCAGACCGACGCCCCCCAGTGGAGACTCCGGAACCACATGGCCTTTCTCATAGACAACCTGCAGTACTACCTACAGGTACTACTACTACTACTACTGCAGTACTACCTACAGGTACTACTACTACTACTACTACTGCAGTACTACCTACAGGTACTACTACTACTACTACTACTGCAGTACTACCTACAGGTACTACTACTACTACTACTACTGCAGTACTACCTACAGGTACTACTACTACTACTGCAGTACTACCTACAGGTACTACTACTACTACTACTGCAGTACTACCTACAGGTACTACTACTACTACTGCAGTACTACCTACAGGTACTACTACTACTACTACTGCAGTACTACCTACAGGTACTACTACTACTACTACTACTGCACCACCCACAGGCACTACTACTACTATTACTACTGCAGTACCACCCACAGGTACTACTACTGCTACCGCAGTACCACCCACAGGTACTACTACTACTACTACTACTGCAGCACCACCCACAGGCACTACTACTACTACTGCAGTACCACCCACAGGTACTACTACTACTACTTACTGCAGCACCACCCACAGGCACTACTACTATTACTACTACCGCAGTACCACCCACAGGTACCACTACCACTACTACTACTACTGCAGCACTACCCACAGGTACTACTACTACTACCGCAGCACCACCCACAGGCAATTACTACTACTACTACTACCGCAGTACCACCCACAGGTACCACTACTACTACTACCGCAGCACCACCCACAGGTACTACTATTACTACCGCAGTACCACCCACAGGCAATTACTACTAATACTACCGCAGCACTTACCCACAGGTACCACTACTACTATTACTACCGCAGTACCACCCACAGGTACCACTACTACTACTACTACTGCAGCACCACCCACAGGTACTACTACTGCTACCGCAGTACCACCCACAGGCACCACTACTACTACTACTACCACTGCAGTACTACCCACAGGTACTACTACTACCACTGCAGTACCACCCACAGGTACCACTACTACTACTACTACCGCAGTACCACCCACAGGTACTACTACTACTACCGCAGTACCGCCCACAGGCACTACTACTACTACTACTACTGCAGTACTACCCACAGGCACTACTACTACTACCGCAGTACCACCCACAGGTACTACTACTACATTACTACTGCAGCACTACCCACAGGTACCACTACTACTACTGCTACCGCAGTACTACCTACAGGTACTACTACTACTACTACTGCAGTACTACCTACAGGTACTACTACTACTACTACTACTGCAGTACTACCTACAGGTACTACTACTACTACTACTACTGCAGTACTACCTACAGGTACTACTACTACTACTACTACTGCAGTACTACCTACAGGTACTACTACTACTACTACTGCTGCAGTACTACCTACAGGTACCACTACTACTACTACTGCTGCAGTACTACCTACAGGTACTACTACTGCTACTACTACTGCAGTACTACCTACAGGTACTACTACTGCAGTACTACCTACAAACAAACGTCAGTGTGAATCTTCAGCTGGTTTTAAAACTGTTTCGGCGACGTTTATCAGATGAGTTTGTGAATCGGCCTTTTCCAGAGGCTGAAGGGCTCATGGGGGCGGAGCTAAAATGACGGGACTCACCTGTAGTTCCCAGGGACCCTCGTCAGCTGCACCAGAGGTTTCCGGAAATGTAGAGATTGTCGGCCAAAAAAACCAGAACATTGTTCATCCATCTTCTCCCACTTAATCCATCTGACCCCCTCTGACCCCCTCTGAACCCCTCCTGAACCCCTCTGACACCCTCCTGAACCCCTCTGACCCCCTCTGACCCCTCCTGAACCCCTCCTGACCCCCTCTGAAGCCCTCTGACCCCCTCTGACCCCCTCCTGAACCCCTCTGACCCCCTCCTGAACCCCTCTAACCCCCTCTGAACCCATCTGACCCCTCCTGAATCCCTCCTGACCCCCTCTGACCCCTCCTGACCCCCTCTGAACCCCTCCTGACCCCCTCTGAACCCCTCTGACCCCTCCTGAACCCCTCCTGACCCCCTCTGACCCCCTCTGACCCCCTCTGACCCCCTCCTGAACCCCTCTGACCCCCTCCTGAACCCCTCTAACCCCCTCTGAACCCATCTGACCCCTCCTGACTCCCTCCTGACCCCCTCTGACCCCTCCTGACCCCCTCTGAACCCCTCCTGACCCCCTCTGAACCCCTCCTGACCCCCTCTGAACCCCTCTGACCCTCTCTGAAGCCCTCTGACCCCCTCCTGAACCCCCTCTGACCCCTCCTTAACCCCTCTGACCCCCTCTGTAGCCCTCTGACCCGTCCTGAACCCCTCCTGACCCCCTCTGACCCCCTCCTGAACCCCTCTGACCCCCTCTGAGCCCCAGTACTTCTGCAGCACTGTTGCAGTACTTTTGCAGTACTTTTGCAGCACTGTTGCAGTACTTTTGCAGTACTGTTGCAGTACTTTTGCAGTACTGTTGCAGTACCTTTGCAGTACTTTTGCAGTACTGTTGCAGTACCTTTGCAGTACTGCAGCAGTACTTTTGCAGTACTGTTGCAGTACTTTTGCAGTACTTTTGCAGTACTGTTGCAGTACTTTTGCAGTACTGTTGCAGTACTTTTGCAGTACTGTTGCAGTACTTTTGCAGTACTGTTGCAGTACTGTTGCAGTACTTTTGCAGTACTTTTGCAGTACTGTTGCAGTACTTTTGCAGTACTTTTGCAGTACTTTTGCAGTACTTTTGCAGTACTGTTGCAGTACTTTTGCAGTACTGTTCCAGTACTTTTGCAGTACTGTTGAAGTACTGTTGCAGTACTGTTGCAGTACTGTTGCAGTACTTTGGCAGTACTTTGCAGTACTTTGCAGTACTTTGGCAGTACTTTGCAGTACTTTGCAGTACTTTTGGCAGTACTTTGCAGTACTTTGCAGTACTTTGGCAGTACTTTGCAGTACTTTGGCAGTACTTTGCAGTACTTTGCAGTACTTTGCAGTACTTTTGGCAGTACTTTTGGCAGTGCTTTGCAGTACTTTGCAGTACTTTTGGCAGTACTTTGCAGTACTTTGCAGTACTTTGGCAGTACTTTGCAGTACTGTTGCAGTACTGTTGCAGTACTGTTGCAGTACTTTTGCAGTACTGTTGCAGTACTTTTGCAGTACTTTTGCAGTACTGTTGCAGTACTGTTGCAGTACTGTTGCAGTACTTTTGCAGTACTGTTGCAGTACTGTTGCAGTACTTTTGCAGTACTGTTGCAGTACTTTTGCAGTACTTTTGCAGTACTGTTGCAGTACTTTTGCAGTACTGTTGCAGTACTGTTGCAGTACTGTTGCAGTACTTTTGCAGTACTGTTGCAGTACTGTTGCAGTACTTTTGCAGTACTGTTGCAGTACTTTTGCAGTACTGTTGCAGCACTTTTGCAGTACTGTTGCAGTACTTTTTGCAGTACTTTTGCAGTACTTTCCTCCTCTCTCCAGGTGGACGTGTTGGAGTCTCAGTTTTCGCAGCTTCTGACTCAGATCAACTCGACTCGAGATTTTGAAAGCATCAGACTTTCCCACGACCACTTCCTGAGCAACATGCTGGCCCAGAGCTTCATCCTGCTCAAACCGGTACGATCCTGTTCAAACCGGTACTGATCCTGTTCAAACCGGTACTGATCCTGTTCAAACCAGTACGATCCTGTTCAAACCGGTACTGATCCTGCTCAAACCGGTACGATCCTGTTCAAACCAGTACGATCCTGTTCAAACCGGTACTGATCCTGTTCAAACCGGTACGATCCTGTTCAAACCGGTACTGATCCTGCTCAAACCGGTACTGATCCTGTTCAAACCGGTACTGATCCTGCTCAAACCGGTACGATCCTGTTCAAACCGGTACTGATCCTGCTCAAACCGGTACTGATCCTGTTCAAACCGGTACTGATCCTGTTCAAACCGGTACTGATCCTGCTCAAACCGGTACTGATCCTGTTCAAACCGGTACTGATCCTGCTCAAACCGGTACGATCCTGTTCAAACCAGTACTGATCCTGCTCAAACCGGTACTGATCCTGTTCAAACCGGTACTGATCCTGTTCAAACCAGTACGATCCTGTTCAAACCGGTACTGATCCTGCTCAAACCGGTACTGATCCTGTTCAAACCGGTACGATCCTGTTCAAACCGGTACTGATCCTGTTCAAACCAGTACTGATCCTGCTCAAACCGGTACTGATCCTGTTCAAACCAGTACGATCCTGTTCAAACCGGTACTGATCCTGTTCAAACCAGTACTGATCCTGCTCAAACCGGTACTGATCCTGTTCAAACCGGTACGATCCTGTTCAAACCGGTACGATCCTGTTCAAACCAGTACTGATCCTGCTCAAACCGGTACTGATCCTGCTCAAACCGGTACTGATCCTGTTCAAACCAGTACTGATCCTGCTCAAACCGGTACTGATCCTGCTCAAACCGGTACTGACCAGGACCAGGACCGGGACGGGACTAAACCGGGACTAGACCGGGACTGAACCAGGACTAGACCAGGACTGAACCAGGACTAGACCAGGACTGAACCAGGACTGAACCAGGACTGAACCAAGACTGAACCAGGACTGATGTTCTCAGGTGTTCTCTCGTGTTCTCTCGTGTTCTCTCGTGTTCTCTCGTGTTCTCTCGTGTTCTCTCGTGTTCTCTCGTGTTCTCTCGTGTTCTCTGATGTTCTCTGATGTTCTCTGATGTTCTCTCGTGTTCTCTCGTGTTCTCTGATGTTCTCTCGTGTTCTCTGATGTTCTCTGATGTTCTCTCGTGTTCTCTGATGTTCTCTCGTGTTCTCTGATGTTCTCTCGTGTTCTCTGATGTTCTCTGATGTTCTCTCGTGTTCTCAGGTGTTCTCTCGTGTTCTCAGGTGTTCTCTCGTGTTCTCTCGTGTTCTCTGATGTTCTCTGATGTTCTCTCGTGTTCTCTCGTGTTCTCTGATGTTCTCTGATGTTCTCTCGTGTTCTCTCGTGTTCTCTCGTGTTCTCTGATGTTCTCTGATGTTCTCTCGTGTTCTCTGATGTTCTCTGATGTTCTCTCGTGTTCTCTCGTGTTCTCTCGTGTTCTCTCGTGTTCTCTGATGTTCTCTGATGTTCTCTCGTGTTCTTTGATGTTCTCTGATGTTCTCTCGTGTTCTCTGATGTTCTCTCGTGTTCTCTCGTGTTCTCTCGTGTTCTCTGATGTTCTCTGATGTTCTCTCGTGTTCTCTCGTGTTCTCTCGTGTTCTCAGGTGTTCTCTCGTGTTCTCTCGTGTTCTCTCGTGTTCTCTGATGTTCTCTCGTGTTCTCTGATGTTCTCTGATGTTCTCTCGTGTTCTCTGATGTTCTCTGATGTTCTCTGATGTTCTCTGATGTTCTCTGATGTTCTCTGATGTTCTCTCGTGTTCTCTGATGTTCTCTGATGTTCTCTCGTGTTCTCTCGTGTTCTCTCGTGTTCTCTCGTGTTCTCTGATGTTCTCTGATGTTCTCTCGTGTTCTCTGATGTTCTCTGATGTTCTCTCGTGTTCTCTCGTGTTCTCTCGTGTTCTCTCGTGTTCTCTGATGTTCTCTGATGTTCTCTCGTGTTCTTTGATGTTCTCTGATGTTCTCTCGTGTTCTCTGATGTTCTCTCGTGTTCTCTCGTGTTCTCTGATGTTCTCTGATGTTCTCTGATGTTCTCTCGTGTTCTCTCGTGTTCTCTGATGTTCTCTCGTGTTCTCTGATGTTCTCTGATGTTCTCTCGTGTTCTCTGATGTTCTCTCGTGTTCTCTGATGTTCTCTGATGTTCTCTCGTGTTCTCTGATGTTCTCTCGTGTTCTCTGATGTTCTCTGATGTTCTCTGATGTTCTCTCGTGTTCTCTCGTGTTCTCTGATGTTCTCTGATGTTCTCTCGTGTTCTCTCGTGTTCTCTCGTGTTCTCTGATGTTCTCTCGTGTTCTCTGATGTTCTCTCGTGTTCTCTGATGTTCTCTGATGTTCTCTGATGTTCTCTCGTGTTCTCTGATGTTCTCTGATGTTCTCTCGTGTTCTCTGATGTTCTCTGATGTTCTCTCGTGTTCTCTCGTGTTCTCTCGTGTTCTCTGATGTTCTCTGATGTTCTCTCGTGTTCTCTGATGTTCTCTGATGTTCTCTCGTGTTCTCTGATGTTCTCTGATGTTCTCTGATGTTCTCTCGTGTTCTCTCGTGTTCTCTCGTGTTCTCTGATGTTCTCTGATGTTCTCTCGTGTTCTTTGATGTTCTCTGATGTTCTCTCGTGTTCTCTCGTGTTCTCTGATGTTCTCTCGTGTTCTCTGATGTTCTCTCGTGTTCTCTCGTGTTCTCTGATGTTCTCTGATGTTCTCTCGTGTTCTCTCGTGTTCTCTCGTGTTCTCTGATGTTCTCTGATGTTCTCTCGTGTTCTCTCGTGTTCTCAGGTGTTCTCTCGTGTTCTCTGATGTTCTCTCGTGTTCTCTGATGTTCTCTGATGTTCTCTCGTGTTCTCTGATGTTCTCTGATGTTCTCTGATGTTCTCTCGTGTTCTCTCGTGTTCTCTCGTGTTCTCTGATGTTCTCTGATGTTCTCTCGTGTTCTCTCGTGTTCTCTGATGTTCTCTGATGTTCTCTCGTGTTCTCTCGTGTTCTCTCGTGTTCTCTGATGTTCTCTGATGTTCTCTCGTGTTCTCTCGTGTTCTCTCGTGTTCTCTCGTGTTCTCTCGTGTTCTCTCGTGTTCTCTCGTGTTCTCTGATGTTCTCAGGTGTTCTCTCGTGTTCTCTGATGTTCTCTCGTGTTCTCTCGTGTTCTCTCGTGTTCTCTGATGTTCTCTCGTGTTCTCTCGTGTTCTCTCGTGTTCTCTGATGTTCTCTCGTGTTCTCTCGTGTTCTCTCGTGTTCTCTGATGTTCTCTCGTGTTCTCTCGTGTTCTCAGGTGTTCTCTCGTGTTCTCTGATGTTCTCTCGTGTTCTCTCGTGTTCTCAGGTGTTCTCTGATGTTCTCTCGTGTTCTCTGATGTTCTCTCGTGTTCTCTCGTGTTCTCAGGTGTTCTCTCGTGTTCTCTGATGTTCTCTCGTGTTCTCTCGTGTTCTCAGGTGTTCTCTGATGTTCTCTGATGTTCTCTGATGTTCTCTCGTGTTCTCTCGTGTTCTCTCGTGTTCTCTGATGTTCTCTCGTGTTCTCTCGTGTTCTCAGGTGTTCTCAGGTGTTCTCTCGTGTTCTCTGATGTTCTCTCGTGTTCTCTCGTGTTCTCTCGTGTTCTCTGATGTTCTCTCGTGTTCTCTCGTGTTCTCTCGTGTTCTCTGATGTTCTCTCGTGTTCTCTCGTGTTCTCTCGTGTTCTCTGATGTTCTCTCGTGTTCTCTCGTGTTCTCAGGTGTTCTCTCGTGTTCTCTGATGTTCTCTCGTGTTCTCTCGTGTTCTCAGGTGTTCTCTGATGTTCTCTCGTGTTCTCTGATGTTCTCTCGTGTTCTCTCGTGTTCTCAGGTGTTCTCTCGTGTTCTCTGATGTTCTCAGGTGTTCTCTCGTGTTCTCAGGTGTTCTCAGGTGTTCTCTCGTGTTCTCTGATGTTCTCTCGTGTTCTCTCGTGTTCTCAGGTGTTCTCTGATGTTCTCTCGTGTTCTCTGATGTTCTCTCGTGTTCTCTCGTGTTCTCAGGTGTTCTCTGATGTTCTCTGATGTTCTCTGATGTTCTCTCGTGTTCTCTCGTGTTCTCTCGTGTTCTCTGATGTTCTCTGATGTTCTCTCGTGTTCTCTCGTGTTCTCAGGTGTTCTCAGGTGTTCTCTCGTGTTCTCTGATGTTCTCTCGTGTTCTCTCGTGTTCTCTCGTGTTCTCTGATGTTCTCTCGTGTTCTCTCGTGTTCTCTCGTGTTCTCTGATGTTCTCTCGTGTTCTCTCGTGTTCTCTCGTGTTCTCTGATGTTCTCTCGTGTTCTCTCGTGTTCTCAGGTGTTCTCTCGTGTTCTCTGATGTTCTCTCGTGTTCTCTGATGTTCTCTCGTGTTCTCTCGTGTTCTCTGATGTTCTCTCGTGTTCTCTGATGTTCTCTCGTGTTCTCTCGTGTTCTCTCGTGTTCTCTGATGTTCTCTGATGTTCTCTGATGTTCTCTCGTGTTCTCTCGTGTTCTCTGATGTTCTCTCGTGTTCTCTGATGTTCTCTGATGTTCTCTCGTGTTCTCTGATGTTCTCTCGTGTTCTCTGATGTTCTCTCGTGTTCTCTGATGTTCTCTGATGTTCTCTCGTGTTCTCAGGTGTTCTCTCGTGTTCTCAGGTGTTCTCTCGTGTTCTCTCGTGTTCTCTGATGTTCTCTGATGTTCTCTCGTGTTCTCTCGTGTTCTCTGATGTTCTCTGATGTTCTCTCGTGTTCTCTCGTGTTCTCTGATGTTCTCTGATGTTCTCTCGTGTTCTCTCGTGTTCTCTCGTGTTCTCTGATGTTCTCTGATGTTCTCTCGTGTTCTCTGATGTTCTCTGATGTTCTCTCGTGTTCTCTCGTGTTCTCTCGTGTTCTCTCGTGTTCTCTGATGTTCTCTGATGTTCTCTCGTGTTCTTTGATGTTCTCTGATGTTCTCTCGTGTTCTCTGATGTTCTCTCGTGTTCTCTCGTGTTCTCTCGTGTTCTCTGATGTTCTCTGATGTTCTCTCGTGTTCTCTCGTGTTCTCTCGTGTTCTCAGGTGTTCTCCCGTGTTCTCTGATGTTCTCTGATGTTCTCTGATGTTCTCTGATGTTCTCTGATGTTCTCTGATGTTCTCTGATGTTCTCTGATGTTCTCTGATGTTCTCTGATGTTCTCTGATGTTCTCTGATGTTCTCTGATGTTCTCTGATGTTCTCTGATGTTCTCTGATGTTCTCTGATGTTCTCTCGTGTTCTCTCGTGTTCTCTCGTGTTCTCTGATGTTCTCTGATGTTCTCTCGTGTTCTTTGATGTTCTCTGATGTTCTCTCGTGTTCTCTGATGTTCTCTCGTGTTCTCTCGTGTTCTCTGATGTTCTCTGATGTTCTCTGATGTTCTCTCGTGTTCTCTCGTGTTCTCTGATGTTCTCTCGTGTTCTCTGATGTTCTCTGATGTTCTCTCGTGTTCTCTGATGTTCTCTCGTGTTCTCTGATGTTCTCTGATGTTCTCTCGTGTTCTCTGATGTTCTCTCGTGTTCTCTGATGTTCTCTGATGTTCTCTCGTGTTCTCTCGTGTTCTCTGATGTTCTCTGATGTTCTCTCGTGTTCTCTCGTGTTCTCTCGTGTTCTCTGATGTTCTCTCGTGTTCTCTGATGTTCTCTCGTGTTCTCTGATGTTCTCTGATGTTCTCTGATGTTCTCTCGTGTTCTCTGATGTTCTCTGATGTTCTCTCGTGTTCTCTGATGTTCTCTGATGTTCTCTCGTGTTCTCTGATGTTCTCTCGTGTTCTCTCGTGTTCTCTCGTGTTCTCTCGTGTTCTCTGATGTTCTCTGATGTTCTCTCGTGTTCTCTCGTGTTCTCTCGTGTTCTCTGATGTTCTCTGATGTTCTCTCGTGTTCTCTGATGTTCTCTGATGTTCTCTCGTGTTCTCTCGTGTTCTCTCGTGTTCTCTCGTGTTCTCTGATGTTCTCTGATGTTCTCTCGTGTTCTTTGATGTTCTCTGATGTTCTCTCGTGTTCTCTGATGTTCTCTCGTGTTCTCTCGTGTTCTCTCGTGTTCTCTGATGTTCTCTCTTGTTCTCTGTTGTTCTCTGGTGTTCTCTCGTGTTCTCTGTTGTTCTCTCGTGTTCTCTCGTGTTCTCTCGTGTTCTCTGATGTTCTCTCGTGTTCTCTGATGTTCTCTGATGTTCTCTCGTGTTCTCTGATGTTCTCTGATGTTCTCTGATGTTCTCTGATGTTCTCTGATGTTCTCTCGTGTTCTCTGATGTTCTCTGATGTTCTCTCGTGTTCTCTCGTGTTCTCTCGTGTTCTCTCGTGTTCTCTGATGTTCTCTGATGTTCTCTCGTGTTCTCTGATGTTCTCTGATGTTCTCTCGTGTTCTCTCGTGTTCTCTCGTGTTCTCTCGTGTTCTCTGATGTTCTCTGATGTTCTCTGATGTTCTCTGATGTTCTCTGATGTTCTCTGATGTTCTCTGATGTTCTCTGATGTTCTCTGATGTCCTCTGATGTTTTCTGATGTTCTCTGATGTTCTCTTGTTCCTCTGATGTTCCTCTGATGTTCCTCTGATGTTCTCTGATGTTCTCTGATGTTCTCTGATGTTCTCTGATGTTCCTCTGATGTTCTCTGATGTTCTCTGATGTTCTCTGATGTTCTCTCGTGTTCTCTGATGTTCTCTGATGTTCTCTCGTGTTCTCTCGTGTTCTCTCGTGTTCTCTGATGTTCTCTCGTGTTCTCTGATGTTCTCTCGTGTTCTCTGATGTTCTCTGATGTTCTCTGATGTTCTCTCGTGTTCTCTGATGTTCTCTGATGTTCTCTCGTGTTCTCTGATGTTCTCTGATGTTCTCTCGTGTTCTCTCGTGTTCTCTCGTGTTCTCTGATGTTCTCTGATGTTCTCTCGTGTTCTCTGATGTTCTCTGATGTTCTCTCGTGTTCTCTGATGTTCTCTGATGTTCTCTGATGTTCTCTCGTGTTCTCTCGTGTTCTCTCGTGTTCTCTGATGTTCTCTGATGTTCTCTCGTGTTCTTTGATGTTCTCTGATGTTCTCTCGTGTTCTCTCGTGTTCTCTGATGTTCTCTCGTGTTCTCTGATGTTCTCTGATGTTCTCTGATGTTCTCTCGTGTTCTCTCGTGTTCTCTCGTGTTCTCTGATGTTCTCTGATGTTCTCTCGTGTTCTTTGATGTTCTCTGATGTTCTCTCGTGTTCTCTCGTGTTCTCTGATGTTCTCTCGTGTTCTCTGATGTTCTCTCGTGTTCTCTCGTGTTCTCTGATGTTCTCTGATGTTCTCTCGTGTTCTCTCGTGTTCTCTCGTGTTCTCTGATGTTCTCTGATGTTCTCTGATGTTCTCTCGTGTTCTCTCGTGTTCTCTCGTGTTCTCTGATGTTCTCTGATGTTCTCTCGTGTTCTTTGATGTTCTCTGATGTTCTCTCGTGTTCTCTCGTGTTCTCAGGTGTTCTCTCGTGTTCTCTGATGTTCTCTCGTGTTCTCTCGTGTTCTCTCGTGTTCTCTGATGTTCTCTGATGTTCTCTCGTGTTCTTTGATGTTCTCTGATGTTCTCTCGTGTTCTCTCGTGTTCTCTGATGTTCTCTGATGTTCTCTCGTGTTCTCTCGTGTTCTCTCGTGTTCTCTGATGTTCTCTGATGTTCTCTCGTGTTCTCTCGTGTTCTCTCGTGTTCTCTCGTGTTCTCTCGTGTTCTCTCGTGTTCTCTCGTGTTCTCTCGTGTTCTCTCGTGTTCTCTGATGTTCTCAGGTGTTCTCTCGTGTTCTCTCGTGTTCTCTGATGTTCTCTCGTGTTCTCTCGTGTTCTCTCGTGTTCTCTGATGTTCTCTCGTGTTCTCTCGTGTTCTCTCGTGTTCTCTGATGTTCTCTCGTGTTCTCTCGTGTTCTCTCGTGTTCTCTGATGTTCTCTCGTGTTCTCTCGTGTTCTCAGGTGTTCTCTCGTGTTCTCTGATGTTCTCTCGTGTTCTCTCGTGTTCTCAGGTGTTCTCTGATGTTCTCTCGTGTTCTCTGATGTTCTCTCGTGTTCTCTCGTGTTCTCTCGTGTTCTCAGGTGTTCTCTCGTGTTCTCTGATGTTCTCTCGTGTTCTCTCGTGTTCTCAGGTGTTCTCTGATGTTCTCTGATGTTCTCTGATGTTCTCTCGTGTTCTCTCGTGTTCTCTCGTGTTCTCTGATGTTCTCTCGTGTTCTCTCGTGTTCTCAGGTGTTCTCAGGTGTTCTCTCGTGTTCTCTGATGTTCTCTCGTGTTCTCTGATGTTCTCTCGTGTTCTCTCGTGTTCTCTGATGTTCTCTCGTGTTCTCTCGTGTTCTCTCGTGTTCTCTGATGTTCTCTCGTGTTCTCTCGTGTTCTCTCGTGTTCTCTGATGTTCTCTCGTGTTCTCTCGTGTTCTCAGGTGTTCTCTCGTGTTCTCTGATGTTCTCTCGTGTTCTCTCGTGTTCTCAGGTGTTCTCTGATGTTCTCTCGTGTTCTCTGATGTTCTCTCGTGTTCTCTCGTGTTCTCTCGTGTTCTCAGGTGTTCTCTCGTGTTCTCTGATGTTCTCAGGTGTTCTCTCGTGTTCTCAGGTGTTCTCAGGTGTTCTCTCGTGTTCTCTGATGTTCTCTCGTGTTCTCTCGTGTTCTCAGGTGTTCTCTGATGTTCTCTCGTGTTCTCTGATGTTCTCTCGTGTTCTCTCGTGTTCTCAGGTGTTCTCTGATGTTCTCTGATGTTCTCTGATGTTCTCTCGTGTTCTCTCGTGTTCTCTCGTGTTCTCTGATGTTCTCTCGTGTTCTCTCGTGTTCTCAGGTGTTCTCAGGTGTTCTCTCGTGTTCTCTCGTGTTCTCTGATGTTCTCTCGTGTTCTCTCGTGTTCTCTCGTGTTCTCTGATGTTCTCTCGTGTTCTCTCGTGTTCTCAGGTGTTCTCTCGTGTTCTCTCGTGTTCTCAGGTGTTCTCTCGTGTTCTCAGGTGTTCTCTGATGTTCTCTCGTGTTCTCTGATGTTCTCTCGTGTTCTCTCGTGTTCTCTCGTGTTCTCAGGTGTTCTCTCGTGTTCTCTGATGTTCTCTCGTGTTCTCTCGTGTTCTCAGGTGTTCTCTCGTGTTCTCTGATGTTCTCTGATGTTCTCTCGTGTTCTCTGATGTTCTCTCGTGTTCTCAGGTGTTCTCTGATGTTCTCTCGTGTTCTCTCGTGTTCTCAGGTGTTCTCTCGTGTTCTCTCGTGTTCTCAGGTGTTCCATTGCCTCAGTGAGATCCTGGAGCTGTGTCTTTCCTTTTGTTCTTTAGTCGGACAAAACTCTGTTCTGGACGAGAGAGGAGCTGCTCAGCTGGACCTGCTCATCAAGGTACGACTGCCAATACTACGAGTACTACAAAGTACTGCCAGTACTACAGAGTACTACTACTACAAGTACTACTACTTCAAACACAAAGTACTACTGCTACTACGACTACTCGGCCAATCACATTTCAGACACACAGGCGTCTCCGACCAATCAGAGACCAGGACAGTTAGTCCCTGGTACAGGCTCATATACCGTGTACTTGTACTGATACTGTGTACTGTGTGTACTTGGACTGATACTGTGTACTGTGTACTTTGTGTACTTGTACTTCAGGGTTTCCGGAGGCAGTCGTCTCTTCTGTTTAAAATCCTGTCGAGTGTCAGAAATCATCAAATCAACTCTGACCTCGCCCAACTTCTGCTGCGCCTGGACTACAACAAGTACTACACCTGCTCCGGGGGCACTTTGGGCAGGTACTACTACTATAGTACTACTGCTATAGTACTACTACTACTACAACAAGTACTACACCTGCTCCGGGGGCACTTTGGGCAGGTACTACTACTATAGTACTACAACAAGTACTACACCTGCTCCGGGGGCACTTTGGGCAGGTACTACTACTATAGTACTACTACTACAACAAGTACTACACCTGCTCCGGGGGCACTTTGGGCAGGTACTACTACTATAGTACTACTACTACTACAACAAGTACTACACCTGCTCCGGGGGCACTTTGGGCAGGTACTACTACTATAGTACTACTACTACTACAACAAGTACTACACCTGCTCCGGGGGCACTTTGGGCAGGTACTACTACTATAGTACTACAACAAGTACTACACCTGCTCCGGGGGCACTTTGGGCAGGTACTACTACTATAGTACTACTACTACTACAACAAGTACTACACCTGCTCCGGGGGCACTTTGGGCAGGTACTACTACTATAGTACTACTGCTATAGTACTACGACTACTACAACAAGTACTACACCTGCTCCGGGGGCACTTTGGGCAGGTACTACTACTATAGTACTACTACTACTACAACAAGTACTACACCTGCTCCGGGGGCACTTTGGGCAGGTACTACTACTATAGTACTACTGCTATAGTACTACTACTACTACAACAAGTACTACACCTGCTCCGGGGGCACTTTGGGCAGGTACTACTACTATAGTACTACTACTACAACAAGTACTACACCTGCTCCGGGGGCACTTTGGGCAGGTACTACTACTATAGTACTACTACTACAACAAGTACTATACCTGCTCTGGGGGCACTTTGGGCAGGTACTACTACTATAGTACTACTACTACTACAACAAGTACTACACCTGCTCCGGGGGCACTTTGGGCAGGTACTACTACTATAGTACTACTACTACTACTACAACAAGTACTACACCTGCTCCGGGGGCACTTTGGGCAGGTACTACTACTATAGTACTACTGCTACTACTACTATAGTACCACTACTGTACTAGTCTTGTACTATTATTACTGTAATACTAAACCTTTTTTCTTTGTCTGTTCCAGTGTCTGAGCATGGACCAATCAGAGCTGAGCGACGTCTGTGGCCCCGCCCCCTCACCCCTGGCGTGTTTTGCATGATTCACTTTGTTTTAAATATTAAAATGTGGAGGAAAAGTGTGATGTGGTTTTTCTTTCACCATCAATGACTCCTGTTATTTTACACCAGGAGGACAGAGGAGGACAGAGGAGGACAGAGGAGGACAGAGGAGGGACAGAGGAGGACAGAGGAGGACAGAGGAGGACAGAGGAGGACAGAGGAGGACAGAGACAGGAGGACAGAGGAGGACAGAGGAGGGACAGAGGAGGGACAGAGGAGGGACAGAGGAGGACAGAGGAAGAGGAGGACAGAGGAGGGACAGAGGAGGGACAGAGGAGGACAGAGACAGAGGAGGACAGAGGAGGGACAGAGGAAGAGGAGGACAGAGGAGGACAGAGGAGGACAGAGGTGGACAGAGGAGGGACAGAGGAGGGACAGAGGACAGAGGAGGACAGAGGACAGAGGAGGACAGAGGAAGAGGAGGACAAAGGAGGGACAGAATGACGGAGTCGAGTGAGTTTCAAACGCTTTATTCAAATATTTACAGCTTTGCATTAAGAGGAGGAGGAGGTGCAGGAGGAGGAGGTGCAGGAGGAGGAGCTGAAGGCCAGAGTCTCTCCACACACCACACAGTCCACGAGCCAGTCCACCGAGACCCGGGGACAGTCCAGACCACAGACCAGACCAGGGTCCAGACCAGGATCCAGCACCAGGACGTCTGCAGAACCCGGCAGGAACTCTGAGGGAGACAAGACCATGACCAGGACCAGGACCAGGACCATGACCAGGACCAGGACCAGGACCAGGACCAGGACCAGGCCAGGACCAGAACCGTGACCGTGACCAGGACCATGACCAGAACCATGACCAGGCCAGGACCAGAACCGTGACCGTGACCAGGACCATGACCAGAACCATGACCAGGCCAGGAACCAGGACCAGGACCGTGACCAGGACCATGACCAGAACCATGACCAGGCCAGGAACCAGGACCAGGACCGTGACCAGGACCAGGACCAGGACCATGACCAGGACCATGACCAGGACCATGACCAGGCCAGGACCAGGACCAGACCAGGACCAGGACCAGGAACCAGGACCGTGACCAGGACCAGGACCAGGACCAGGACGGTTCTGGACCGGGTGGGTCTTACCTGTGTGGTCTTCGGGGGACCGGACCAGGGCCCTGCCTCCTCCCAGTTGAACCAGTTCAGACCAGAACTCGACCTGGTCTTTGAGCAGCAGAAGAATTCTGAGCGACTGAAAAGGAACTCTGTGTGGACGCCTGAAAGAGGAGGAGAGGAGGAGGAGAGGAGGAGGAGAGAAGGAGGAGAGAAGGAGGAGGAGGAGGAGGAGGAGGAGGAGAGGAGAGGAGGAGGAGGAGAGGAGGAGGAGGGGAGGAGGAGGAGGGGAGGAGGAGGAGGGGAGGAGGAGGAGGAGGAGGAGAGGAGGAGGAGGAGAGGAGAGGAGGAGGAGGAGAGGGATCAAACATCACGTTACACAGGTGTGTATAGTACAGGTGTGTACAGGTGTGTATAGTACAGGTGTGTACAGGTGTGCACAGTACAGGTGTGTATAGTACAGGTGTGTATAGTACAGGTGTGTATAGTACAAGTGTGTACAGGTGTGCACAGTACAGGTGTGTATAGTACAGGTGTGTATAGTACAGGTGTGTATAGTACAAGTGTGTACAGGTGTGTATAGTACAGGTGTGTATAGTACAGGTGTGTATAGTACAGGTGTGTATAGTACAGGTGTGTATAGTACAAGTGTGTACAGGTGTGTATAGTACAGGTGTGTATAGTACAGGTGTGTATAGTACAGGTGTGTATAGTACAGGTGTGTATAGTACAAGTGTGTACAGGTGTGTATAGTACAGGTGTGTATAGTACAGGTGTGTATAGTACAGGTGTGTATAGTACAAGTGTGTACAGGTGTGTATAGTACAGGTGTGTACAGTACAGGTGTGTCCAGGTGTGTATAGTACAGGTGTGTCCAGGTGTGTATAGTACAGGTGTGTACAGGTGTGTATAGTACAGGTGTGTCCAGGTGTGTATAGTACAGGTGTGTACAGTACAGGTGTGTACAGTACAGGTGTGTACAGTACAGGTGTGTATAGTACAGGTGTGTATAGTACAAGTGTGTACAGGTGTGTATAGTACAGGTGTGTATAGTACAGGTGTGTATAGTACAGGTGTGTATAGTACAGGTGTGTATAGTACAAGTGTGTACAGGTGTGTATAGTACAGGTGTGTATAGTACAGGTGTGTATAGTACAGGTGTGTATAGTACAGGTGTGTATAGTACAAGTGTGTACAGGTGTGTATAGTACAGGTGTGTATAGTACAGGTGTGTATAGTACAGGTGTGTATAGTACAAGTGTGTACAGGTGTGTATAGTACAGGTGTGTACAGTACAGGTGTGTCCAGGTGTGTATAGTACAGGTGTGTCCAGGTGTGTATAGTACAGGTGTGTACAGGTGTGTATAGTACAGGTGTGTCCAGGTGTGTATAGTACAGGTGTGTACAGTACAGGTGTGTACAGTACAGGTGTGTACAGTACAGGTGTGTATAGTACAGGTGTGTATAGTACAAGTGTGTACAGGTGTGTATAGTACAGGTGTGTATAGTACAGGTGTGTATAGTACAGGTGTGTATAGTACAGGTGTGTATAGTACAGGTGTGTACAGGTGTGTATAGTACAAGTGTGTACAGGTGTGTATAGTACAGGTGTGTATAGTACAGGTGTGTATAGTACAGGTGTGTACAGTACAGGTGTGTCCAGGTGTGTATAGTACAAGTGTGTACAGGTGTGTATAGTACAGGTGTGTATAGTACAGGTGTGTATAGTACAGGTGTGTATAGTACAAGTGTGTACAGGTGTGTATAGTACAGGTGTGTATAGTACAGGTGTGTATAGTACAGGTGTATAGTACAGGTGTGTACAGGTGTGTATAGTACAGGTGTGTACAGTACAGGTGTGTATAGTACAGGTGTGTATAGTACAGGTGTGTATAGTACAAGTGTGTACAGGTGTGTATAGTACAGGTGTGTATAGTACAGGTGTGTATAGTACAGGTGTGTATAGTACAGGTGTGTATAGTACAAGTGTGTACAGGTGTGTATAGTACAGGTGTGTATAGTACAGGTGTGTATAGTACAGGTGTGTATAGTACAGGTGTATAGTACAGGTGTGTACAGGTGTGTATAGTACAGGTGTGTACAGTACAGGTGTGTACAGTACATGTGTGTATAGTACAGATGTGTATAGTACAGGTGTGTATAGTACAGGTGTGTATAGTACAGGTGTGTATAGTACAGGTGTGTCCAGGTGTGTATAGTACAGGTGTGTATAGTACAGGTGTGTACAAGTGTGTATAGTACAGGTGTGTATAGTACAGGTGTGTATAGTACGGGTGTGTACAGGTGTGTATAGTACAGGTGTGTATAGTACAGGTGTGTACAGTACAGGTGTGTACAGTACAGGTGTGTACAGTACAGGTGTGTATAGTACAGGTGTGTATAGTACAGGTGTGTACAGTACAGGTGTGTATAGTACAGGTGTGTATAGTACAGGTGTGTACAAGTGTGTATAGTACAGGTGTGTATAGTACAGGTGTGTATAGTACAAGTGTGTACAGGTGTGTATAGTACAGGTGTGTATAGTACAGGTGTGTATAGTACAGGTGTGTACAGGTGTGTATAGTACAGGTGTGTACAGTACAGGTGTGTACAGTACAGGTGTGTCCAGGTGTGTATAGTACAGGTGTGTCCAGGTGTGTATAGTACAGGTGTGTATAGTACAGGTGTGTATAGTACAGGTGTATAGTACAGGTGTGTACAGGTGTGTATAGTACAGGTGTGTATAGTACAGGTGTGTACAGTACAGGTGTGTACAGTACAGGTGTGTACAGGTGTGTACAGTACAGGTGTGTACAGTACAGGTGTGTACAGTACAGGTGTGTATAGTACAGGTGTGTACAGTACAGGTGTGTATAGTACAGGTGTGTACAGTACAGGTGTGTCCAGGTGTGTATAGTACAGGTGTGTCCAGGTGTGTATAGTACAGGTGTGTATAGTACAGGTGTGTACAGGTGTGTATAGTACAGGTGTGTATAGTACAGGTGTGTACAGTACAGGTGTGTATAGTACAGGTGTGTATAGTACAGGTGTGTATAGTACAGGTGTGTATAGTACAGGTGTGTACAGGTGTGTACAGTACAGGTGTGTACAGTACAGGTGTGTACAGGTGTGTATAGTACAGGTGTGTACAGTACAGGTGTGTCCAGGTGTGTATAGTACAGGTGTGTCCAGGTGTGTATAGTACAGGTGTGTCCAGGTGTGTATAGTACAGGTGTGTACAGTACAGGTGTGTACAGTACAGGTGTGTACAGTACAGGTGTGTATAGTACAGGTGTGTACAGTACAGGTGTGTATAGTACAGGTGTGTACAGTACAGGTGTGTCCAGGTGTGTATAGTACAGGTGTGTCCAGTACAGGTGTGTATAGTACAGGTGTGTACAGTACAGGTGTGTATAGTACAGGTGTGTATAGTACAGGTGTGTACAGGTGTGTACAGTACAGGTGTGTATAGTACAGGTGTGTATATAGTACAGGTGTGTATATAGTACAGGTGTGTATATAGTACAGGTGTGTATATAGTACAGGTGTGTACAGGTGTGTACAGTACAGGTGTGTACAGGTGTGTACAGGTGTGTATAGTACAGGTGTGTATAGTACAGGTGTATATAGTACAGGTGTATATATAGTACAGGTGTATATAGTACAGGTGTGTATATAGCACAGGTGTGTATATAGTACAGGTGTATATAGTACAGGTGTATATATAGTACAGGTGTATATAGTACAGGTGTGTACAGGTGTGTATAGTACAGGTGTGTACAGTACAGGTGTGTACAGGTGTGTATATAGTACAGGTGTGTATATAGTACAGGTGTGTATATAGTACAGGTGTGTATATAGTACAGGTGTGTATATAGTACAGGTGTGTATATAGTACAGGTGTGTATATAGTACAGGTGTGTATATAGTACAGGTGTGTATATAGTACAGGTGTGTATATAGTACAGGTGTATATATAGTACAGGTGTGTATATAGCACAGGTGTGTAATATAGTACAGGTGTGTATATAGTACAGGTGTGTATATAGTACAGGTGTATATATAGTACAGGTGTGTATATAGTACAGGTGTATATAGTACAGGTGTATATATAGTACAGGTGTGTATATAGTACAGGTGTATATAGTACAGGTGTATATATAGTACAGGTGTGTATATAGTACAGGTGTGTATATAGTACAGGTGTGTATATAGTACAGGTGTGTATATAGTACAGGTGTGTATATAGTACAGGTGTGTATATAGTACAGGTGTGTATATAGTACAGGTGTGTATATAGTACAGGTGTGTATATAGTACAGGTGTGTATATAGTACAGGTGTGTATATAGTACAGGTGTGTATATAGTACAGGTGTGTATATAGTACAGGTGTGTATATAGTACAGGTGTGTACAGGTGTGTACAGGTGTGTACAGTACAGGTGTGTATAGTACAGGTGTGTATAGTACAGGTGTATAGTACAGGTGTGTATAGTACAGGTGTGTATAGTACAGGTGTATAGTACAGGTGTGTATAGTACAGGTGTGTACAGTACAGGTGTGTACAGTACAGGTGTGTACAGGTGTGTATAGTACAGGTGTGTATAGTACAGGTGTGTACAAGTGTGTATAGTACAGGTGTGTATAGTACAGGTGTGTATAGTACAAGTGTGTACAGGTGTGTATAGTACAGGTGTGTATAGTACAGGTGTGTATAGTACAGGTGTGTATAGTACAGGTGTGTACAGGTGTGTATAGTACAGGTGTGTACAGTACAGGTGTGTACAGTACAGGTGTGTCCAGGTGTGTATAGTACAGGTGTGTCCAGGTGTGTATAGTACAGGTGTGTATAGTACAGGTGTGTATAGTACAGGTGTATAGTACAGGTGTGTACAGGTGTGTATAGTACAGGTGTGTATAGTACAGGTGTGTACAGTACAGGTGTGTACAGTACAGGTGTGTACAGTACAGGTGTGTATAGTACAGGTGTGTATAGTACAGGTGTGTACAGTACAGGTGTGTATAGTACAGGTGTGTACAGTACAGGTGTGTATAGTACAGGTGTGTACAGTACAGGTGTGTCCAGGTGTGTATAGTACAGGTGTGTCCAGGTGTGTATAGTACAGGTGTGTATAGTACAGGTGTGTACAGGTGTGTATAGTACAGGTGTGTATAGTACAGGTGTGTACAGGTGTGTACAGTACAGGTGTGTATAGTACAGGTGTGTATAGTACAGGTGTGTATAGTACAGGTGTGTACAGGTGTGTACAGGTGTGTACAGGTGTGTACAGTACAGGTGTGTACAGTACAGGTGTGTACAGGTGTGTATAGTACAGGTGTGTACAGTACAGGTGTGTCCAGGTGTGTATAGTACAGGTGTGTCCAGGTGTGTATAGTACAGGTGTGTCCAGGTGTGTATAGTACAGGTGTGTATAGTACAGGTGTGTACAGTACAGGTGTGTACAGTACAGGTGTGTATAGTACAGGTGTGTACAGTACAGGTGTGTATAGTACAGGTGTGTACAGTACAGGTGTGTCCAGGTGTGTATAGTACAGGTGTGTCCAGTACAGGTGTGTATAGTACAGGTGTGTATAGTACAGGTGTGTATAGTACAGGTGTGTATAGTACAGGTGTGTACAGTACAGGTGTGTACAGTACAGGTGTGTATAGTACAGGTGTGTATAGTACAGGTGTGTATAGTACAGGTGTGTCCAGGTGTGTATAGTACAGGTGTGTCCAGGTGTGTATAGTACAGGTGTGTATAGTACAGGTGTGTATAGTACAGGTGTGTACAGGTGTGTATAGTACAGGTGTGTATAGTACAGGTGTGTATAGTACAGGTGTGTATAGTACAGGTGTGTACAGTACAGGTGTGTATAGTACAGGTGTGTACAGGTGTGTACAGGTGTGTACAGTACAGGTGTGTACAGTACAGGTGTGTATAGTACAGGTGTGTATAGTACAGGTGTGTATAGTACAGGTGTATAGTACAGGTGTGTACAGGTGTGTACAGTACAGGTGTGTACAGTACAGGTGTGTATAGTACAGGTGTGTATAGTACAGGTGTGTACAGTACAGGTGTGTATAGTACAGGTGTGTATAGTACAGGTGTGTACAGTACAGGTGTGTACAGTACAGGTGTGTACAGGTGTGTATAGTACAGGTGTGTATAGTACAGGTGTGTACAAGTGTGTATAGTACAGGTGTGTATAGTACAGGTGTGTATAGTACAAGTGTGTACAGGTGTGTATAGTACAGGTGTGTATAGTACAGGTGTGTATAGTACAGGTGTGTATAGTACAGGTGTGTACAGGTGTGTATAGTACAGGTGTGTACAGTACAGGTGTGTACAGTACAGGTGTGTCCAGGTGTGTATAGTACAGGTGTGTCCAGGTGTGTATAGTACAGGTGTGTATAGTACAGGTGTGTATAGTACAGGTGTATAGTACAGGTGTGTACAGGTGTGTATAGTACAGGTGTGTATAGTACAGGTGTGTACAGTACAGGTGTGTACAGGTGTGTACAGTACAGGTGTGTACAGTACAGGTGTGTACAGTACAGGTGTGTATAGTACAGGTGTGTACAGTACAGGTGTGTATAGTACAGGTGTGTACAGTACAGGTGTGTCCAGGTGTGTATAGTACAGGTGTGTCCAGGTGTGTATAGTACAGGTGTGTATAGTACAGGTGTGTACAGGTGTGTATAGTACAGGTGTGTATAGTACAGGTGTGTACAGGTGTGTACAGTACA
Source organism: Odontamblyopus lacepedii (assembly GCA_034769755.1). Classification (NCBI taxonomy): domain Eukaryota; kingdom Metazoa; phylum Chordata; class Actinopteri; order Gobiiformes; family Gobiidae; genus Odontamblyopus; species Odontamblyopus lacepedii. Next base: position 47,281,367 of record CM068349.1, on the reverse strand, counting down.
GGTGTGTATAGTACAGGTGTGTATAGTACAGGTGTGTATAGTACAGGTGTGTACAGGTGTGTACAGGTGTGTACAGTACAGGTGTGTACAGTACAGGTGTGTACAGTACAGGTGTGTACAGGTGTGTATAGTACAGGTGTGTACAGTACAGGTGTGTCCAGGTGTGTATAGTACAGGTGTGTCCAGGTGTGTATAGTACAGGTGTGTCCAGGTGTGTACAGTACAGGTGTGTACAGTACAGGTGTGTACAGTACAGGTGTGTACAGTACAGGTGTGTATAGTACAGGTGTGTACAGTACAGGTGTGTATAGTACAGGTGTGTACAGTACAGGTGTGTCCAGGTGTGTATAGTACAGGTGTGTCCAGTACAGGTGTGTATAGTACAGGTGTGTATAGTACAGGTGTGTATAGTACAGGTGTGTATAGTACAGGTGTGTACAGGTGTGTACAGTACAGGTGTGTATAGTACAGGTGTGTATAGTACAGGTGTGTATAGTACAGGTGTGTACAGGTGTGTACAGTACAGGTGTGTACAGTACAGGTGTGTACAGGTGTGTATAGTACAGGTGTGTACAGTACAGGTGTGTCCAGGTGTGTATAGTACAGGTGTGTCCAGGTGTGTATAGTACAGGTGTGTCCAGGTGTGTATAGTACAGGTGTGTATAGTACAGGTGTGTACAGGTGTGTATAGTACAGGTGTGTATAGTACAGGTGTGTATAGTACAGGTGTGTATAGTACAGGTGTGTATAGTACAGGTGTGTACAGTACAGGTGTGTACAGGTGTGTACAGTACAGGTGTGTACAGTACAGGTGTGTATAGTACAGGTGTGTATAGTACAGGTGTGTATAGTACAGGTGTATAGTACAGGTGTGTACAGGTGTGTACAGTACAGGTGTGTACAGTACAGGTGTGTACAGTACAGGTGTGTATAGTACAGGTGTGTATAGTACAGGTGTGTATAGTACAGGTGTGTACAGGTGTGTACAGGTGTGTACAGTACAGGTGTGTACAGTACAGGTGTGTATAGTACAGGTGTGTATAGTACAGGTGTGTATAGTACAGGTGTATAGTACAGGTGTGTACAGGTGTGTATAGTACAGGTGTGTACAGTACAGGTGTGTACAGTACAGGTGTGTATAGTACAGGTGTGTACAGTACAGGTGTGTATAGTACAGGTGTGTCCAGGTGTGTATAGTACAGGTGTGTATAGTACAGGTGTGTATAGTACAGGTGTGTATAGTACAGGTGTACAGTACAGGTGTACAGTACAGGTGTGTATAGTACAGGTGTACAGTACAGGTGTACAGTACAGGTGTGTACAGGTGTGTATAGTACAGGTGTGTACAGTACAGGTGTGTACAGTACAGGTGTGTACAGGTGTGTATAGGTGTGTATAGTACAGGTGTGTGCAGTACAGGTGTGTACAGTACAGGTGTGTACAGGTGTGTATAGTACAGGTGTGTACAGTACAGGTGTGTACAGGTGTGTATAGTACAGGTGTGTATAGTACAGGTGTGTACAGTACAGGTGTGTATAGTACAGGTGTGTCCAGGTGTGTATAGTACAGGTGTGTCCAGGTGTGTATAGTACAGGTGTGTACAGGTGTGTATAGTACAGGTGTGTATAGTACAGGTGTGTACAGGTGTGTATATAGTACAGGTGTGTATATAGTACAGGTGTGTATATAGTACAGGTGTATATATAGTACAGGTGTGTATATAGTACAGGTGTGTATATAGTACAGGTGTATATATAGTACAGGTGTGTATATAGTACAGGTGTATATATAGTACAGGTGTGTATATAGTACAGGTGTGTACAGGTGTGTACAGTACAGGTGTGTATAGTACAGGTGTGTATAGTACAGGTGTGTATAGTACAGGTGTGTACAGGTGTGTATAGTACAGGTGTGTATAGTACAGGTGTGTATAGTACAGGTGTGTACAGGTGTATATAGTACAGGTGTGTATATAGTACAGGTGTGTATATAGTACAGGTGTGTATATAGTACAGGTGTGTATATAGTACAGGTGTGTATATAGCACAGGTGTGTATATAGTACAGGTGTGTATATAGTACAGGTGTGTATATAGTACAGGTGTGTATATAGTACAGGTGTGTATATAGTACAGGTGTGTACAGGTGTGTATAGTACAGGTGTGTACAGTACAGGTGTGTACAGTACAGGTGTGTATAGTACAGGTGTGTATAGTACAGGTGTGTACAGGTGTGTATAGTACAGGTGTGTACAGTACAGGTGTGTATAGTACAGGTGTGTCCAGGTGTGTATAGTACATGTGTGTCCAGGTGTGTATAGTACAGGTGTGTACAGGTGCGCTCACCATTCCCGCAGCCCGCCCCCTGGCCCTGCCCCCGTGGGCAGCAGGTAGTTCCTGTAGTTGAGGAGGCTGTTCTCCCTGCAGCAGTCGCGCACCCACAGGTGAGACACACAGGGGACCCCACTCACCACACACAGCAGGTACGAGCGGCTCCTGCAGTGCTGGTCCGACAGGAGGAGCGACTGGAACGCCGCCTCACACTGAGGAGGAGAGAGGAGGAGAGGAGGAGGCTATTTTGTCCGTCAACAAAACCCTCTTCATAACACAGAGCCGGCTCCAGATTCACTCCTGTAACCGTGGCAACGCAAGCTTCATGTGAGCGATGCGGACATCACAGCAGCGGCGGCTGTGGTGTAATTTTTGGGGCACATAAGTCAAAATGATAAATTCATATTATGTGTTATGTACAGGCTATAAAATTATGAGAAATGCCAGAAACAGACATTTTAGTCACTATTTGCTGAACTTTATCAGGAGCAAAACGCAGAGCCAAGAGCAAAGTTTACGCAGCAACACAACCTGATGCACCTGCTCACACCCAAACAACACACCGTAACGCACCATAAAACATTTTAACGCACCATAACATACCGTAACACACCTGCTCACAACGTAACACGCCGTAACACACCTGCTCACAACGTAACACACCTGCTCACAACGTAACACACCTGCTCACAACGTAACACACCTGCTCACAACGTAACACGCCTGCTCACAACGTAACACGCCGTAACACACCTGCTCACAACGTAACACACCTGCTCACAACGTAACACGCCGTAACACACCTGCTCACAACGTAACACGCCGTAACACACCTGCTCACAACGTAACACACCTGCTCACAACGTAACATGCCGTAACACACCTGCTCACAACGTAACACACCTGCTCACAACGCAACACACCTGTTCACAACGTAACACGCCGTAACACACCTGCTCACAACGTAACACACCTGCTCACAACGTAACACGCCGTAACACACCTGTTCACAACGTAACACGCCGTAACACACCTGCTCACAACGCAACACACCTGTTCACAACGTAACACGCCGTAACACACCTGCTCACAACGTAACACGCCGTAACACACCTGTTCACAACGTAACACACCTGCTCACAACGTAACAAACCTGCTCACAACGTAACACACCTGCTCACAACGTAACACACCTGCTCACAACGTAACACGCCGTAACACGCCTGCTCACAACGTAACACACCTGCTCACAACGTAACACGCCGTAACACGCCTGCTCACAACGTAACACACCTGCTCACAACGTAACACGCTGTAACACGCCTGCTCACAACGTAACACGCCGTAACACACCTGCTCACAACGTAACACGCCGTAACACGCCTGCTCACAACGTAACACGCTGTAACACACCTGCTCACAACGTAACACGCCGTAACACGCCTGCTCACAACGTAACACGCCGTAACACGCCTGCTCACAACGTAACACACCTGCTCACAACGTAACACGCTGTAACACACCTGCTCACAACGTAACACGCCGTAACACACCTGCTCACAACGTAACACACCTACTCACAACGTAACACACCTGCTCACAACGTAACACGCCTGCTCACAACGTAACACGCCTGCTCACAACGTAACACGCCTGCTCACAACGTAACACGCTGTAACACGCCTGCTCACAACGTAACACGCCTGCTCACAACGTAACACGCCGTAACACACCTGCTCACAACGTAACACGCTGTAACACGCCTGCTCACAACGTAACACACCTGCTCACAACGTAACACGCTGTAACACGCCTGCTCACAACGTAACACACCTGCTCACAACGTAACACGCCTGCTCACAACGTAACACGCCTGCTCACAACGTAACACGCTGTAACACGCCTGCTCACAACGTAACACGCCTGCTCACAACGTAACACACCTGCTCAAAACGTAACACGCCGTAACACACCTGCTCACAGCGTAACACGCCGTAACACGCCTGCTCACAACGTAACACGCCGTAACACACCTGCTCACAACGTAACACACCTGCTCACAACGTGACACACCTGCTCACAACGTAACACACCTGCTCACAACGTAACACGCCGTAACACACCTGCTCACAACGTAACACGCCTGCTCACAACGTAACACGCCGTAACACACCTGCTCACAACGTAACACACCTGCTCACAACGTAACACGCCGTAACACACCTGCTCACAACGTAACACACCTGCTCACAACGTAACACGCCGTAACACACCTGCTCACAACGTAACACGCCTGCTCACAACGTAACACGCCGTAACACACCTGCTCACAACGTAACACACCTGCTCACAACGTGACACGCCTGCTCACAACGTGACACGCCTGCTCACAACGTGTGCGCCGTAACACACCTGCTCTGGCAACGTAACACGCCTGCTCACAACGTAACACGCCTGCTCACAACGTGGCTGCGCCGTAACACACCTGCTCCTGGCGTAACACGCCGTAACACACCTGCTCACAGCGTAACACGCCGTAACACGCCTGCTCACAACGTAACACACCTGCGTAACACGCCTGCTCACACCTGCTCTGGCGTAACACACCTGCTCACAACGTAACACACCTGCTCACGCGTAACACACCTGCTCTGGCAACGTAACACACCTGCTCACAGCGTAACACGTCCGTAACACACCTGCTCCTGGCGTAACACACCTGCTCACAACGTAACACGCCGTAACACACCTGCTCACAACGTGACACACCTGCTCACGTGACACGCCTGCTCACAACGTAACACGCCGTAACACACCTGCTCACAACGTAACACGCCTGCTCACAACGTAACACGCCGTAACACACCTGCTCACAACGTAACACACCTGCTCACAACGTGACACACCTGCTCACAACGTAACACGCCGTAACACACCTGCTCACAACGTAACACGCCTGCTCACAACGTAACACACCTGCTCACAACGTAACACGCCTGCTCACAACGTAACACGCCGTAACACACCTGCTCACAACGTAACACACCTGCTCTGGCGTAACACACCTGCTCTGGCGTGACACACCTGCTCTGGCGTGACACACCTGCTCACAACGTAACACGCCTGCTCACAACGTAACACGCCGTAACACACCTGCTCACAACGTAACACACCTGCTCACAACGTGACACACCTGCTCACAACGTGACACGCCTGCTCACAACGTAACACGCCTGCTCACAACGTAACACGCCGTAACACACCTGCTCACAACGTAACACGCCTGCTCACAACGTAACACGCCTGCTCACAACGTAACACGCCTGCTCACAACGTAACACGCCGTAACACACCTGCTCACAACGTAACACGCCTGCTCACAACGTAACACACCTGCTCACAACGTAACACGCCGTAACACGCCTGCTCACAACGTAACACGCCTGCTCACAACGTAACACGCCTGCTCACAACGTAACACGCCCACAACGTAACACACCTGCTCACAACGTAACACGCCTGCTCACAACGTAACACGCCTGCTCACAACGTAACACGCCTGCTCACAACGTAACACGCCGTAACACACCTGCTCACAACGTAACACGCCTGCTCACAACGTAACACGCCGTAACACACCTGCTCACAACGTAACACGCCTGCTCACAACGTAACACGCCGTAACACGCCTGCTCACAACGTAACACGCCGTAACACACCTGTCCCACTCACAGACACCCCCGTGCCACTTCCTCCTCCGCTAAAGCGAGAGCTTTGTCTTGGTTTTGTCTCAGACTCGAGCACATTCGGACTACTGCCGCTGCTTTCGGCAATAAACTTGTGCCGGTGTGCGGGACCTGTGCGCTGGAGCACGCGGACACTTCGTGCGGCACCGCCAGTGTGCGGCTCGTCCACCACTGCGCCCAGAAGGTCCCTAAAAGGCACCTAAAAAGACCATGTGTTCAAACTTCACTGATGTCCAGCTCAGTAACCAGTCAATATACTCAATGTGGTGCCGTGTGTTCACTTGTTTTACATGTTTTACTTTTACTTGTTTTACTACAAGTTGCAGTTATCTCAGCTGGAAATTTAGGCAATAAAAAGCTGCCTTTGAGGACAGCCTTTCTGGTTATGTTTTTTTTCCTGCACTGTACCGAAAATGTACCAAACCGTGGGGCAGGCCCGGCCCTAACCATTTTGACACCCTAGGCAAGGTGGCGCCCCTTGGAGTGAGTACAGATACTCACAAGAAATCAAACAGTTCATAGTGACGATGTTTTAGACAGTGGAGGATTTTATCCCCCATCGCCGATTTTTGCACTCGGCGCCCCCTAGTGGAGCGGCGGCGCCCTTAGCATTTGCACATGTTGCCTAATGGGGGGGCCGGCCATGCCGTGGGGTCTGTACCGAGGTACTACCGTACTGTGAATTTTGTGTACCACGCCACGCCTACTGCTCACAACGTAAGAGTCGTAACACACCCCTCACAATCAGCCCAACAAACAGCCCCCGTAATGTCATGAAAATGCAGCAAAAATGTTGCTCCTGCAGCTCACGGCAGAAACACCGGAGCGGCTCCGTCGCTCCTGCAGCTCACGGCAGAAACACCGGAGCGGCTCCGTCGCTCCTGCAGCTCACGGCAGAAACACCGGAGCGGCTCCGTCGCTCCTGCAGCTCACGGCAGAAACACCGGAGCGGCTCCGTCGCTCCTGCAGCTCACGGCAGAAACACCGGAGCGGCTCCGTCGCTCCTGCAGCTCACGGCAGAAACACCGGAGCGGCTCCGTCGCTCCTGCAGCTCACGGCAGAAACACCGGAGCGGCTCCGTCGCTCCTGCAGCTCACGGCAGAAACACCGGAGCGGCTCCGTCGCTCCTGCAGCTCACGGCAGAAACACCGGAGCGGCTCCGTCGCTCCTGCAGCTCACGGCAGAAACACCGGAGCGGCTCCGTCGCTCCTGCAGCTCACGGCAGAAACACCGGAGCGGCTCCGTCGCTCCTGCAGCTCACGGCAGAAACACCGGAGCGGCTCCGTCGCTCATTCATTTACACATTTACCTGTTGACACTGTAACACTGTTTACTGTGCTGTTCAGACAGCAATTTATTGTATATAGAATTTGATTTTATAATCATCTTTATATTTTTAAGTAATTCTGTGCTTCTGTTGCTGCTGCTGTTTTCTTGCTGTTCTCGTAACTGTGCGTTGCAACACTGAAATGTCCCCATTGTGGGACAAATAAAGGATATCTTATCTTATCATGTTAACTATAACACTGAGGGTCAGAGGGTCAGAGGTCAGAGGGTCAGGGGTCAGATGTCAGAGGGTCAGGGGTCAGAGGGTCAGATGTCAGAGGGTCAGAGGGGTCAGAGTTCAGGGGGTCAGAGTTCAGGGGGTCAGAGGGTCAGATGTCAGAGGGTCAGATGTCAGAGGGTCAGGGGTCAGAGGGTCAGATGTCAGAGGTCAGATGTCAGAGGGTCAGAGGGTCAGATGTCAGAGGGTCAGATGTCAGAGGGTCAGATGTCAGAGGGTCAGATGTCAGAGGGTCAGAGGGTCAGATGTCAGAGGGTCAGATGTCAGAGGGTCAGATGTCAGAGGGTCAGAGGGTCAGATGTCAGAGGGTCAGATGTCAGAGGGTCAGATGTCAGAGGGTCAGAGGTCAGATGTCAGAGGGTCAGATGTCAGAGGGTCAGATGTCAGAGGGTCAGAGGTCAGAGGGTCAGAGGTCAGAGGGTCAGATGTCAGAGGGTCAGATGTCAGAGGTCAGAGGGTCAGATGTCAGAGGGTCAGATGTCAGAGGGTCAGAGGGTCAGATGTCAGAGGGTCAGATGTCAGAGGGTCAGATGTCAGAGGGTCAGATGTCAGAGGTCAGAGGTCAGAGGGTCAGATGTCAGAGGGTCAGATGTCAGAGGGTCAGATGTCAGAGGGTCAGATGTCAGAGGTCAGAGGGTCAGATGTCAGAGGGTCAGATGTCAGAGGGTCAGATGTCAGAGGGTCAGAGGTCAGATGTCAGAGGGTCAGATGTCAGAGGGTCAGAGGTCAGATGTCAGAGGGTCAGATGTCAGATGGTCAGATGTCAGAGGGTCAGATGTCAGAGGGTCAGATGTCAGAGGGTCAGAGGGTCAGATGTCAGAGGGTCAGATGTCAGAGGGTCAGATGTCAGAGGGTCAGAGGTCAGATGTCAGAGGGTCAGATGTCAGAGGGTCAGAGGGTCAGATGTCAGAGGGTCAGAGGGTCAGATGTCAGAGGGTCAGATGTCAGAGGGTCAGATGTCAGAGGGTCAGATGTCAGAGGTCCTCCTCCTCTCACCTGTTGGTGGTTGAATTCCCTCAGGACAGTTCCTCCTCCGCTCTGCAGCTGAGACTCTGTGTAACGTCTGTTATAAGGACCCGACTGAACCAACTCTGAAACACAGATACAACTTACTCCAGTTGGCTCCTCCTCCTCTCCTCCTCCTCTCTCCTCTCCTCCTCCTCCTCTCCTCCCCCTCTCTCCTCCTCTCTCCTCTCCTCCCCTCCTCCTCTCTCCTCTCCTCCTCCTCCTCCTCCTCCTCCCCTCCCCCTCTCTCCTCCTCTCTCCTCTCTCCTCTCCTCCCCTCCTCCTCTCCTCCTCCTCTCTCCTCTCCTCCTCTCTCCTCTCCTCCTCCTCTCCTCCCCCTCCTCTCCTCCTCTCTACTCTCTCCTTCTCTCCTCCTCCTCTCTCCCCTCTCCTCCTCTCCTCCCCCTCCTCTCCTCCCCCTCTCTCCTCCTCTCTCCTCTCCTCCTCCTCCCCTCCTCCTCTCCTCCTCCTCCTCCCCTCCCTCTCCTCTCTCCTCCTCCCCTCCCCCTCTCTCCTCCTCTCTCCTCTCCTCCTCCTCTCCTCCCCCTCTCTCCTCCTCTCTCCTCTCCTCCTCTCCTCCCCTCCTTCTCTCTCCTCTCCTCCTCCTCCTCTCCTCCTCCTCTCTCCTCCCCTCCTCCTCCTCCTCCTCCTCCCCTCTCCTCCTCTCTCCTCCTCTCTCCTCTCCTCCTCCTCCTCTCCTCCTCCTCCCCCTCTCTCCTCCTCTCTCCTCTCCTCCTCCTCCTCTCCTCCTCCTCCTCTCTTCCTCCTCTCTCCTCTCCTCCTCCTCCTCCCCTCCCCCTCTCTCCTCTCCTCCTCTCCTCCTCCTCCCCTACCCCTCCCCTCCTCCTCTCCTCCCCTCCCCCGCCTCCTCCTCCTCCTCCTCTCTCCTCTCCTCCTCCTCTCCTCCTCTCCACTCCTCCTCCTCTCTCCTCTCTCTCCTCCTCTCTCCTCCTCCTCCTCCTCTCCTCCTCCTCCCCTCTCTCCACCTCCTCCTCCCTCTCCTCCTCCTCTCCTCCTCCTCTCCTCTCCTCCTCCTCCTCTCCATCTCTCCTCCTCTCTCCTCTCCTCCTCTCCTCCCCCTCTCTCCTCCTCTCTCCTCTCCTCCTCTCCTCTCCTCCTCCTCTCCTCTCCTCCTCTCTCCTCCCCCCTCCTCCTCCTCTCCTCCCCCTCTCTCCTCCTCTCTCCTCCTCCTCTCCTCCTCCTCTCCTCTCCTCCTCTCCTCCCTCTCTCTCCTCCTCCTCTCCTCCCCTCCTCCTCCCCTCCCCCGCCCTCTCTCCTCCTCTCCTCCCCCTCTCTCCTCCTCTCTCCTCTCCTCCTCCTCTCCTCCTCCTCCTCTCCTCCTCTCTCCTCTCCTCCCCTCCCCCTCTCTCCTCTCCTCCTCCTCCTCTCCTCCCCTCCTCCTCTCTCCTCTCCTCTCCTCCTCCTCCTCCTCTCTTCCTCCTCCTCTCTTCCTCCTCCTCTCCTCCTCTCTCCTCTCCTCCCCTCTCCTCCTCCTCTCCTCCCCTCCTCCTCTCCTCCTCCTCCCCTCGCCCTCTCTCCTCCTCTCTCCTCTCCTCCTCCTCCCCTCCCCCTCTCTCCTCCTCTCTCCTCTCCTCCTCCTCCTCCCCTCCCCCTCTCTCCTCCTCTCTCCTCTCCTCCTCCTCCTCTCCTCCTCCCTCTCCTCCTCTCTCCTCTCCTCCCCTCCCTCCTCCTCTCCTCCCCTCCTCTCTCCTCTCCTCCTCCTCTCCTCCTCTCTCCTCTCCTCCCTCCTCCCCTCTCTCCTCCTCCTCTCCTCCCCTCCTCTCCTCCCCTCTCTCCTCCTCCTCTCCTCCCCTCCTCCTCCCCCTCCCTCCTCCTCCCTCCTCCTCTCTCCTCCTCTCCTCCCCTCTCTCCTCCTCTCTCCTCTCCTCCTCCCCTCCTCCTCTCCTCTCCTCCTCCTCTCCTCCTCTCTCCTCTCCTCCCCCTCTCTCCTCTCCTCCTCTCTCCTCTCCTCCCCTCCTCCTCTCTCCTCTCCTCCTCTCCTCCTCCTCCCCTCCCCCTCTCCTCCTCCTCCTCTCCTCCCCTCTCCTCTCCTCCTCCTCTCCTCCTCCTCCTCTTTTGTCCTCTCCTCCTCCTCCCCTCCCCTCTCTCCTCCTCTCTCCTCTCCTCCTCCTCCTCTCCTCCCCTCCTCCTCTCTCCTCCTCCTCTCCTCCTCCTCTCCTCCTCCTCCTCCCCTCTCTCCTCCTCTCTCCTCTCCTCCTCCTCCTCTCCTCCTCCCCTCCTCTCTCCTCTCCTCTCCTCTCCTCCTCCTCCTCCTCTCCTCCTCCTCCTCTCTCCTCTCCTCCCCTCCTCCTCCTCCTCTCCCCTCCCCCTCTCTCCTCCTCCCCCTCCCCTCCTCCTCCTCCTCCCCCTCTCTCCTCCTCTCCTCCTCCTCCTCCTCCCCATCCCCTCCTCCTCTCCCCTCCTCCTCTCTCCTCCTCTCCTCTCCTCCTCCTCTCTCCTCTACTCCTCCTTCTCCTCCTCCCCTCCTCTCTCCTTTCCCCTCTCTCCTCCCCATCCCCCTCTCCTCCTCCTCTCCTCCTCCTCTCCTCTCCCTCTCTCCTCTCCATCCCCCTCTCCTCCCCTCTCCCTCTCTCCTCCTCTTTCCTCCTCCTCTCCCTCCTCTCCTCCTCCTCCTCTCTCCTCCTCCTCTCCTCTCTCTCCTTTCCTCCTCCTCCTCCTCTCCTCTCCTCTCTCCCCTGCTCCTCTCCTCCTCCCCTCTCCTCCTCCTCTCTTCTCTCCTTTCCTCCTCCTCCTCTCTCCTTTCCTCCTCCTCTCCTCCCCTTCTCTCCTCTCTCTCCTTTCCTCCTCCTCCTCTCCTCTCCTCTCTCTCCCCTCCTCCTCCTCTCCTCCCCCTCTCTCCTCTCCTCTCTCTCCTTTCCTCCTCCTCCTCTCTCCTCTCCTCCTCCTCTCCTCCTCTCTCCTCCTCTCTCCTTTCCTCCTCCTCTCCTGTCCTCTCTCCTCCTCCTCTCCTCCTCCTCTCCTCTCTTTCCTCCTCCTCCTCCTCTCTCCTTTCCTCTCTCCTCCTCCTCTCCTCTCTCCTCCTCTCCTCTCCTCCTCCTCTCCTCCTCATCTCCTCTCCTCCTCCTCATCTTCCCCTCCTCCCTCCTCTCCTCTCCTCCTCCTCATCTCCTCTCCTCTCTCCTCTCCTCCTCTCTCCTCTACTCCTCCTCCTCTTCCTCCTCCTCTCCTCCTCCTCTCTCCTCTCCTCTCCTCCTCCTCCTCCTCCTCCTCTCCTCTCTCCTCTCCTTTCCTCCTCCTCCTCCTCTACTCCTCTCCTCCTCCTCTCCCCTCCTCTCCCCTCCTCTCTTCTCTCCCCTCCTCTCCTCTCACCTTCGTCATCTCGTCTGTTGCTCAGTCGGTCTCTCTCTGATGAAGACGTCAGCAGGAAGACAAAGTTCTCGAAGAGGGTGGGGTTTTGGGGGCGTGGCCCATGGGTGGCGACAAGATCACATGACGCGTCACAGGCTCCGGGGGGGTGGTCACATGACGCGAGGGGCGGGTCACATGACGCGAGGGGAGGGTCACTGTCCGAGGAGTTCAACCCCTGTGGGACTGAGAGAGGAGAGGTCAGGGAGGGCATCTGACGCACGGGGAGGGCATCTGACGCACGGGGAGGGCATCTGACACACACGGGGAGGGCATCTGACACACACGGGGAGGGCATCTGACACAGGGGAGGGCATCTGACACAGGGGGAGGGCATCTGACGCACGGGGAGGGCATCTGACGCACGGGGAGGGCATCTGACGCACGGGGAGGGCATCTGACACACGGGAGGGCATCTGACACAGGGGGAGGGCATCTGACGCACGGGGAGGGCATCTGACACACGGGGAGGGCATCTGGCACACGGGGAGGGCATCTGACACACGGGAGGGCATCTGACACACGGGAGGGCATCTGACACACGGGAGGGCATCTGACACACGGGAGGGCATCTGACACAGGGGAGGGCATCTGACACAGGGGAGGGCATCTGACGCACGGGGAGGGCATCTGACGCACGGGGAGGGCATCTGACGCACGGGAGGGCATCTGACACACGGGAGGGCATCTGACGCACGGGGAGGGCATCTGACACACGGGAGGGCATCTGACACACGGGAGGGCATCTGACACACGGGGAGGGCATCTGACACAGGGGGAGGGCATCTGACACAGGGGGAGGGCATCTGGCCGGGGGGGTTGCACATGTGTGTCTATGGTGTGGTGTTCAGCGGTTGCCGTGTAGACACAAAGAGGACATTTGGAATCCTGCAGATAACCGGGCCTAAACCGGGCCTAAACCGGGCCTGAACCGGGCCTAAACCGGGCCTAAACCGGGCCTAAACCGGGCCTGAACCGGGCCTGAACCGGGATTAAACCGGGATTAAACCGGGACTATCCCGTTCGTGTCTGTTCTGATCCCTCCACAGTGGAGCATAATTTGACATTTGTTTGACCAAAGTTCGTGAATGAAGCAAATGGAGCCCGGGGGGCAGATGGAGCCCGGGGGGCAGATGGAGCCCGGGGGGCAGATGGAGCCCGGGGGGCAAATGGAGCCCGAGGGGCAAATGGAGCCCGGGGGGCAGATGGAGCCCGGGGGGCAGATGGAGCCCGGGGGGCAGATGGAGCCCGGGGGGCAAATGGAGCCCGGGGGGCAAATGGAGCCCGGGGGGCAGATGGAGCCCGGGGGGCAGATGGAGCCCGGGGGGCAGATGGAGCCCGGGGGGCAGATGGAGCCCGGGGGGCAAATGGAGCCCGGGGGGCAAATGGAGCCCAGGGGGCAGATGTCAGAAAAGTGAAACAGCAGCACCGGAACCAAAGGAGAAGGATTTACCAAAACTCCACAACTCACCAGAGAAACTGCCACGACAGGACTCAGAGGACCTGGTCCAGTCCTGGTTCAGTCCTGGTTCAGTCCTGGTTCAGTCCTGGTTCAGTCCTGGTTTAGTCCCGGTTCAGTCCCGGTTCAGTCCCGGTTTAGTCCCGGTTTAGTCCCGGTTCAGTCCCGGTTTAGTCCCGGTTTAGTCCCGGTTCAGTCCCGGTTCAGTCCTGGTTTAGTCCTGGTTCAGTCCCGGTTTAGTCCTGGTTTAGTCCCGGTTCAGTCCCGGTTCAGTCCCGGTTCAGTCCCGGTTCAGTCCCGGTTTAGTCCCGTGTCAGTCCCGGTTCAGTCCCGGTTCAGTCCCGGTTCAGTCCCGGTTCAGTCCCGGTTCAGTCCCGGTTTAGTCCCGGTTCAGTCCCGGTTCAGTCCCGGTTCAGTCCCGGTTCAGTCCCGGTTCAGTCCCGGTTCAGTCCCGGTTTAGTCCCGGTTTAGTCCCGGTTTAGTCCTGGTTCAGTCCTGGTTCAGTCCTGGTTCAGTCCTGGTTTAGTCCTGGTTTAGTCCTGGTTCAGTCCTGGTTCAGTCCTGGTTTAGTCCTGGTTTAGTCCTGGTTTAGTCCTGGTTTAGTCCTGGTTTAGTCCTGGTTTAGTCCTGGTTCAGTCCTGGTTTAGTCCTGGTTCAGTCCTGGTTCAGTCCTGGTTTAGTCCTGGTTCAGTCCCGGTTTAGTCCCGGTTTAGTCCTGGTTTAGTCCTGGTTCACTTTGTGATGATTTGATGTCAAATGAAATAAAATAAAAACAGGTGAAGTTATTTTAAAGTTTAAATTCATTGAGGTCAAAGTTCACACATCAGAAACTTTTACAATTCTGGAAGAAAAAAAAAAAGTAAAACCTAAAACGGTAAAATCCAAAGCTCAGAATATTGTGTTTATGAGCTGAAATAATCCTTTAAAACTTTCTCTTCTGGAAAATCTCAAATCTTTACACGTCAAAGAGTCGAATGTTAAAAATCATGATTCTGCAGAGACAAAAGTGGAAATGTTTGGGTGAAATAAAAACCTGCTTCAGGTCACCTCCGAGAAGTCGCCTCAGACACAAACCTGCAAAACCGTTTGTGCTGCAAAAAGTTTATCTTCATTATTATTTCTGTGGTAATTACAGGACGACCTGAGGCTGTGAAACGACCTGAGGCTGTGAAATGGCCTGAGGCTGTGAAACGGCCTGAGGCTGTGAAACGACCTGAGGCTGAGAAACGACCTGAGGCTGTGAAACGGCCTGAGGCTGTGAAACGGCCTGAGGCTGTGAAACGACCTGAGGCTGAGAAACGACCTGAGGCTGAGAAACGGCCTGAGGCTGTGAAACGACCTGAGGCTGTGAAACGACCTGAGGCTGAGAAACGACCTGAGGCTGTGAAACGACCTGAGGCTGAGAAACGACCTGAGGCTGAGAAACGACCTGAGGCTGTGAAACGACCTGAGGCCGAGAAACGCCCTGAGGCTGGGAAACGAGCTGATGCTGTGAAACGTGCTGAGGCTGTGAAACGTGCTTAGGATGTGAAACGGCCTGAGGCTGTGAAACGGCCTGAGGCTGAGAAACGACCTGTGGCTGGGAAGCGACCTGAGGCTGTGAAACGACCTGAGGCTGTGAAACGACCTGAGGCTGAGAAGCGACCTGAGGCTGTGAAACGAACTGAGGCTGTGTAACGAACTGAGGCTGTGAAAAGAACTGAGGCTGTGAAGCGGCCTGAGGCTGTGAAGCGACCTGAGGCTGTGAAGCGGCGTGAGGCTGAGAAGCGACCTGAGGCTGTGAAACGACCTGAGGCTGTGAAAAGTCCTGAGGATGAGAAGCGACCTGAGGCTGAGAAGCGACCTGAGGCTGTGAAGCGACCTGAGGCTGAGAAGCGACCTGAGGCTGTGAAACGACCTGAGGCTGAGAAACGACCTGAGGCTGAGAAACGACCTGAGGCTGTGAAACGACCTGAGGCTGAGAAACGACCTGAGGCTGTGAAACGACCTGAGGCTGTGAAACGACCTGAGGCTGAGAAACGACCTGAGGCTGAGAAACGACCTGAGGCTGAGAAACGACCTGAGGCTGTGAAACGGCCTGAGGCTGTGAAACGGCCTGAGGCTGTGAAACGACCTGAGGCTGAGAAACGACCTGAGGCTGTGAAACGACCTGAGGCTGTGAAACGACCTGAGGCTGTGAAACGACCTGAGGCTGTGAAACGACCTGAGGCTGTGAAACGGCCTGAGGCTGTGAAACGACCAGGTCGTTTCTCTTCTCTAGTTTTGTGGAGTTTGTCTCCGTCAGCTGAGCAGAAATGACGTCCTGTAATTACCACAGAAATAATAATGAAGAATGTTAGAAATAAACTCACACAGACGAAACTTTTTGCAGCACAAAAGTTTTTGTAGGTTTGTGTTTCATGGGGCGACTTCGGGCAGGTCTAAAAGTCCAGTTTACCCGCTCTACGTCGCCCCCTCTTGGCTGCAGGCGTCCTGTCAGCGCCCGCCTTCCTCTTGGAGCCGGGACCGGGACTGGGACCGGGACTGGGACCGGGACTGGGACCGGGACCGGGATCGGGACCGGGTTTGGAGCGTGGGGCTCGGGTGGGCGTGGCCAGAGCGGACTGAGCACTGCGACGTTTCCTCTTCCCCTCGACCAGATTATCTGAAACACGACAGATTTAAGATCATCTGAAACACGACAGATTTAAGATCATCTGAAACACGACAGATTTAAGATCATCTGAAACACGACAGATTTAAGATCATCTGAAACGCGACAGATTTAAGATCATCTGAAACGCGACAGATTTAAGACCATCTGAAACACGACAGATTTAAGATCATCTGAAACACGACAGATTTAAGATCATCTGAAACACGACAGATTTAAAATCATCCGGAACACGACAGATTTAAGATCATCCGGAACACGACCGATTTAAGATCATCCGAAACACGACCGATTTAAGATCATCCGAAACACGACCGATTTAAGATCATCTGAAACACGACAGATTTAAGATCATCTGAAACACGACAGATTTAAGATCATCTGAAACACGACAGATTTAAGATCATCTGAAACACGACAGATTTAAGATCATCTGAAACACGACAGATTTAAGATCATCTGAAACACGACAGATTTAAGATCATCTGAAACACGACAGATTTAAGATCATCTGGAACACGACAGATTTAAGATCATCTGGAACACGACAGATTTAAGATCATCTGAAACACGACAGATTTAAGATCATCTGAAACACGACAGATTTAAGATCATCCGGAACACGACAGATTTAAGATCATCTGAAACGCGACAGATTTAAGATAATCTGAAACGCGACAGATTTAAGATCATCTGGAACGCGACAGATTTAAGATCATCTGGAACACGACAGATTTAAGATCATCTGAAACGCGACAGATTTAAGATCATCTGGAACGCGACAGATTTAAGATCATCTGAAACGCGACAGATTTAAGATCATCTGAAACGCGACAGATTTAAGATCATCTGGAACGCGACAGATTTAAGATCATCTGAAACGCGACAGATTTAAGATCATCTGAAACGCGACAGATTTAAGATCATCTGAAACGCGACAGATTTAAGATCATCTGAAACGCGACAGATTTAAGATCATCTGAAACGCGACAGATTTAAGATCATCTGAAACACGACAGATTTAAGATCATCTGGAACACGACAGATTTAAGATCATCTGAAACACGACAGATTTAAGATCATCTGAAACACGACAGATTTAAGATCATCTGGAACACGACAGATTTAAGATCATCTAAAACATGACAGATTTAAGATCATCTGAAACACGACAGATTTAAGATCATCTGAAACACGACAGATTTAAGATCATCTGAAACACGACAGATTTAAGATCATCTGAAACACGACAGATTTAAGATCATCTGGAACACGACAGATTTAAGATCATCTGAAACACGACAGATTTAAGATCATCTGAAACGCGACAGATTTAAGATCATCTGAAACACGACAGATTTAAGATCATCTGGAACACGACAGATTTAAGATCATCTGAAACGCGACAGATTTAAGATCATCTGAAACACGACAGATTTAAGATCATCTGAAACACGACAGATTTAAGATCATCTGGAACGCGACAGATTTAAGATCATCTGGAACGCGACAGATTTAAGATCATCTGGAACGCGACAGATTTAAGATCATCTGGAACACGACAGATTTAAGATCATCTGAAACGCGACAGATTTAAGATCATCTGAAACGCGACAGATTTAAGATCATCTGAAACGCGACAGATTTAAGATCATCTGAAACGCGACAGATTTAAGATCATCTGGAACACGACAGATTTAAGATCATCTGAAACACGACAGATTTAAGATCATCTGAAACGCGACAGATTTAAGATCATCTGAAACGTGACAGATTTAAGATCATCTGGAACACGACAGATTTAAGATCATCTGGAACACGACAGATTTAAGATCATCTGAAACACGACAGATTTAAGATCATCTGAAACGCGACAGATTTAAGATCATCTGGAACACGACAGATTTAAGATCATCTGAAACACGACAGATTTAAGATCATCTGAAACGCGACAGATTTAAGATCATCTGAAACGCGACAGATTTAAGATCATCTGGAACACGACAGATTTAAGATCATCTGGAACACGACAGATTTAAGATCATCTGAAACACGACAGATTTAAGATCATCTGAAACACGACAGATTTAAGATCATCTGGAACACGACAGATTTAAGATCATCTGGAACACGACAGATTTAAGATCATCTGAAACACGACAGATTTAAGATCATCTGAAACACGACAGATTTAAGATCATCTGGAACACGACAGATTTAAGATCATCTGAAACGCGACAGATTTAAGATCATCTGAAACGCGACAGATTTAATATAATCTGAAACACGACAGATTTAAGATCATCTGGAACACGACAGATTTAAGATCATCTGAAACGCGACAGATTTAAGATCATCTGAAACGCGACAGATTTAAGATCATCTGAAACGCGACAGATTTAAGATCATCTGAAACGCGACAGATTTAAGATCATCTGAAACGCGACAGATTTAAGATCATCTGGAACACGACAGATTTAAGATCATCTGGAACACGACAGATTTAAGATCATCTGAAACACGACAGATTTAAGATCATCTGAAACACGACAGATTTAAGATCATCTGAAACACGACAGATTTAAGATAATCTGAAACGCGACAGATTTAAGATCATCTGAAACGCGACAGATTTAAGATCATCTGAAACGCGACAGATTTAAGATCATTTGGAACACGACAGATTTAAGATCATCTGAAACACGACAGATTTAAGATCATCTGGAACACGACAGATTTAAGATCATCTGAAACACGACAGATTTAAGATCATCTGGAACACGACAGATTTAAGATCATCTGGAACACGACAGATTTAAGATCATCTGAAACACGACAGATTTAAGATCATCTGAAACACGACAGATTTAAGATCATCTGAAACACGACAGATTTAAGATCATCTGGAACACGACAGATTTAAGATCATCTGAAACACGACAGATTTAAGATCATCCGGAACACGACAGATTTAAGAACATCTGAAACACGACAGATTTAAGATCATCCGAAACACGACAGATTTAAGATCATCTGAAACACGACAGATTTAAGATCATCTGAAACACGACAGATTTAAGATCATCCGGAACACGACAGATTTAAGATCATCTGAAACACGACAGATTTAAGATCATCTGGAACACGACAGATTTAAGATCATCTGAAACACGACAGATTTAAGATCATCTGGAACACGACAGATTTAAGATCATCTGAAACACGACAGATTTAAGATCATCTGAAACACGACAGATTTAAGATCATCTGAAACGCGACAGATTTAAGATCATCTGGAACACGACAGATTTAAGATCATCTGA
Source organism: Odontamblyopus lacepedii (assembly GCA_034769755.1). Lineage (NCBI taxonomy): Eukaryota > Metazoa > Chordata > Actinopteri > Gobiiformes > Gobiidae > Odontamblyopus > Odontamblyopus lacepedii. The sequence goes on along the minus strand of CM068349.1, from coordinate 47,261,922 downwards.
AACACGACAGATTTAAGATCATCTGAAACACGACAGATTTAAGATCATCTGAAACGCGACAGATTTAAGATCATCTGGAACACGACAGATTTAAGATCATCTGAAACACGACAGATTTAAGATCATCTGAAACACGACAGATTTAAGATCATCTGGAACACGACAGATTTAAGATCATCTGGAACACGACAGATTTAAGATCATCTGAAACACGATACACAGGTTTGTGTGACGCATCATTTTACAGCTCAGACCTTCTAGTTTCTGTAGATCTGCAGATGAAGACTGTGAGTGCAGCTCACTTACAGCACAGACATTCAAAAAATTGTCTAAAAATATTTTTTGCCTCTGAAAAAAAATAAAAAATAATAAAGGCTCAAACTTCATCCTGGGCATGTGTGGCTCACTACACTCACTGCTGAAGCTGTGTCAGACTCTGGGCCTCAGGGTTTGGTGCTGTGACCCTTTGTGTAAAAATATGACAATTCGGCACAAGTGTCCAAATATGGACCAGATGTTCAAACTGTGATGTGTAATAAATAAATCTTCTTCTGAGCTTTAGGCAGGTTTTCTTCAGATAAAAAACTAAAACAAGCCAAAAATGACTCAAAATGCCTCAGATGCCCTCCCCCAGGGTCTGCGCGTAACCACAGACGAGAGGCTCTGCAAACAGTTTTACGCAGCTCCACACAGAGCTCCCCTCACCTCTGCCCCACGTCCCGCCCACCGGCTAAAGCTCTGGTGATTGGCTAAAAGAACATGTCAATCACTTTCTGGAAGAACCAATGACTGAAGCTTTAGCCGTGGACAGTGGGACAGTGGGACAGTGGGACAGTGGGACAGTGGGACAGGCACATGTGTAAAGAGGCTGAGAGGCTGAGCTCCTCCTGTTCACCGGGCTGTGCCTGCTGCACCGAACCCCGGATCATCTCAGGGATGGTCTCATTTTGAAGAGGAGAGTGTGAGGAAAACAGACAGACCACAGCACCAACAGGAGTGAAAGATAAACTCAGAGAAAGGACGGAAAGGACAGACATGTTTTCATTCATCATTCATCCATTCAGACAAACACGGACTTTCTGATTATTTCCCCACATGGAATTATTTGATGAAAAAACACCTGGATATTCTTTTTCTGTGACTGTTACAGACTAGTCTGTAACAGTTTTGGACAGAAGCGGCTCAAAGGTCAGAAATGCACATTGTCGGATTGATTATTTTGGGGAGTTCTAAGTTCTTGCTCTTTGGCTGCAGCATAAATGATCTGGTTGTTTTCCTGAGGAATGAAGCTTTAAACGACGTACAGCAGCTCAACAGAGGAAAAATAATGAAGGTGAATATGACTTGACTTTTTAATGTTGTGTAATCGCCCGCGGGCGGTGAGAGGTGAAGATGGTCTGCAGCGGGTGCAGCGGTCGTACCCAGGCTGATGTCGGCCGCGGGCCCCGGGGGCGGCCTCGGGTCGTAGGGGCCCAGGCCGTGTTTGTCCCTCAGGCGGTTCCCCTGGTCCAGACTCAGGATCACAGAACTACGGCAGAACCAGAGCCTCTGGTCCCCGCGCTCCACACAGTACTGAAGGTCCCGCCCCTCCCAGCGGTGCGACCGGACCAGACCTGCACACACACCGGGTCAGATACAAGTCCGGGTCTGGTCCTGGTCCTGGTCCGGTCCTGGTCCTGGTTTGGTCCTGGTCTGGTCCTGGTCTGGTCCTGGTCCTGGTCCTGGTCCTGGTCTGGTCCTGGTCCTGGTCCTGGTCCTGGTCCTGGTCCTGGTCTGGGTCTGGGTCTGGGTCTGGTCCTGGTCTGGTCCTGGTCTGGTCCTGGTCTGGTCCTGGTCCTGGTCCTGGTCCAGACCTGTGCAGTAGGTCTGGTCGGGGTTCAGCGCCGTCACTTCAGAGTCCAGGGGGATCGGGTCGCACAGGAGGACGTCTCTGGCCCACAGTTCGCACTCGTACCCGTCGTCGAACCGGAGCCTGAACCGGTTTTCCCCCGGTCCAGACCCGGGACCGGACCCAGACCCAGGACCCAGCTGTACCCCGAAGTCCTGGATGATCCTCCCGGAGTAAAAGTACCCGTTTGAGGACCACTTCGCCACCACACGGAGCCCCACGAAGCTGGAGCCCGAGGCCTGAGGGTCCGAGGCCGGGTCTGGACCTGCAGGGGGCGGGTCTGGACCTGCAGGGGGCGGGTCTGGACCTGCAGGGGGCGCTCTGCGGGAGAGAACACCCACTTTAACTCTGTGACAGAAACTAGAGATTTAACAGTAACATGAACCTGCTCAAAGGTCCCAATAATCTGAAGCGTCACAAGTGTCTTTGCTTAAATGAACAGCGTATTTTTCAGACTATAAGTCATGGTTTGGGTGTTTCCTGCGACTTATCCTCAGGTGCGACTTATATATGAAATATTTCAGTTCATCTAAACGCAAATGTAACATGGGCGAGGTCCAAACCCGAGGCACCGACTGAATATATTAAAGTCCTTTTTTCACACTGACACAAGAGGCTCTAGGCTTGTACCAGCATCTGCTCCGCCTCAGGCTCCTCCTCCTGCTCCACTGTCACTTCTGTCTCCACCTGCAGCACCTCACTCCTGTTTTCTGACTTAAATCCACATGAAGACTTTTTTTGTCCAGTGAATCTGGTCCTTTAGTGCGACAGAAGCTTCTGTTTTTTCACTGTCTGCAAATGAGCCACGAGGCTTTAAGTTTAGTTTGTGTCAAACTTAAACCAATGAGCACAAACACATTATTACTTACGGTAAATACTGAGCGAGAACCGGAAACGTGTGAAGAGCGGAGGAAGAGAGGAACAATCGAGCAGCAGAAAGAAAGTTTGGAGTGAGAGAAACTCGTGTTTGATGGAGAAAAGTGGAGGAAACTCGAACTGAAGTGAAGAAAACAAAAACTCATCGCGGCTAAAAGCTGAATTTATCTGGAGCTGGAGGAGTTACTCAGAAGTGACACCGAGGATGAAGAATTCAGTGGATTCAGTGAGTTGGAGCGAGATGCAGAGTTTGGTAAGATTATTCTGTTCTGTTTTTTCTGCTCTAGTTTTGAATAACTGTTCATATGTGACGTGAACAAACCAGACACATGTTCAGCCTGTTCTTCTGTTCTGTTGGTGTTTCTATAACTCAGCTCAAGAAGAAATGTCTGTTCTTGGTCTGATTTTACAAAATAAATTCCCCCAAAAAGTGCGACTTATAGTCTGAAAAATACGGTATTTATGGAGGATAAATTCTGTGGATGAGACTGTGCACTTTAAATGTTCCACTTTACAGAGGAATAAAGTCGGAACATTATTTCCTGTTTCCTGAGTTTGTCACAAGGCGGAGCTTATCTTCTCACCTGGGGGAGGGGGCGGAGCTTATCTTCTCACCTGGGGGAGGGGACGGGGCTTATCTACTCACCTGGGGAGGGGGCGGAGCTTATCTTCTCACCTGGGGGAGGGGCGGGGCTTATCTGCTCACCTGGGGGAGGGGGCGGGGCTTATCTACTCACCTGGGGAGAGGGGCGGGTCTTATCTGCTCACCTGGGGGAGGGGGCGGGTCTTATCTGCTCACCTGGGGGAGGGGCTTATCTACTCACCTGGGGGAGGGGGCGTGGCTTATCTGCTCACCTGGGGGAGGGGCGGGGCTTATCTACTCACCTGGGGGAGGGGGCGTGGCTTATCTGCTCACCTGGGGGAGGGGAGGGGCTTATCTACTCACCTGGGGAGGGGCGGGGCTTATCTACTCACCTGGGGAGAGGGGCGGGTCTTATCTGCTCACCTGGGGGAGGGGGCGGGTCTTATCTGCTCACCTGGGGGAGGGGCTTATCTACTCACCTGGGGGAGGGGGCGTGGCTTATCTGCTCACCTGGGGGAGGGGCGGGGCTTATCTGCTCACCTGGGGGAGGGGGCGTGGCTTATCTGCTCACCTGGGGGAGGGGCGGGGCTTATCTACTCACCTGGGGGAGGGGGCGACGCTTATCAGATCACCAGGGGGAGGGCGCGGGGCTTATCTGCTCACCTGGGGGAGGGGCTTATCTACTCACCTGGGGAGGGGCGTGGCTTATCTGCTCACCTGGGGAGGGGCGTGGCTTATCTGCTCAGCTGGGGGAGGGGCGGGGCTTATCTACTCACCTGGGGGAGGGGGCGTGGCTTATCTGCTCAGCTGGGGGAGGGGGCGTGGCTTATCTGCTCAGCTGGGGGAGGGGCAGGGCTTATCTGCTCACCTGGGGGAGGGGGCGGGGCTTATCTGCTCACCTGGGGGAGGGGGCGGGGGTTATCTACTCACCTGGGGGAGGGGGCGGGGCTTACCTGTGGGGAGAGGAGCGAGAGGGAGGGCGCCCTCTTCTGGCTTTACCTCTGAGACTGACAGAACCAGACCCAGATCCGCTCCTACGCCTGCCCCCTCCTCCTGCGCCTCCTCCTGCACCTCCTCCTGCGCCTCCTCCTCTCCTGAGGCCGAGGGAGGAAGGAGAGAGAGAGAGGAAGGAGGGAGAGAGAGAGAGGAAGGAGGGAGGGAGAGGAGGAAGGAGGGAGGGAGAGGAGGAAGGAGGGAGGAGACGAGGAAAAAGGAGACAAACAAGGAAAGGAGGAAAAGGGAAACAGACTGTGAGGAGGTGTTAGTGATGGAAGTTTTTCAGAAGTTTTAGTTTTAGGTTTTAGAAATCAAAGAAAAGACCTTCCCTCCTGCGTCAGATGCCCTCCCCTCCTGCGTCAGATGCCCTACCTGCTGGCTTTGGCTCCTCTGCTGGGTGGAGGGAGGAAGGTGGTCCTGTCGCTCCTGTCGGGGTTGGAGCTGGAGGTCCCGGTGGTGCAGGTGGAGGAGCTGATGTCTGCGAGGTCCCCGGACGTCACGGAGCTGCTGCACGTGCGACTCGGAGACACGTCCAGCACCTGGAACTGGACCAGCGGCTCGTCCGACTCCTGCGGGACCAGAACCAGGACTGAAACCAGGACCAAGACTGAGCCAGAACCAGGACCAGGACTAGAACCAGGACTAGAACCAGGACTGAAACCAGGACCAGGACTAAGCCCAGTCAGGTCCTGGTCCTGGTCCGGGTCCGGGTCCTGGCTTAGTCCTGGTCCTGGTCCTGGTCTCACCTGGGTCACGGTCCGGTCGACCTCTCGTCCGTCCTCGTAGAAAACGTCGGTGATTATGCGTGTGACCGTCGTGCGCACTTCCTGGACGGTGCGCACGTGGCGGCGGTGGGCGGGGCCTCCTCGGCGAGGGGGCGGGGCCTCGGGCTGGAAACGTCACAATAAAAACACTTTTCAGCCGAACCGGATTCTAACGAGCGGCGACGTAAACGTGGCTCAGATCTGCTCCTCAGTCTAACCTGGTCCAGACTGTGGGCTGCTCCAGGTGCATTCTGGGACAGATTCTTTCCTCCGTTTTCATTGGCTGTGGAGGGCTGTGATGTCACTTCCTGCATGGAGGCGTCTGATTGGCTGTTCCTCGGGGTGAACACAGGACTCCTGCGCGGGCAGGTGTCCTCGGCAGGCGCTCGGTGCACCTGTCGCACTCGGCTGAACACAGACGGACTAGAGCAGAGAGAGAAACATTCAAAACCCCTGATCACCCCGACCACCCCCGACCACCCCCGACCACCCCCGACCACCCCCGACCACCCTCGATCACCCTCGCCCACCCCCGACCACCCCCGAACACCCCCGACCACCCTCGATCACCCTCGACCACCCCCGACCACCCCCGATCACCCCGTCCACCCCCGACCACCACCTCTCACCCCTACCAAACCCGTTCACCCCGTCCACCCCCTATCAACCCTTCCACCCCGTACACCCCCGATTCACCCCCACCACCCCGACCACCCCCAACCACCCTCGATCACCCCCGACCACCCCCGACTACCCCGACCACCCTCGACCACCCCGATCACCCCCGATCACCCCGACCACCCCCGATCACCCCGACCACCCCCGACCACCCCGGCCACCCCCGACCACCCCCGACCACCCCCGACCACCCCCGAACACCCCCGATCACCCCCGATCACCCCCATCACCCCCAATCACCCCCAATCACCCCCGACCCCCCCCGACCCCCCCCGACCACCCCGACCACCCCGATCACCCCGATCACCCCGACCACCCCGATCACCCCGACCACCCCCGACCACCCCGACCACCCCCGATCACCCCGTCCACCCCCTCTCACCCCTATCACCCCCGATCACCCCGTCCACCCCCGATCAACCCGTCCACCCCGACCACCCCCGATTCACCCCTACCACCCCCGATCACCCCGTCCACCCCCGATCAACCCGTCCACCCCGACCACCCCGATCACCCCCGACCACCCCGATCACCCTCGATCACCCCCGACCACCCCGATCACCCCCCCGACCACCCCCAACCACCCTCGATCACCCCCGACTACCCCCGACCACCCCCGACTACCCCGACCCCCACCGACCACCCTCGACCACCCCGATCACCCCCGACCACCCTAGATCACCCCCGACCCCCCCGTCCACGCCCGATCACCCCGCAACCCCCGATTACCCCGTCCACCCCCGATCACCCCGTCCACCCCCGATCAACCCGTCCACCCCGACCACCCCGATCACCCCTGATCACCCCCGACCACCTCCGATTCACCCCCACCACCCCGACCACCCTCGATCACCCCCGACTACCCCCGACCACCCCCGATCACCCCCGAACACCCTCGATCATTTTATGCTTTTCCCAGTCCCAGTGATTTCGCAGCTTCTTTTTGGAACGTGACCCCCGCCATAAACCAGGGGCCACTGTACTGCAGTGTTTCAACTGTTGTAATGTTGGTTTAAAGACTCTGGAAGAATCTTCCCCTGAGGAACGTCCTGACCTCGGCCTGACCTTTGCCGCACTTCACCAGAACTAGGGGGTTGTGTCCTGGTCTTGTACCGTGTTAATGTTTAAACTCACAAACTCAAGTAAAATCCAAACAAGGAAAAAGGACGTCCAAATGAAGAAGGAATCAGTGACTTAAGTAATTCAAATAAAATGTATTCAATAAATAACAGACAAATAAAAGGAGACTTTTGTCAATCTATCGAACATTCTCTACATTTCAAGTCAATGAACTTTCCCTCGAGAAAGATGGAATGAACCTGAACTATTCAGATCTCTGAATCACTGATTGTTCTAATACTGATTTGTAAATGTGAGTGTGTTTAAACTGTTCCTGTGTAAACCTCATCTCACTCATCTGCCCATTGGCTCAGCTTTGGCGCCAAGAGTCAAAGGGGGAAGGGAAAGATCAGACATCAGCAGACTCACAGGAGCCTCATCCAGGAGTTACCCCCAGCTCCTGAAGAGCCCGGACCTGGAGCCGCCCCGAGGAGGGAAAACGCTCAAGTTCTCCTCCTTAAAGTGCCCGTCTTTTTGACGCGTTTTTACAGCTGGAGCTCAATCTGCCCATTTTTCCAAAATCTAAACATTTGCATTTTAGTCAATGCATTTTTGACCAATTTCCTTATTTTTGTCAGCAACACTCAGACCTCACAGACACTAAGTGTCCTGCTCCTCCTCCGAGGATAAAGCGTTTCCAGACTCTCTGGTTCCGTCTCAGCAGGTTTGATTCTTCAGGTCCGACGCCCTGAGACTTTAAACTCCGGCGAAACCGCCCGAAGGACCAAACGACGTCTCCTCTACTGGTCGTATGTGCACGTCACAGAAAAGGCTGATCAACGCAAACTCAACACAGCTTTAAATAACTCTTCTTCTTTTGTCCACATCAGCCTCGTTTTACTCAGTCTGAACTCATTTGCATAATTTAATATTTAAATGGGGTTTAACTTGGTCAATAAATATTCATAAACCACAGTTTTACTCGATCAAAGTGATGTTTGACTTCAGACTCTGGTCCCTGTCACGTCAAAGAACTGAACGAACCTTCAGATCAAATGTTTCATTAAATATTCATTAAAAGGAGATTGATGATATTTGTGTCTCACCTGTGGCTCTTGGACCCGACGCCAGAGGAGACGTCCTCACCCAGGGACGGTCCTGAGGAGAGAGAACCAGGTCTGAACCAGGTCTGGACCAGGTCTGAACCAGGTCTGGACCAGGTCTGAACCAGGTCTGAACCAGGTCTGAACCAGAACTAAACCAGGACTGAACCAGGTCTGAACCAGGTCTAAAGCAGGACTAAAGCAGGACTAAAGCAGGTCTAAAGCAGGACTAAAGCAGGACTAAAGCCGGACTAAAGCCGGACTAAAGCCGGACTAAAGCAGGACTAAAGCCGGACTAAAGCAGGACTAAAGCAGGACTAAAGCAGGACTAAAGCAGGACTAAAGCAGGACTAAAGCAGGACTAAAGCCGGACTAAAGCCGGACTAAAGCCGGACTAAAGCCGGACTAAAGCAGGACTAAAGCAGGACTAAAGCCGGACTAAAGCAGGACTAAAGCAGGACTAAAGCAGGACTAAAGCAGGACTAAAGCAGGACTAAAGCCGGACTAAAGCCGGACTAAAGCAGGTCTAAACCAGGTCTAAACCAGGTCTAAAGCAGGACTAAAGCAGGACTAAAGCAGGACTAAAGCAGGTCTAAAGCAGGACTAAAGCCGGACTAAAGCCGGACTAAAGCAGGACTAAAGCAGGACTAAAGCAGGACTAAAGCAGGACTAAAGCAGGACTAAAGCAGGACTAAAGCCGGACTAAAGCCGGACTAAAGCAGGACTAAAGCAGGACTAAAGCAGGACTAAAGCAGGACTAAAGCCGGACTAAAGCCGGACTAAAGCAGGACTAAAGCAGGACTAAAGCAGGACTAAAGCAGGACTAAAGCAGGACTAAAGCAGGACTAAAGCCGGACTAAAGCCGGACTAAAGCAGGTCTAAACCAGGTCTAAACCAGGTCTAAAGCAGGACTAAAGCAGGACTAAAGCAGGACTAAAGCAGGTCTAAAGCAGGACTAAAGCCGGACTAAAGCCGGACTAAAGCAGGTCTAAAGCAGGACTAAAGCCGGACTAAAGCAGGTCTAAACCAGGTCTAAACCAGGTCTAAAGCAGGACTAAAGCAGGACTAAAGCAGGTCTAAAGCAGGACTAAAGCCGGACTAAAGCCGGACTAAAGCCGGACTAAAGCAGGACTAAAGCAGGACTAAAGCAGGACTAAAGCAGGACTAAAGCCGGACTAAAGCAGGTCTAAACCAGGTCTAAAGCAGGTCTAAACCAGGTCTAAAGCAGGACTAAAGCAGGACTAAAGCAGGACTAAAGCAGGACTAAAGCAGGACTAAAGCAGGACTAAAGCCGGACTAAAGCCGGACTAAAGCAGGACTAAAGCCGGACTAAAGCAGGACTAAAGCAGGACTAAAGCAGGACTAAAGCAGGACTAAAGCCGGACTAAAGCAGGACTAAAGCAGGACTAAAGCAGGACTAAAGCCGGACTAAAGCAGGACTAAAGCAGGACTAAACCAGGTCTAAACCAGGACTAAAGCAGGACTAAAGCAGGACTAAAGCAGGACTAAAGCAGGACTAAAGCAGGACTAAACCAGGACTAAAGCAGGACTAAAGCAGGACTAAAGCAGGACTAAAGCAGGACTAAAGCAGGACTAAAGCAGGACTAAACCAGGTCTAAAGCAGGACTAAAGCAGGACTAAAGCAGGACTAAAGCAGGACTAAAGCCGGACTAAAGCCGGACTAAAGCCGGACTAAAGCCGGACTAAAGCAGGACTAAAGCAGGACTAAAGCAGGACTAAAGCAGGACTAAAGCAGGACTAAAGCAGGACTAAAGCAGGACTAAAGCCGGACTAAAGCAGGACTAAAGCCGGACTAAAGCAGGACTAAAGCAGGACTAAAGCAGGACTAAACTGACTCTGCAGACTGAAGCGTTCGCTGCTGGCCTCTTCCACGGGAGTCGCCAGCTTCATCCTCAGACTCAGTTTCCCATCAGCCTCTTCTGCCGTGACGTCACCGTCCTCAGCCGTGATGTCACTTCCTGCGGAGGCGTGGGAGTTCTGGGAGAGGGCGTTGGTCTCTGCGTTGGGGGAAACACTGCTTTAGGGTTTCATACTGAGCGGTGGCAGAGCTGTGAGTGAAACTGACCGATGGGAGTGCTGTGTCTGAGCGCCCGCTTCAGCTCGCCCACCTGAGGGGGCGTGGCTCCCACACACGCACCAATCAGCTCGCCCTCCTTCGGCAGCGCCAAGTGGAAGGAAAAATCTGAAGGAACCAGATACAGACTGTTAGAACAGGAAACATATACACTTTACTTTTACTACTGCCACGACCACTACTAAATCCAAGAATTTTTAAGACCTTTTTAACCCCTGAAGACCTGAGGGCAGTTTTAGTACATTTCTCCTCGACTGGATTTTGTTCTTAATTTTGCTTTTCAAACTGCCCCTTTTACCCCTAATGAAGTGTTCTACCTCCGTTTGTTCAGTCCAACCTGTTATTTCACAATCTGCTGCTGTAGTTGTGTCATGAGGCTGTGAGAAAAGCTACAGGACCAGAAATAGAGATGAAAACAAAAACAGAAAATAAAATTCACTCTTTTATACAAAACCCACAGCAAACATGTAGAAACAACTTTTTGGACATAAAAAATGCTTAATTTCGGGCCTTAGCTACAAAAATGCAAAATCTCAAGTCTGTAAGTAAATTAAAAATCTCCTTATTGCCCTAAAAACAAAAAAAGTGCAGTGGCTCCATGACTTTCCTGGTCCAGTCCTGGAAACGGCTCCTGTCAGGACCACGGCCAGAGCCACAGCACTTCTGCATTTCCAGGGTGGAAATTACATTTGGATTTGTTCATTTGGACTGAAATAAACCTTTAACTAAAAATAAGAAAGGGATGCACAATTACACACACCAAGATGTGTCATTTGCCTTTTATGTGAGCATTAACTCTCTGTAGGATAAAGCCGCAGAAATGTACGGAAACCTCTATGTCTGCACTTTCAGAGGGGAAAAGGAAGTTTCTGTGTTTTATTTACGGTTACAAAGTTCTGTGCGGTTATGGAAACATATTCCTCAGAATCGTGTACGGTGTCGTAGGTCTTCGAGGGTTTAGGTGCAGATGCACAGCAGACTGAGGTCCTGTGTTGCTCTCTCGTCTGTGCTGGTTCTTCCTCTTGTGCAGTGGCTGTTTTGTTTCTCAGTGTAACTCACTGCAGGCTTCACTACACTGAATAGAGGCTCAGTTTTGTTCTTAGGGTGGAGCAGTTTCTGTCTTAAAGTGTTTGTGGGTTTGGAGTAGACGGAATATCATGTTGTATCAAAACTTTTGTCCAGTTGACAAATTGAACTCTATCCGACAACTGAGGGATTCTACACACATTTTTAGGTATTATTTCCAAATTCATAAATTCAATGCCTTTAAGACGCTGCATGAGTGACGTTGGTTTGTGGGCGGAGCCTCGTACAGGAGTGTTTGAACAGGGCCCAGGATAGATCTCTAGATTACTCAAACATGCACGGATGAGTCTAAAACCTCTTATTTTTGATGATAATGTTGGTAGAATACTTAAGAAACTCACCTCCAGAGCTGTCCAGACTCTTCGCTCCAGACGGTTCTCTCTTATCTTTTCCATCAACGGTCATTTTGTCACCTCCTCCTTCACTTCCTCCTCCTCCTCCGAGCGTTAGCATCTCACTCTGGGACAGCACCAGGCCCAAACTCTCCTGTCTCTTTGTTTCTCCCGCTCCTCCAGTGATCTGACTCTGGCTTCCGCTCGTCTTCTGAGGTGAAACTTCGTCATTTCCGTTTGGTTTCTGGCTTTGTGTCGCCGTGACAACCTCCTCCACGGATCCGGCGCGTTGGCTGTTAGCTTTAGCGCTGCCTTGACTCATTTTACCATGATCTACATTCTTCAGTCCAGCCTGGGACGCGCCCAAAACGGCTTTATTTACAATCAACTCTGTTACGGATCTGGTAGGCTGGCCGTTAGCTTTAGCGCAGCCTTGACTCAAACTCAACATTTCATGATCTACATTAAATTCTTTGGCTACAGATCCGGTCGGCTGGCTGTTCGCTTTAGCGCTGACATTTCTTAAGGTTTTCTCATGATCTACATTCAAAGCTTTGGTCTGAGATGCTGCCACAGACTCTGGCACAGATTGGGTAGGTTGGCTGTTAGCTTCTGCGCTGCCTTGGCTCAAACTGGCCGCACTCTTTGTATTTTTTACATTCAGCGTGTGACACTCCTGGCTGTTGGGGTTGTATTTTGGACCTTGTTTCAGCATTTCGCTCTGGATTTGCGTGTCTTGGCCTAAACTGCCCCTGCTGTCCTGACTCCCCCCTGCCTGATTTGCATCGCTGGGGTTTGGAGCTCTGCCCTGACTCCCCCCTGCCTGATTTGCATCGCTGGGGTTTGGAGCTCTGCCCTGACTCCCCCCTGCCTGATTTGCGTCGCTGGGGTTTGGAGCTCTGCCCTGACTCCCCCCTGCCTGATTTGCGTCGATGGGGTTTGGAGCTCTGCCCTGACTCCCCCCTGCCTGATTTGCGTCGCTGGGGTTTGGAGCTCTGTCCTGACTCCCCCCTGCCTGATTTGCGTCGCTGGGGTTTGGAGCTCTGCCCTGACTCCCCCCTGCCTGATTTGCGTCGCTGGGGTTTGGAGCTCTGCCCTGACTCCCCCCTGCCTGATTTGCGTCGATGGGGTTTGGAGCTCTGCCCTGACTCCCCCCTGCCTGATTTGCGTCACTGGGGTTTGGAGCTCTGCCCTGACTCCCCCCTGCCTGATTTGCGTCGCTGGGGTTTGGAGCTCTGCCCTGACTCCCCCCTGCCTGATTTGCGTCGCTGGGGTTTGGAGCTCTGCCCTGACTCCCCCCTGCCTGATTTGCGTCGCTGGGGTTTGGAGCTCTGTCCTGGCTGTGGGCTTTTGGAGCAGATTTCTGGGGAGTCGTTTCCTCTTCCTCCATCGGCTCGATCTGTGTGGCCTCCTCGTCTTCCTCCTGAACCTCTGTGTTTATGCACAAGTTTAAAGAGCACTGAGAGAAGTCTCCAGGAGCAGAGGAGGAGGGAGCAGGAGCAGAGGAGGAGGGAGCAGAGGAGGAGGGAGCAGGAGCAGAGGAGGAGGGAGCAGGAGCAGCAGAGGGTTTGTCCTCCTGGCTTTGTGTCGGTACAAACACGTCCTGAAATCAGAAACACAAATATAAGATGTAGTACCAAATTTTATGGACTATAAATCGCACCAAAAATGTAGAATAATGATGTCTCCTCCTGTCCTCACTCCTCCTCCTGTCCTCACTCCTCCTCCTCCTGTCCTCACTCCTCCTCCTCCTCCTGTCCTCACTCCTCCTGTCCTTTCGTTCTTTCCATAACCTCCTGGAGGAGCGTATAGCAGCAAGACTCACATCCGTCTCACTGTTTAATCTAGAGTTCTGTCGCTGGACTTATTTTCCCCGCTAAAGCGCTCGTCTGGTGTAAACAAATGTCAGCGGAACAGCAGAAGCAGCAGACACCGGCACACAGGCCTAGAGCGCCCGCTCCTGGTGTAGAAGTATAACAGGAGCAGCAGACACCGGCGCACAGGCCTAGAGCGCCCCCTCCTGGTGTAGAAGTATAACAGGAGCAGCAGACACCGGCACACAGGCCTAGAGCGCCCCCTCCTGGTGTAGAAGTATAACAGGAGCAGCAGACACCGGCACACAGGCCTAGAGCGCCCCCTCCTGGTGTAGAAGTATAACAGGAGCAGCAGACACCAGCGCACAGGCCTAGGCCTCCTGGTGTAGAAGTATAACAGGAGCAGCAGACACCAGCGCACAGGCCTAGAGCGCCCCCTCCTGGTGTAGAAGTATAACAGGAGCAGCAGACACCGGCACACAGGCCTAGAGCGCCCCCTCCTGGTGTAGAAGTATAACAGGAGCAGCAGACACTGGGCCTAGAGCGCCCCCTCCTGGTGTAGAAGTATAACAGGAGCAGCAGACACTGGGCCTAGAGCGCCCCCTCCTGGTGTAGAAGTATAACAGGAGCAGCAGACACTGGGCCTAGAGCGCCCCCTCCTGGTGTAGAAGTATAACAGGAGCAGCAGACACTGGGCCTAGAGCGCCCCCTCCTGGATTCAGAGGGAAAATATCTGAAACATCTGAAATTAGGTATTTGAATATAGAAGTCACCAGAGTGTAAACAAACATGAGAAATGTGCCACTGCGCCCTGCGTGTACTCTGAGTACTCCGTGTACTCTGAATACTTCGTGTACTCTGAATACTTCGTGTACTCTGAATACTCCGTGTACTCTGAATACTTTGAATACTCCGTGTACTCTGAATACTCCGTGTACTCTGAATACTCCGTGTACTCTGAATACTCCGTGTACTCTGAATACTCCGTGTACTCTGAATTCTCGGTGTACTCTGACTACTCGGTGTACTCTGAATACTCAGTGTACTCTGAATACTCAGTGTACTCTGAATACTCAGTGTACTCTGAATACTCAGTGTACTCTGAATACTCTGAATACTCCGTGTACTCTGAATACTCCGTGTACTCTGAATACTCCGTGTACTCTGAATACTCCGTGTACTCTGAATACTCACTGTATTCTGTGTACTCTAAATACTCCGTGTACTCTGCATACTCACTGTATTCTGTGTACTCTAAATACTCCGTGTACTCTGCATACTCACTGTACTCTGTGTACTCTAAATACTCTGTGTACTCACATGTGACAGGTCGGGCTGCGACGGCACAGACAGGGGGCGCTCCGGCTCAAACACAGGTGTGTTCTGGGACACAGGGGAGGAGGAGGCGGGGCCAGTGTCTCTGCGCTGTGATTGGCCGGTGTGAGGGAGGGAGGCGTCCGCTGGCTCCTCACCTGACACAAAAACAGCAGTTTGGTGAAGTGATTTAGCACTTTATCAGATTTAGCGCTTTATCAGCGGAGAAACGACAACTACAGAGGCCACAGTAAACTTTAGAAAGAAAATATCCACAACTTATGTCGACTGTGCAACAAGGTGTGTGGGGGCAGGTGCAGGGGCAGGTTCGTACCGTGGGGGGCAGGTTCGTACCGTGGGGGGGCAGGGGCAGGTTCGTACCGTGGGGGGGCAGGTTCGTACCGTGGGGGGGGCAGGGGCAGGTTCGTACCGTGGGGGGGCAGGGGCAGGTTCATACCGTGGGGGGGCAGGTTTGTACCGTGGGGGGGCAGGTCGGTCGGGGAGCTCGGGACGATCATTGGAGTGAAGTTTTCTGGAGTCGGAGCCACAAAGTCCACAGAACCTCTGCAGAGAACACACAGGGTTAAACATCTGTATCGCCCGTAACATCTGTATCGCCCGTAACATCTGTATCGCCCGTAACATCTGTAACGCCTGTAACATCTGTAACGCCTGTAACATTTGTATCGCCCGTAACATCTGTATCACCTGTAACATCTGTATCACCTGTAACATTTGTATCGCCCGTAACATCTGTATCGCCCGTAACATCTGTATCGCCCGTAACATCTGTATCGCCCGTGACGCCCGTAACATCTGTATCGCCTGTAACATCTGTAACGCCTGTAACATCTGTAACGCCTGTAACATCTGTATCGCCTGTAACATCTGTAACGCCTGTAACATCTGTAACGCCTGTAACATCTGTAACGCCTGTAACATCTGTAACGCCTGTAACATCTGTAACGCCTGTAACATCTGTATCGCCTGTAACATCTGTATCGCCTGTAACATCTGTAACGCCTGTAACATCTGTAACGCCTGTAACATCTGTAACGCCTGTAACATCTGTATCGCCCGTGACGCCTGTAACATCTGTATCGCCTGTAACATCTGTATCGCCTGTAACATCTGTAACGCCTGTAACATCTGTATCGCCTGTAACATCTGTAACGCCTGTAACATCTGTAACGCCTGTAACATCTGTATCGCCTGTAACATCTGTAACGCCTGTAACATCTGTATCGCCTGTAACATCTGTATCGCCTGTAACGCCCGTAACATCTGTATTGCCCGTAACATCTGTATCGCCTGTAACATCTGTAACGCCCGTAACATCTGTATCGCCCGTAACATCTGTATCGCCTGTGACGCCCGCAACATCTGTATCGCCCGTAACATCTGTAACGCCCGTAACATCTGTATCGCCCGTAACATCTGTATCGCCTGTGACGCCCGTAACATCTGTATCGCCCGTAACATCTGTATCGCCCGTAACATCTGTATCGCCCGTAACATCTGTATCGCCCGTAACATCTGTATCGCCCGTAACATCTGTATCGCCTGTGACGCCCGCAACATCTGTATCGCCTGTGACGCCCGCAACATCTGTATCGCCTGTGACGCCCGCAACATCTGTATCGCCTGTGACGCCCGCAACATCTGTATCGCCCGTAACATCTGTATCGCCTGTAACATCTGTATCGCCTGTAACATCTGTAACGCCTGTAACATCTGTAACGCCTGTAACATCTGTAACGCCTGTAACATCTGTATCGCCTGTAACATCTGTATCGCCTGTATCATCTGTAACGCCTGTAACATCTGTATCGCCTGTAACATCTGTATCGCCTGTAACATCTGTATCGCCTGTATCGCCCGTAACATCTGTATCGCCCGTAACATCTGTATCGCCCGTAACATCTGTATCGCCTGTGACGCCCGTAACATCTGTATCGCCTGTATCGCCCATAACATCTGTATCGCCCGTAACATCTGTATCGCCCTCAGACAGGACTCACTGTGAGAGGCTGTTGTGCACCAGGGTGCCCTGACCCCCTGACAGCTGGAGCAGAGCCAGGGAGCGAGAGGGGGTGGAGCTGTGATGAGCCGCGTCTGTGGAGACACGTTTCTTTACTGCACATTCACTTCATGTAAAATCAAGTCCTCTGTATTTGAGGAGAGTCAATACCTGCTTTATCAAAGAGGTCCTCCTGAGACGACAGCAGCTCCTCTGGGTCCCGGTCTGGGTCCTGGTCTGGATCCCGTTCTGGATCCTGGACCTGGGAGTGGAGCAGGACCTGCACAGAGACCTGAGGACCGGGTCTGGACTGGGACTTAGGAGAAGTCCTGGAGCCCAAAGGTCCACTGGCCTCATCTGAAACACAAAGACCAAGTCTGTGTCCGGCTGCTCCTCCATGTTTGACTGAAGCGGCTCTGAGGGCTGCAGGATCTGACGAAGGGGAAGGTCAGAGCTTATTCTGCCTCAAATCGATCAATACATTTTCATTTTTATTTAAAATCCAAAAGCGTTTAAAAGTCCTACTAATGTAGTTTATCCTGAGACTCCATGTCCCATAATCCTCTGCTCTAATGTAGTTTATCCTGAGACTCCATGTCCCATAATCCTCTGCTCTAATGTAGTTTATCCTGAGACTCCATGTCCCATAATCCTCTGCTCTAATGTAGTTTATCCTGAGACTCCATGTCCCATAATCCTCTGCTCTAATGTAGTTTATCCTGAGACTCCATGTCCCATAATCCTCTGCCCTAATGTAGTTTATCCTGAGACTCCATGTCCCATAATCCTCTGCTCTAATGTAGTTTATCCTGAGACTCCATGTCCCATAATCCTCTGCTCTAATGTAGTTTATCCTGAGACTCCATGTCCCATAATCCTCTGCTCTAATGTAGTTTATCCTGAGACTCCATGTCCCATAATCCTCTGCTGCTCTGATGTCGTTTCCTGGAGTCGTGTTTGTTTCATTCTCATGTTTCACTCAAACCTGCACATTTAGCACGAGTTCTTCTCTCAGACTGAAAACACTCTGTTCCACCTGGTGATGTCATCATGTGGTGATACAGGAAGTGCTCCACTGTGTTTTTAAACTCCACACACCTTCACTAGAATCACCTGGATCATTTCAGTCTTGACTGAAGTAAAGGGAAAAGGAGCTGTTCACTTGATGACATCACAGGGTGGAGCAGAGCGTTTGGAGCTTTGCAGATGAAACAGACGAATAATAAAGAGTCAAACATGAAGGAAACAGACTCCAGGTCTGAGTGAGACGAGGTCAGTTTGGTTTAAGAAGAATCCTTCAGACTGATCTTCCCTTTGTGGTTTGGACTCGTACCTGGTCTAGTCCTGGTCTTGTTCTGGACGGGTTCTGATCCAAAGTCCTGGCTCTGGCTCAGTTCCAAGAACCCAAACTGAGAGGCTTCTTCTGAGGATAGAACACAAAAGACTTAAATATTTGAGGGACATCTGAGGAGAACAGTTTGAGGAACATCTGAGGAGAACAGTTTGAGGGACATCTGAGGAGAACAGTTTGAGGAACATCTGAGGAGAACAGTTTGAGGGACATCTGAGGAGAACAGTTTGAGGAACATCTGAGGAGAACAGTTTGAGGAACATCTGAGGAGAACAGTTTGGGGAACATCTGAGGAGAACAGTTTGAGGAACATCTGAGGAGAACAGTTTGAGGAACATCTGAGGAGAACAGTTTGAGGAACATCTGAGGAGAACAGTTTGAGGAACATCTGAGGAGAACAGTTTGGGGAACATCTGAGGAGAACAGTTTGAGGAACATCTGAGGAGAACAGTTTGAGGAACATCTGAGGAGAACAGTTTGAGGAACATCTGAGGAGAACAGTTTGGGGAACATCTGAGGAGAACAGTTTGAGGAACATCTGAGGAGAACAGTTTGGGGGACATCTGAGGAGAACAGTTTGAGGAACATCTGAGGAGAACAGTTTGAGGAACATCTGAGGAGAACAGTTTGAGGGACATCTGAGGAGAACAGTTTGAGGAACATCTGAGGAGAACAGTTTGAGGGACATCTGAGGAGAACAGTTTGAGGGACATCTGAGGAGAACAGTTTGAGAAACATCTGAGGAGAACAGTTTGAGGGACATCTGAGGAGAACAGTTTGGGGGACATCTGAGGAGAACAGTTTGAGGAACATCTGAGGAGAACAGTTTGAGGAACATCTGAGGAGAACAGTTTGAGGAACATCTGAGGAGAACAGTTTGAGGAACATCTGAGGAGAACAGTTTGAGGAACATCTGAGGAGAACAGTTTGAGGAACATGTGAGGAGAACAGTTTGAGGAACATCTGAGGAGAACAGTTTGAGGAACATCTGAGGAGAACAGTTTGAGGAACATCTGAGGAGAACAGTTTGGGGAATATCTGAGGAGAACAGTTTGGGGAACATCTGAGGAGAACAGTTTGAGGAACATCTGAGGAGAACAGTTTGAGGAACATCTGAGGAGAACAGTTTGAGGAACATCTGAGGAGAACAGTTTGAGGAACATCTGAGGAGAACAGTTTGAGGAACATCTGAGGAGAACAGTTTGAGGAACATCTGAGGAGAACAGTTTGGGGAACATCTGAGGAGAACAGTTTGAGGAACATCTGAGGAGAACAGTTTGAGGAACATCTGAGGAGAACAGTTTGGGGAACATCTGAGGAGAACAGTTTGAGGAACATCTGAGGAGAACAGTTTGAGGAACATCTGAGGAGAACAGTTTGGGGAACATCTGAGGAGAACAGTTTGAGGAACATCTGAGGAGAACAGTTTGAGGAACATCTGAGGAGAACAGTTTGGGGAACATCTGAGGAGAACAGTTTGAGGAACATCTGAGGAGAACAGTTTGAGGAACATCTGAGGAGAACAGTTTGGGGAACATCTGAGGAGAACAGTTTGAGGAACATCTGAGGAGAACAGTTTGAGGAACATCTGAGGAGAACAGTTTGGGGAACATCTGAGGAGAACAGTTTGAGGAACATCTGAGGAGAACAGTTTGAGGAACATCTGAGGAGAACAGTTTGAGGAACATCTGAGGAGAACAGTTTGAGGAACATCTGAGGAGAACAGTTTGAGGAACATCTGAGGAGAACAGTTTGAGGAACATCTGAGGAGAACAGTTTGGGGAACATCTGAGGAGAACAGTTTGAGGAACATCTGAGGAGAACAGTTTGAGGAACATCTGAGGAGAACAGTTTGGGGAACATCTGAGGAGAACAGTTTGGGGAACATCTGAGGAGAACAGTTTGGGGAACATCTGAGGAGAACAGTTTGAGGAACATCTGAGGAGAACAGTTTGAGGAACATCTGAGGAGAACAGTTTGGGGAACATCTGAGGAGAACAGTTTGAGGAACATCTGAGGAGAACAGTTTGGGGAACATCTGAGGAGAACAGTTTGAGGAACATCTGACGAGAACAGTTTGGGGAACATCTGAGGAGAACAGTTTGAGGAACATCTGAGGAGAACAGTTTGGGGAACATCTGAGGAGAACAGTTTGGGGAACAGCTCTGATTTAAAAACAGGATTTAAAACATGCAAAGTTCAGACCTTCATGAATCAGACTCTGAGATTCTCGTCTAGAGTCCATCTCCTCAGAGCGACGCCTGCAAAACAAACACAAGTGTGAGGACTGTAAGCAGCAGAGAACAAACACTACGCTATTTCAAATAATATTACTCGAGTAAAAGCACAAAGTACTGCTCCAAGAAATGACTCTGAGCAACTTCAGGCCTCCACACTCCAGGAGAATTTACCCGACTTTTGGATTCTGCGATAAACCCGAGCGTCAGAGGAGCGACGGACACAGAGACGCAGGAGACAAGGAAACAGAGAAAATAATGTTCAGACTTTCTCCCTGTGTAAATCCTGCCCCCAGTCCACAGAGCCGCTCCGTGAAGCCAGTTTTCTTGGTTCTTTAAAGTAAAAGTGTGGATAGTTCGTCCGTGTGTCTGTTTCATCCACAATGACTCTACTTCCTGTGGACTTTATCTCCTCTTTTCTGCTTTAAAAACCCTGGATCTGAAGCGAAGTGAAGGTCCAAACCAGGTCCGAACCAGGTCCGAACCAGGTGCGAACCAGGTCCGAACCAGGTCCGAACCAGGTCCGAACCAGGTCCGAACCAGGTCCGAACCAGGTGCGAACCAGGTGCGAACCAGGTCCGAACCAGGTGCGAACCAGGTCCGAACCAGGTCCGAACCAGGTGCGAACCAGGTCCGAACCAGGTCCGAACCAGGTGCGAACCAGGTGCGAACCAGGTGCGAACCAGGTGCGAACCAGGTCGAACCAGGTCGAACCAGGTCGAACCAGGTCGAACCAGGTGCGAACCAGGTCGAACCAGGTGCGAACCAGGTCGAACCAGGTCGAACCAGGTGCGAACCAGGTCGAACCAGGTCGAACCAGGTCGAACCAGGTGCGAACCAGGTGCGAACCAGGTGCGAACCAGGTGCGAACCAGGTGCGAACCAGGTCCGAACCAGGTCCGAACCAGGTGCGAACCAGGTCCGAACCAGGTCCGAACCAGGTCCGAACCAGGTGCGAACCAGGTGCGAACCAGGTGCGAACCAGGTGCGAACCAGGTGCGAACCAGGTCCGAACCAGGTCCGAACCAGGTGCGAACCAGGTGCGAACCAGGTGCGAACCAGGTCCGAACCAGGTCCGAACCAGGTGCGAACCAGGTGCGAACCAGGTGCGAACCAGGTCCGAACCAGGTGCGAACCAGGTCCGAACCAGGTCCGAACCAGGTGCGAACCAGGTCCGAACCAGGTCCGAACCAGGTCCGAACCAGGTGCGAACCAGGTGCGAACCAGGTGCGAACCAGGTGCGAACCAGGTGCGAACCAGGTCCGAACCAGGTCCGAACCAGGTGCAAACCAGGTCCGAACCAGGTCCAAACCAGGTCCGAACCAGGTCCAAACCAGGTGCGAACCAGGTCCGAACCAGGTGCGAACCAGGTGCGAACCAGGTGCGAACCAGGTCCGAACCAGGTGCGAACCAGGTCCGAACCAGGTCCGAACCAGGTGCAAACCAGGTGCGAACCAGGTGCGAACCAGGTGCGAACCAGGTCCGAACCAGGTCCGAACCAGGTGCAAACCAGGTCCGAACCAGGTCCAAACCAGGTCCAAACCAGGTCCGAACCAGGTCCGAACCAGGTGCGAACCAGGTGCGAACCAGGTGCGAACCAGGTGCGAACCAGGTCCGAACCAGGTGCAAACCAGGTCCGAACCAGGTCCGAACCAGGTGCAAACCAGGTCCGAACCAGGTCCGAACCAGGTGCAAACCAGGTCCGAACCAGGTCCAAACCAGGTCCAAACCAGGTGCGAACCAGGTCCGAACCAGGTGCGAACCAGGTGCGAACCAGGTGCGAACCAGGTGCGAACCAGGTGCGAACCAGGTCCAAACCAGGTCCGAACCAGGTGCGAACCAGGTGCGAACCAGGTGCGAACCAGGTGCGAACCAGGTCCGAACCAGGTCCGAACCAGGTGCGAACCAGGTGCGAACCAGGTCCGAACCAGGTCCGAACCAGGTGCAAACCAGGTGCAAACCAGGTGCGAACCAGGTGCGAACCAGGTGCGAACCAGGTCCGAACCAGGTGCAAACCAGGTCCGAACCAGGTGCGAACCAGGTGCGAACCAGGTGCGAACCAGGTCCGAACCAGGTGCGAACCAGGTCCGAACCAGGTCCGAACCAGGTGCGAACCAGGTGCGAACCAGGTGCGAACCAGGTGCAAACCAGGTCCGAACCAGGTGCGAACCAGGTCCGAACCAGGTCCGAACCAGGTCCGAACCAGGTGCGAACCAGGTGCGAACCAGGTGCGAACCAGGTCCGAACCAGGTCCGAACCAGGTGCAAACCAGGTCCGAACCAGGTCCAAACCAGGTCCGAACCAGGTCCAAACCAGGTGCGAACCAGGTCCGAACCAGGTGCGAACCAGGTGCGAACCAGGTGCGAACCAGGTCCGAACCAGGGGCGAACCAGGTCCGAACCAGGTCCGAACCAGGTGCAAACCAGGTGCGAACCAGGTGCGAACCAGGTGCGAACCAGGTCCGAACCAGGTCCGAACCAGGTGCAAACCAGGTCCGAACCAGGTCCAAACCAGGTCCGAACCAGGTCCGAACCAGGTGCGAACCAGGTGCGAACCAGGTGCGAACCAGGTGCGAACCAGGTGCGAACCAGGTCCGAACCAGGTCCGAACCAGGTGCAAACCAGGTCCGAACCAGGTCCAAACCAGGTCCAAACCAGGTGCGAACCAGGTCCGAACCAGGTGCGAACCAGGTGCGAACCAGGTGCGAACCAGGTCCGAACCAGGTCCGAACCAGGTCCAAACCAGGTGCGAACCAGGTGCGAACCAGGTGCGAACCAGGTGCGAACCAGGTCTAAACCAGGTCCAAACCAGGTCCAAACCAGGTCCAAACCAGGTCCAAACCAGGTCCAAACCAGGTCCAAACCAGGTCCAAACCAGGTCCAAACCAGGTCCAAACCAGGTCCAAACCAGGTCCTTCCCTTAAAAGCTTAAGACTGAAAGATCCTGTCATGTGTGGAGGCCTTTAAAGAGTAACTGTGTGGAGAATCATTTCAGATTCAGAAAAGTCCTGTTACTCTGTACTATAGGTCACTTGAGTAAATATTTCTTTAAAAGCGTTACTCGAGTAAACAGAGTAGATGTAACCGAGTAATGTCAGACTCTGGAGGGTCACGTACTTCCTGTCGGAGTCGTCCACGATCTGACTCTCCTCAAAACTCGGGTTCATTTCTGTGAAAGCAGAGAAAACATTAGAAAAACAAAATCTGCTGTGACGTCATTAACCCTGAAGACCCACGACATCGTCCACGACTCAGAGGAACATGTTTCTATAACCGCAGAACTTTGTAACGGTAACAGACAGAAACATCCTTTTCCCCTCTGAAAGTGCAGACATAGAGGTTTCTGTACATTTCTGCGGCTTTATCCTACGTCACACTCACGCTGTGTGATGACGGGAGCAAAACGAGTGTCCAATAGGAACTTTGTTTTCCCCAAACTCATGCGCTCCGTCCATTTTGATCGAGCCAAACTTTGCCAAAGAGTGAAGTGAGTCAAGATGGTCGACTCCTCTGACTGTGTGTGTTTATAACGAGGGAAAAAGTCGCTCTAAGTGGAGTTAATTCTCACACACATGGAAAATGACACATCTTGGTGTGTGTAATTGTGCATCTCTTTCTATTTTTATTTAAAGGTTTATTTCAGTCCAAATGAACAAATCCAAATGTAATTTCCACCCTGGAAATGCAGAAGTGCTGTGGCTCTGGCCGTGGTCCTGACAGGAGCTGTTTCCAGGACTGGACCAGGAAAGTCATGGAGCCACTGCACTTTTTTTGTTTTTAGGGAAATAAGGAGATTTTTAATTTACTTACAGACTTGAGATTTTGCATTTTTGTAGCTCAGGCCCTAAATTAAGCATTTTTATGTCCAAAAAGTTGTTTCTACATGTTTGCTGTGGGTTTTGTATAAAAGAGTGAGTTTTATGTTCTGTTTTTGTTTTTTTCATCTCTATTTCTGGTCCTGTAGCTTTTCTCACAGCCTCATGACACAACTACAGCAGCAGATTGTGAAATAACAGGTTGGACTGAACAAAAGGAGGTAGAACACTTCATTAGGGGTAAAAGGGGCAGTTTGAAAAGCAAAATTAAGAACAAAATCCAGGCGAGGAGAAAGGTACTAAAACTGCCCTCAGGTCTTCAGGGGTTAAAGCAGAACTAAGTCACTTTTTTACCTAATTAAATGTCTCTAAAGCCCCTCTGCTGGTCACATAAGACATTTCGGGGTGTTTGAAGGGTTCACTGGTGCCTCTGGGCGAAAACACCACACACTCTCCTACCGACCCGGCTCAAGCTCTCGGGGTCTGTTCTGTTCTCACGAGAGCCAAACTGCTCTACCACACTTCAGCTGCACACCCCATACTGACGCTGTCCACTCTCACTGCAGGAACAAATATCTGGTGTTTAGTGTGAGGACCCACGGCCGAGGACGCAAGAAAAAGAAAGTGTGAATGGGACAGAGCCCGAGCTCCACACGAGTAAACCTGGGGAAGGGTCTGAAGAACGGCAGAGCTCGAGGAAAGAGAAGAGACCAAGAGACGCAGATCTGGAGATAATGTTACTGACCCTAAGTTTCATCCGCACTGCTCATATCACCATTATACTGATGCAGTTTGAGTAACTCCGGGAGCTCCAGGTGTTAGGGCCACAGTGCCCCGGGAGCCGCGGTGACCCGGGAGCCGCGGTGCCCCGGGAGCCCCGGGAGCCGCGGTGCCCCGGGAGCCGCAGGGCTCTGGGCGCTCGTACAGTAAAAAACATGACCCACCTGAGACATTGTGCTGTGGACACTGTTCACCGACTTTGTGTAAACAAACGTGAGCAGCAGGGGAGGGGTGAGGAGTATTTAGGACAGTTCATTCTCACAGAGGCCTGTAGGGGGCGCTCTACCGCTGAAGTTACTTAGGTGAGGAGAGTATTTAGGACAGTTCACTCTCACAGAGGCCTGTAGGGGGCGCTCTACCACTGAAGTTACTTAGGTGAGGAGAGTATTTAGGACAGTTCACTCTCACAGAGGCCTGTAGGGGGCGCTCTACCACTGAAGTTACTTGGGTGAGGAGAGTATTTAGGACAGTTCATTCTCACAGAGGCCTGTAGGGGGCGCTCTACCGCTGAAGTTACTTAGGTGAGGAGAGTATTTAGGACAGTTCACTCTCACAGAGGCCTGTAGGGGGCGCTCTACCGCTGAAGTTACTTAGGTGAGGAGAGTATTTAGGACAGTTCACTCTCACAGAGGCCTGTAGGGGGCGCTCTACCACTGAAGTTACTTAGGTGAGGAGAGTATTTAGGACAGTTCATTCTCACAGAGGCCTGTAGGGGGCGCTCTACCACTGAAGTTACTTAGGTGAGGAGAGTATTTAGGACAGTTCATTCTCACAGAGGCCTGCAGGCGGCTCTACCGCTGAAGTTACTTAGGTGAGGAGAGTATTTAGGACAGTTCACTCTCACAGAGGCCTGTAGGGGGCGCTCTACCGCTGAAGTTACTTAGGTGAGGAGAGTATTTAGGACAGTTCATTCTCACAGAGGCCTGTAGGGGGCGCTCTACCGCTGAAGTTACTTAGGTGAGGAGAGTATTTAGGACAGTTCACTCTCACAGAGGCCTGTAGGGGGCGCTCTACCGCTGAAGTTACTTAGGTGAGGAGAGTATTTAGGACAGTTCACTCTCACAGAGGCCTGTAGGGGGCGCTCTACCACTGAAGTTACTTAGGTGAGGAGAGTATTTAGGACAGTTCATTCTCACAGAGGCCTGTAGGGGGCGCTCTACCGCTGAAGTTACTTAGGTGAGGAGAGTATTTAGGACAGTTCACTCTCACAGAGGCCTGTAGGGGGCGCTCTACCGCTGAAGTTACTTAGGTGAGGAGAGTATTTAGGACAGTTCATTCTCACAGAGGCCTGTAGGGGGCGCCACCGCTGAAGTTACTTAGGTGAGGAGAGTATTTAGGACAGTTCATTCTCACAGAGGCCTGTAGGGGGCGCCACCACTGAAGTTACTTAGGTGAGGAGAGTATTTAGGAGAGTTCATTCTCACAGAGGCCTGTAGGGGCGCTCTACCGCTGAAGTTACTTAGGTGAGGAGAGTATTTAGGACAGTTCATTCTCACAGAGGCCTGTAGGGGGCGCTCTACCACTGAAGTTACTTAGGTGAGGAGAGTATTTAGGACAGTTCATTCTCACAGAGGCCTGTAGGGGGCGCTCTACCGCTGAAGTTACTTAGGTGAGGAGAGTATTTAGGACAGTTCATTCTCACAGAGGCCTGTAGGGGGCGCTCTACCGCTGAAGTTACTTAGGTGAGGAGAGTATTTAGGACAGTTCACTCTCACAGAGGCCTGTAGGGGGCGCTCTACCACTGAAGTTACTTAGGTGAGGAGAGTATTTAGGACAGTTCACTCTCACAGAGGCCTGTAGGGGCGCTCTACCACTGAAGTTACTTAGGTGAGGAGAGTATTTAGGACAGTTCACTCACAGAGGCCTGTAGGGGCGCTCTACCACTGAAGTTACTTAGGTGAGGAGAGTATTTAGGACAGTTCACTCTCACAGAGGCCTGTAGGGGGCGCTCTACCACTGAAGTTACTTAGGTGAGGAGAGTATTTAGGACAGTTCACTCTCACAGAGGCCTGTAGGGGGCGCTCTACCACTGAAGTTACTTAGGTGAGGAGAGTATTTAGGACAGTTCATTCTCACAGAGGCCTGTAGGGGGCGCTCTACCGCTGAAGTTACTTAGGTGAGGAGAGTATTTAGGACAGTTCACTCTCACAGAGGCCTGTAGGGGGCGCTCTACCACTGAAGTTACTTAGGTGAGGAGAGTATTTAGGACAGTTCACTCACAGAGGCCTGTAGGGGGCGCTCTACCACTGAAGTTACTTAGGTGAGGAGAGTATTTAGGACAGTTCATTCTCACAGAGGCCTGTAGGGGGCGCTCTACCGCTGAAGTTACTTAGGTGAGGAGAGTATTTAGGACAGTTCATTCTCACAGAGGCCTGTAGGGCGCTCTACCACTGAAGTTACTTAGGTGAGGAGAGTATTTAGGACAGTTCATTCTCACAGAGGCCTGTAGGGGGCGCCACCGCTGAAGTTACTTAGGTGAGGAGAGTATTTAGGACAGTTCACTCTCACAGAGGCCTGTAGGGGCGCTCTACCACTGAAGTTACTTAGGTGAGGAGAGTATTTAGGAGAGTTCATTCTCACATAGTCCTGTTGGGGTCGCTCTTCAGCTGAAGTTACTTAGGTGAGGAGAGTATTTAGGACAGTTCATTCTCACAGAGGCCTGTAGGGGGCGCTCTACCGCTGAAGTTACTTAGGTGAGGAGAGTATTTAGGACAGTTCATTCTCACAGAGGCCTGTAGGGGGCGCTCTACCACTGAAGTTACTTAGGTGAGGAGAGTATTTAGGACAGTTCATTCTCACAGAGGCCTGTAGGGGGCGCTCTACCACTGAAGTTACTTAGGTGAGGAGAGTATTTAGGACAGTTCACTCTCACAGAGGCCTGTAGGGGGCGCTCTACCGCTGAAGTTACTTAGGTGAGGAGAGTATTTAGGACAGTTCACTCTCACAGAGGCCTGTAGGGGGCGCTCTACCACTGAAGTTACTTAGGTGAGGAGAGTATTTAGGACAGTTCATTCTCACAGAGGCCTGTAGGGGGCGCTCTACCGCTGAAGTTACTTAGGTGAGGAGAGTATTTAGGACAGTTCACTCTCACAGAGGCCTGTAGGGGGCGCTCTACCGCTGAAGTTACTTAGTTCTGCTTTAAGGTCTCAATAAACAAGGGCATTTACAAACAGATTAGATTTATCTTTCCCGCTCTGGGGAAACTGCAGAAACTCAAAAAAGCACAGGACAGAACACGCCTTCGTTAAGGCTCATTTGCATATTCACACCCTCATTAAGGTCAATTTGCATATTCACCGTGAGTCAGAGGCTGTGATTGGCTCCTGCTGCCGACGGGAGACGAGATCAACTCCTGCACAGAACAAATTTAAATTATGTTAAATAAAGGTCTAAACCAGGTCTAAACCAGGTCTAAACCAGGACTAAACCAGGTCTAAACCAGGTCTAAACCAGGACTAAACCAGGTCTAAACCAGGACTAAACCAGGTCTAAACCAGGTCTAAACCAGGTCTAAACCAGGTCTAAACCAGGTCTAAACCAGGTCTAAACCAGGTCTAAACCAGGTCTAAACCAGGTCTAAACCAAGTCTAAACCAAGTCTAAACCAGGTCTAAACCAAGTCTAAACCAGGACTAAACCAGGTCTAAACCAGGTCTAAACCAGGTCTAAACCAGGTCTAAACCAGGTCTAAACCAGGTCTAAACCAGGTCTAAACCAAGTCTAAACCAGGACTAAACCAGGTCTAAACCAGGTCTAAACCAGGTCTAAACCAGGTCTAAACCAGGTCTAAACCAGGTCTAAACCAGGTCTAAACCAGGTCTAAACCAGGTCTAAACCAAGTCTAAACCAAGTCTAAACCAGGTCTAAACCAAGTCTAAACCAGGTCTAAACCAGGTCTAAACCAGGTCTAAACCAGGTCTAAACCAGGTCTAAACCAGGTCTAAACCAAGTCTAAACCAGGACTAAACCAGGACTAAACCAGGACCAAACCAGAACTAAACCAGGACCAAACCAGGACCAAACCAGGTCTAAACCAGGACTAAACCAGGACTAAACCAGGACTAAACCAGGTCTAAACCAGGTCTAAACCAGGTCTAAACCAGGTCTAAACCAGGACTAAACCAGGACCAAACCAGAACTAAACCAGGACCAAACCAGGACCAAACCAGGTCTAAACCAGGACTAAACCAGGACTAAACCAGGACTAAACCAGGTCTAAACCAGGACTAAACCAGGACTAAACCAGGTCTAAAGCAGGACTAAACCAGGACTAAACCAGGTCTAAAGCAGGACTAAACCAGGACTAAAGCAGGACTAAACCAGGTCTAAAGCAGGACTAAAGCAGGACTAAACCAGGTCTAAAGCAGGACTAAAGCAGGACTAAACCAGGACTAAACCAGGACTAAACCAGGTCTAAACCAGGTCTAAACCAGGACCAAACCAGGTCTAAACCAGGACTAAACCAGGACTAAACCAGGACTAATCCAGGACTAAACCAGGTCTAAACCAGGACTAAACCAGGTCTAAAGCAGGACTAAACCAGGACTAAACCAGGACTAAACCAGGTCTAAAGCAGGACTAAACCAGGACTAAACCAGGACTAAACCAGGTCTAAACCAGGACTAAACCAGGACTAAACCAGGACTAATCCAGGACTAAACCAGGTCTAAACCAGGTCTAAACCAGGACTAAACCAGGACTAAACCAGAACTAAACCAGGACCAAACCAGGACCAAACCAGGTACCAGCTCCGGGCTGGGCTCTCGGGGCTGCAGGCTGCTCAGTCTCTTGGTCAGCAGAGTTCTGTAGCTGGTCTCTGGGTCGTCTTCAATCCCGGTGCTGTCGGGCTGGGAGTCCTCCACGATCAGGCAGGGGGGATCCGAGCGTGGCAGGCTGGACTCCAGACCACTCAGACCTGGTCCTGATCCGGGTCCTGATCCGGGTACTCCACAGGGCCCCGGGTCCATGAGGGGCAGGAGCCGGAGAGGTGAGGTGGGCTGGGGGACAAAGGGAGAGACAGAACAAGGTCAAGTAACTATAACATGTTTGTGAGGAATCCAGGACTAAACCAGGACTAAACCAGGACTAAACCAGGTCTAAAACCAGGACTAAACCAGGACTAAACCAGGACTAAACCAGGTCTAAAACCAGGACTAAACCAGGACTAAACCAGGACTAAACCAGGACTAAACCAGGTCTAAAACCAGGACTAAACCAGGACTAAACCAGGACTAAACCAGGACTAAACCCGGACTAAACCCGGACTAAACCCGGACTAAACCCGGACTAAACCCGGACTAAACCAGGTCTAAAACCAGGTCTAAAACCAGGACTAAACCAGGTCTAAAACCAGGACTAAACCAGGACTAAACCAGGACTAAACCAGGACTAAACCAGGTCTAAAACCTGGACTAAACCAGGACTAAACCAGGACTAAACCCGGACTAAACCCGGACTAAACCAGGTCTAAAACCAGGACTAAACCAGGACTAAACCCGGACTAAACCCGGACTAAACCAGGTCTAAAACCAGGACTAAACCAGGTTCAAACCAGGACTAAACCAGGACTAAACCCGGACTAAACCAGGTCTAAAACCAGGACTAAACCAGGTCTAAAACCAGGACTAAACCCGGACTAAACCCGGACTAAACCAGGTCTAAAACCAGGACTAAACCAGGTTCAAACCAGGTCTGAAACTCGGTTTAAAAACCTCATGTATAAAGTGTACAACAGGACATCAGCTTGTAAACAGAACAAAAATAAAAAGTTTACCATTTGCTACAGGTTGACCAGAATTTCAAAATAAAAAACTGGGCCATCCCAGGTTTGTGGAGGTCGGTAATAATAAAACTGTGTATCGAGTGCATGATTAAGGAAAACTGTTCTGTACTCGGCTCTAACATGAGTCAGTATCATCACATTTTCTTTGTGTTTTGGTCATTTTTAAGCATCCATCTTCTCCCGCTTAATCCGGCTGGGTCGCGGGGGCAGTTTGCTGCCCAATCCTCACAGCCCCTGACCCCCTATGAACCCCTCTGCAGGTGGTGAACCCACAGGAGCAGATTTTCTGTATTTTATCCAAACAAATAACAGTTTTTGCCTCATTTTACTGTTGGCAGGATCAGACTGGTCCAAAATAGGGACACTGGGACATTTCTTGTAATAAACAGGGATAAATCACTGGTTTTGGATAAATCTGCAGGGAAAGAGGACACAGGCCTCAGGACTGTCCCGGTCAAACAGGGACGTCTGGACTCCATGACCACCAAATTCTGATTCTAAACACCTGCACAAAACACGACCCCTTCCATGAGTTTTGACCACTGTCACGGATCATAACATATTTAATCTGTTACAGGAGCAGAATATAAGACTTACTCGTCCCCCACACCGGGACGGCGGCTGCAGAGCCCCGCGGGAGGAGAGCTGGAGGCGGCTACAACAGCGTTAGCCGAGCCGCTGTTAGCGCGTTAGCTCTGGGGAAGCGGCGAATGTGCCTCCGGTGCCTCGGCTCCAGCAGCTCGGACCCCTCCGGTGTGCGGGGTTTGCGGGTCGGAGGAACACTGTTCCGCGGGTATTTGGATCCAGAACCTTCGCGAACAAAAGACACCGCGGTGCTCCGTAAATTACAGCCGAGAAACAGCGCTCACAGGCGGCTACAGCTGCGCCAGTCCGTGTTAGCAGGTTACTCCAGGTGACGAAGCTAAAAACATTCCGGTGTTCAGGTTAAAAAGATAAAAACTTGGGTAAAATCTCGACACGAGAGCTCCAGCTGACCGGGAGAGACCGAGGCTCGCTCTGATCACAGCCGGGACAAAGCGCGAGACGCGGGGCGTGCTGTGGAATGCGGCCCCCGGAGCTCCGGGTAAAACAGGGTCTGACACCGAATAAAACCATCCAGAGGTTAAGAGCCACCGCCCCGAGGCTGTGCGTTATTACTGTTTTGCGTGTTTTTGCGGTCATAACAGTGCTCCCGCGGCTCGCAGCTCCGCCATGATGCTCCTCTTCCTCCTCTTCCTCCTCCTCTTCCTCCAGAACTCGCGGCAAAACTCACCCCGCGCTCTGATTGGCCAAAGGGATTCTGGCGGGCGGGGCGGACGCTGCTGATTGGCTGGACGGGTTAGGCCCCGGCACGAGCGCTGTTAAAGGTCCGCGGTGACGTAGGAGGCGAGGAGAGAGGAGGCACCGCGAGGAGAGAGGAGGCACCGCGAGGAGAGAGGAGGCACAGCGAGGCGAGAGGAGAGAGGAGGCACAACGAGGAGAGAGGAGGCACAGCGAGGAGAGAGGAGGCACCGCGAGGAGAGAGGAGGCACAGCGAGGCGAGAGGAGAGAGGAGGCACAACGAGGAGAGAGGAGGCACAGCGAGGAGAGAGGAGGCACAGCGAGGAGAGAGGAGGCAACGCGAGGAGAGAGGAGGCACCGCGAGGAGAGAGGAGGCACAGCGAGGAGAGAGGAGGCACAGCGAGGAGAGAGGAGGCACCGCGAGGAGAGAGGAGGCACAACGAGGAGAGAGGAGGCACAGCGAGGAGAGAGGGCAGGGGACATGGGGGGCACAGGGGACATGGGGGGCACAGGGGACATGGGGGGCACAGAGGACAAGGGGGGACACAGGGGACATGGGGGGCACAGGGGACACGCGGGACATGGGGGGCACAGGGGACATGCGGGGACAAGGGGGGCACAGGGGACATGGGGGCACAGGGGACATGGGGGGCTGGGGACATGGGGGACATGGGGGGCACAGAGGACATGGGGGCACAGGGGACATGGGGGACAAAGGGACATGGGGCACAGGGGACATGGGGGCACAGAGGACATGGGGGCACAGGGGACATGGGGGACATGGGGGCACAGGGGACATGGGGGGCACAGGGGACATGGGGGGGCACAGGGGACATGGGGGGCACCGGGGACATGGGGGGCACAGGGGACATGGGGGGCACAGGGGACATGGGGGGCACAGAGGACATGGGGGGGCACAGGGGACATGGGGGACATGGGGGGCACAGGGGACATGGGGGGCACAGGGGACATGGGGGGGCACAGGGGACATGGGGGACATGGGGGGCACAGGGGACATGGGGGGCACAGGGGACATGGGGGGGCACAGGGGACATGGGGGGCACAGGGGACATGGGGGGGCACAGGGGACATGGGGGGCACAGGGGACATGGGGGGGCACAGGGGACATGGGGGGGCACAGGGGACATGGGGGGCACAGGGGACATGGGGGGGCACAGGGGACATGGGGGGCACAGGGGACATGGGGGGGTGCAGGGGACATGGGGGGGCACAGGGGACACTCTGGGGGTTGGAGCTGGGTGGAGGTTTGAGCCACAGTGAGATGTTGAGCTGGGAGGGCATCTGACACAATCACAGAGTCTGCAGGAGAAACCACAGGTCCAGAGCCACAGGAGCAGCCCGATATCCTGAGAGACCCGAGTTAGACCTGCTTTAGTCCTGCTTTAGTCCTGGTTTAGTCCTGGTTTATACCTGGTTTAGTCCTGGTTTAGTCCTGGTTTATACCTGGTTTAGTCCTGGTTTAGTCCTGGTTTAGTCCTGGTTTATACCTGGTTTAGTCCTGGTTTAGTCCTGGTTTAGTCCTGGTTTAGTCCTGGTTTATACCTGGTTTAGTCCTGGTTTAGTCCTGGTTTAGACCTGGTTTAGACCTGGTTTAGTCCTGGTTTAGACCTGGTTTAGTCCTGGTTTAGACCTGGTTTATACCTGGTTTAGTCCTGGTTTAGACCTGGTTTAGACCTGGTTTAGACCTGGTTTAGTCCTGGTTTAGTCCTGGTTTAGACCTGGTTTAGTCCTGGTTTAGTCCTGGTTTAGTCCTGGTTTAGACCTGGTTTAGTCCTGGTTTAGTCCTGGTTTAGACCTGGTTAATCCTGGTTTAGACCTGGTTTAGACCTGGTTTAGTCCTGGTTTAGACCTGGTTTAGTCCTGGTTTAGACCTGGTTTAGTCCTGGTTTAGACCTGGTTTATACCTGGTTTAGTCCTGGTTTAGTCCTGGTTTAGACCTGGTTTAGTCCTGGTTTAGACCTGGTTTAGTCCTGGTTTAGTCCTGGTTTAGACCTGGTTTAGTCCTGGTTTAGTCCTGGTTTAGACCTGGTTTAGTCCTGGTTTAGTCCTGGTTTAGACCTGGTTTAGACCTGGTTTAGTCCTGGTTTAGTCCTGGTTTAGACCTGGTTAATCCTGGTTTAGACCTGGTTTAGTCCTGGTTTAGACCTGGTTTAGTCCTGGTTTAGTCCTGGTTTAGACCTGGTTTAGACCTGGTTTAGTCCTGGTTTAGTCCTGGTTTAGACCTGGTTTAGACCTGGTTTAGACCTGGTTTAGTCCTGGTTTAGACCTGGTTTAGACCTGGTTTAGTCCTGGTTTAGACCTGGTTTAGACCTGGTTTAGACCTGGTTTAGACCTGGTTTAGACCTGGTTTAGTCCTGGTTTAGACCTGGTTTAGACCTGGTTTAGACCTGGTTTAGACCTGGTTCGGTTCGTACTTCTGGCCGTGAATGCGCGCCCCCGGAGCGCGTCCTCGTTAATCCTGCGCAAAGACCAAACTTGGTCCTTACCTGGACTCGGTCTGGACTCGGTCTGGACTCGGTCTGGACTCTGGGTCTGGACTCGGTCTGGACTCGGTCTGGACTCTGGGTCTGGACTCTGGGTCTGGACTCGGTCTGGACTCTGGGTCTGGTCTTGGTCTGGGCTCGTGCGATGGTCCAGTTCTCGCCTCGCGGCTTGGGGCGTGGAGCCGCACGCGCAGACGCAGACTCACGCACGGCACGCACAAGCGCGCGCGCAGACGCACAGAATTTATTTTAATCAGAATTTTATTTAATTTAAAACATTTGAAATATTTGAAACATTTGAAACATTTATGAGAAGCACCGAAGGAGCGACGAGCCCAGAGTCAAAGAACTGAAGGAACCTGAGACTGACCCTCTGACCCTCTGACCTCTGACCCTCTGACCTCTGACCCTCTGACCCTCTGACCTCTGACCCTCTGCCCAGATCTGGGTGAGGCGGGTCTGGGTCTGGTTGAGGCGGGTCTGGTTGAGGCGGGTCTGGATGAGGCGGGTCTGGGTCTGGGTGAGGCGGGTCTGGGTGAGGCGGGTCTGGGTGAGGCGGGTCTGGTTGAGGCGGGTCTGAGTCTGGGTGAGGCGGGTCTGGGTCTGGGTGAGGCGGGTCTGGGTGAGGCGGGTCTGGGTGAGGCGGGTATGGGTGAGGCAGGTCTGGGTGAGGCGGGTCTGGGTGAGGCGGGTCTGGGTGAGGCGTGTCTGGGTGAGGCGGGTCTGGGTGAGGCGGGTCTGGGTGAGGCAGGTCTGGGTGAGGCAGGTCTGGGTGAGGCGGGTCTGGGTCTGGGTGAGGCGTGTCTGGGTGAGGCGGGTCTGGGTGAGCTGGGTCTGGGTGAGGCGTGTCTGGGTGAGGCGGGTCTGGGTGAGGCGGGTCTGGGTCTGGGTGAGGCGGGTCTGGGTGAGGCGGGTCTGGGTGAGGCGGGTCTGGGTGAGGCGGGTCTGGGTCTGGGTGAGGCGGGTCTGGGTGAGGCAGGTCTGGGTGAGGCGGGTCTGGGTGAGGCGGGTCTGGGTCTGGGTGAGGCGGGTCTGGGTGAGGCGGGTCTGGTTGAGGCGGGTCTGGGTGAGGCGGGTCTGGGTCTGGGTGAGGCGGGTCTGGGTGAGGCGGGTCTGGGTCTGGGTGAGGCGGGTCTGGTTGAGGCGGGTCTGGGTCTGGGTGAGGCGGGTCTGGGTGAGGCAGGTCTGGGTGAGGCGGGTCTGGGTCTGGTTGAGGCGGGTCTGGTTGAGGCGGGTCTGGTTGAGGCGGGTCTGGATGAGGCGGGTCTGGGTCTGGGTGAGGCGGGTCTGGGTGAGGCGGGTCTGGGTCTGGGTGAGGCGGGTCTGGGTGAGGCGGGTCTGGGTGAGGCGGGTCTGGGTCTGGGTGAGGCGGGTCTGGTTGAGGCGGGTCTGGGTCTGGGTGAGGCGGGTCTGGTTGAGGCGGGTCTGGGTCTGGGTGAGGCGGGTCTGGGTGAGGCGGGTCTGGGTGAGGCGGGTCTGGGCCTGGTTGAGGCGGGTCTGGGTCTGGGTGAGGCGGGTCTGGTTGAGGCGGGTCTGGTTGAGGCGGGTCTGGGTGAGGCGGGTCTGGGTCTGGGTGAGGCAGGTCTGGTTGAGGCGGGTCTGGTTGAGGCGGGTCTGGGTGAGGCGGGTCTGGTTGAGGCGGGTCTGAGTCTGGGTGAGGCGGGTCTGGGTCTGGGTGAGGCGGGTCTGGGTCTGGGTGAGGCGGGTCTGGGTGAGGCAGGTCTGGGTGAGGCGGGTCTGGGTGAGGCGGGTCTGGGTCTGGGTGAGGCGTGTCTGGGTGAGGCGGGTCTGGGTGAGGCGGGTCTGGGTGAGGCAGGTCTGGGTGAGGCGGGTCTGGGTCTGGGTGAGGCGTGTCTGGGTGAGGCGGGTCTGGGTGAGCTGGGTCTGGGTGAGGCGGGTCTGGGTGAGGCGGGTCTGGGTCTGGGTGAGGCGGGTCTGGGTGAGCTGGGTCTGGGTGAGGCGTGTCTGGGTGAGGCGGGTCTGGGTGAGGCGGGTCTGGGTGAGGCGGGTCTGGGTCTGGGTGAGGCGGGTCTGGGTGAGGCGGGTCTGGGTGAGGCGTGTCTGGGTGAGGCGGGTCTGGGTGAGGCGGGTCTGGGTCTGGGTGAGGCGGGTCTGGGTGAGGCAGGTCTGGGTGAGGCGGGTCTGGATGAGGCGGGTCTGGGTCTGGGTGAGGCGGGTCTGGGTGAGGCGGGTCTGGTTGAGGCGGGTCTGGGTGAGGCGGGTCTGGGTCTGGGTGAGGCGGGTCTGGGTGAGGCGGGTCTGGGTCTGGGTGAGGCGGGTCTGGTTGAGGCGGGTCTGGGTCTGGGTGAGGCGGGTCTGGGTGAGGCAGGTCTGGGTGAGGCGGGTCTGGGTCTGGTTGAGGCGGGTCTGGTTGAGGCGGGTCTGGTTGAGGCGGATCAGGCTGAGGCGGGACAGGGTCTGGGTGAGCGGGTCTGGGTGAGGCGGGTCTGGGTCTGGGTGAGGCGGGTCTGGGTGAGGCGGGTCTGGGTGAGGCGGTCTGGGTCTGGGTGAGGCGGGTCTGGTTGAGGCGGGTCTGGGTCTGGGTGAGGCGGGTCTGGTTGAGGCGGGTCTGGGTCTGGGTGAGGCGGGTCTGGGTGAGGCAGGTCTGGTTGAGGCGGGTCTGGGCCTGGTTGAGGCGGGTCTGGGTCTGGGTGAGGCGGGTCTGGGTGAGGCGGGTCTGGGTGAGGCGGGTCTGGGTGAGGCGGGTCTGGGTCTGGGTGAGGAAGGTCTGGTTGAGGCGGGTCTGGTTGAGGCGGGTCTGGGTGAGGCGGGTCTGGTTGAGGCGGGTCTGAGTCTGGGTGAGGCGGGTCTGGGTCTGGGTGAGGCGGGTCTGGGTCTGGGTGAGGCGGGTCTGGGTGAGGCAGGTCTGGGTGAGGCGGGTCTGGGTGAGGCGGGTCTGGGTCTGGGTGAGGCGGGTCTGGGTGAGGCGGGTCTGGGTGAGGCAGGTCTGGGTGAGGCGGGTCTGGGTGAGGCGGGTCTGGGTGAGGCGGGTCTGGGTCTGGGTGAGGCGTGTCTGGGTGAGGCGGGTCTGGGTGAGCTGGGTCTGGGTGAGGCGGGTCTGGGTGAGGCGGGTCTGGGTCTGGGTGAGGCGGGTCTGGGTGAGGCGGGTCTGGGTGAGGCGTGTCTGGGTGAGGCGGGTCTGGGTGAGGCGGGTCTGGGTCTGGGTGAGGCGGGTCTGGGTGAGGCGGGTCTGGGTGAGGCAGGTCTGGGTGAGGCGGGTCTGGGTGAGGCGGGTCTGGGTGAGGCGGGTCTGGGTGAGGCGGGTCTGGTTGAGGCGGGTCTGGGTGAGGCGGGTCTGGGTCTGGGTGAGGCGGGTCTGGGTGAGGCGGGTCTGGGTCTGGGTGAGGCGGGTCTGGTTGAGGCGGGTCTGGGTCTGGGTGAGGCGGGTCTGGGTGAGGCAGGTCTGGGTGAGGCGGGTCTGGGTCTGGGTGAGGCGGGTCTGGGTGAGGCGGGTCTGGTTGAGGCGGGTCTGGGTGAGGCGGGTCTGGGTCTGGGTGAGGCGGGTCTGGGTGAGGCAGGTCTGGGTGAGGCGGGTCTGGGTCTGGGTGAGGCGGGTCTGGGTGAGGCGGGTCTGGGTGAGGCGGGTCTGGGTGAGGCAGGTCTGGGTGAGGCGGGTCTGGGTCTGGGTGAGGCGGGTCTGGGTGAGGCGGGTCTGGGTCTGGGTGAGGCGGGTCTGGGTGAGGCGGGTCTGGGTGAGGCGGGTCTGGGTGAGGCGGGTCTGGGCCTGGTTGAGGCGGGTCTGGGTCTGGTTGAGGCGGGTCTGGTTGAGGCGGGTCTGGTTGAGGCGGGTCTGGTTGAGGCGGGTCTGGGTGAGGCGGGTCTGGGTCTGGGTGAGGCAGGTCTGGTTGAGGCGGGTCTGGTTGAGGCGGGTCTGGGTGAGGCGGGTCTGGTTGAGGTGGGTCTGAGTCTGGGTGAGGCGGGTCTGGGTCTGGATGAGGCGGGTCTGGGTGAGGCAGGTCTGGGTGAGGCAGGTCTGGGTGAGGCGGGTCTGGGTGAGGCGGGTCTGGGTCTGGGTGAGGCGGGTCTGGGTGAGGCGGGTCTGGGTGAGGCAGGTCTGGGTGAGGCGGGTCTGGGTGAGGCGGGTCTGGGTCTGGGTGAGGCGTGTCTGGGTGAGGCAGGTCTGGGTGAGGCGGGTCTGGATGAGGCGGGTCTGGGTCTGGGTGAGGCGGGTCTGGGTGAGGCGGGTCTGGGTCTGGGTGAGGCGTGTCTGGGTGAGGCGGGTCTGGGTGAGGCGGGTCTGGGTGAGGCGGGTCTGGGTGAGGCAGGTCTGGGTGAGGCGGGTCTGGGTCTGGGTGAGGCGGGTCTGGGTGAGGCGGGTCTGGGTGAGGCGGGTCTGGGTGAGGCGGGTCTGGGTCTGGGTGAGGCGGGTCTGGGTGAGGCGGGTCTGGTTGAGGCGGGTCTGGGTGAGGCGGGTCTGGGTCTGGGTGAGGCGGGTCTGGGTCTGGGTGAGGCGGGTCTGGGTCTGGGTGAGGCAGGTCTGGGTGAGGCGGGTCTGGGTCTGGGTGAGGCGGGTCTGGGTGAGGCGGGTCTGGGTCTGGGTGAGGCGGGTCTGGGTGAGGCGGGTCTGGGTGAGGCGGGTCTGGGTGAGGCGGGTCTGGGTCTGGGTGAGGCGGGTCTGGGTGAGGCGGGTCTGGGTGAGGCGGGTCTGGGTGAGGCAGGTCTGGGTGAGGCGGGTCTGGTTGAGGCGGGTCTGGGTCTGGGTGAGGCGGGTCTGGTTGAGGCGGGTCTGGTTGAGGCGGGTCTGGGCCTGGTTGAGGCGGGTCTGGGTCTGGGTGAGGCGGGTCTGGTTGAGGCGGGTCTGGGCCTGGTTGAGGCGGGTCTGGGTCTGGGTGAGGCGGGTCTGGTTGAGGCGGGTCTGGTTGAGGCGGGTCTGGGTGAGGCGGGTCTGATTGAGGCGGGTCTGAGTCTGGGTGAGGCGGGTCTGGGTCTGGGTGAGGCGGGTCTGGGTGAGGCAGGTCTGGGTGAGGCGGGTCTGGGTGAGGCGGGTCTGGGTCTGGGTGAGGCGGGTCTGGGTGAGGCGGGTCTGGTTGAGGCGGGTCTGGGTGAGGCGGGTCTGGGTCTGGGTGAGGCAGGTCTGGGTGAGGCGGGTCTGGGTCTGGGTGAGGCAGGTCTGGGTGAGGCGGGTCTGGGTCTGGGTGAGGCGGGTCTGGGTGAGGCGGGACTGGGTGAGGCGGGTCTGGGTGAGGCAGGTCTGGGTGAGGCGGGTCTGGGTCTGGGTGAGGCGGGTCTGGGTGAGGCGGGTCTGGGTGAGGCGGGTCTGGGTGAGGCGGGTCTGGGCCTGGTTGAGGCGGGTCTGGGTCTGGGTGAGGCGGGTCTGGTTGAGGCGGGTCTGGTTGAGGCGGGTCTGGTTGAGGCGGGTCTGGGTGAGGCGGGTCTGGGTCTGGGTGAGGCAGGTCTGGTTGAGGCGGGTCTGGTTGAGGCGGGTCTGGGTGAGGCGGGTCTGGTTGAGGCGGGTCTGAGTCTGGGTGAGGCGGGTCTGGGTCTGGGTGAGGCGGGTCTGGGTGAGGCAGGTCTGGGTGAGGCGGGTCTGGGTGAGGCGGGTCTGGGTCTGGGTGAGGCGGGTCTGGGTGAGGCGGGTCTGGTTGAGGCGGGTCTGGGTGAGGCGGGTCTGGGTCTGGGTGAGGCAGGTCTGGGTGAGGCGGGTCTGGGTCTGGGTGAGGCAGGTCTGGGTGAGGTGGGTCTGGGTCTGGGTGAGGCGGGTCTGGGTGAGGCGGGTCTGGGTGAGGCGGGTCTGGGTGAGGCAGGTCTGGGTGAGGCGGGTCTGGGTGAGGCGGGTCTGGGTCTGGGTGAGGCGGGTCTGGGTGAGGCGGGTCTGGGTCTGGGTGAGGCGGGTCTGGGTGAGGCGGGTCTGGGTGAGGCGGGTCTGGGTCTGGGTGAGGCGGGTCTGGGTGAGGCGGGTCTGGGTGAGGCGGGTCTGGGTCTGGGTGAGGCGGGTCTGGGTGAGGCGGGTCTGGGTCTGGGTGAGGCGGGTCTGGGTCTGGGTGAGGCAGGTCTGGGTGAGGCGGGTCTGGGTCTGGGTGAGGCGGGTCTGGGTGAGGCGGGTCTGGGTCTGGGTGAGGCGGGTCTGGGTGAGGCGGGTCTGGGTGAGGCGGGTCTGGGTGAGGCGGGTCTGGGTGAGGCAGGTCTGGGTGAGGCAGGTCTGGGTGAGGCGGGTCTGGGTCTGGGTGAGGCGGGTCTGGGTGAGGCGGGTCTGGGTCTGGGTGAGGCAGGTCTGGGTGAGGCGGGTCTGGGTCTGGGTGAGGCGGGTCTGGGTGAGGCGGGTCTGGGTCTGGGTGAGGCGGGTCTGGGTGAGGCGGGTCTGGGTGAGGCGGGTCTGGGTGAGGCGGGTCTGGGTGAGGCAGGTCTGGGTGAGGCAGGTCTGGGTGAGGCGGGTCTGGGTCTGGGTGAGGCGGGTCTGGGTGAGGCGGGTCTGGGTCTGGGTGAGGCAGGTCTGGGTGAGGCGGGTCTGGGTCTGGGTGAGGCAGGTCTGGGTGAGGCGGGTCTGGGTGAGGCGGGTCTGGGTCTGGGTGAGGCGGGTCTGGGTGAGGCGGGTCTGGGTGAGGCGGGTCTGGGTGAGGCGGGTCTGGGTCTGGGTGAGGCGGGTCTGGGTGAGGCGGGTCTGGGTCTGGGTGAGGCGGGTCTGGGTCTGGGTGAGGCGGGTCTGGGTCTGGGTGAGGCGGGTCTGGGTGAGGCGGGTCTGGGCCTGGTTGAGGCGGGTCTGGGTCTGGGTGAGGCGGGTCTGGTTGAGGCGGGTCTGGGTGAGGCGGGTCTGGGTCTGGGTGAGGCAGGTCTGGTTGAGCGGGGTCTGGTTGAGGCGGGTCTGGGTGAGGCGGGTCTGATGGAGGCGGGTCTGAGTCTGGGTGAGGCGGGTCTGGGTCTGGGTGAGGCGGGTCTGGGTGAGGCAGGTCTGGGTGAGGCGGGTCTGGGTGAGGCGGGTCTGGGTCTGGGTGAGGCGGGTCTGGGTGAGGCGGGTCTGGTTGAGGCGGGTCTGGGTGAGGCGGGTCTGGGTCTGGGTGAGGCAGGTCTGGGTGAGGCGGGTCTGATTGAGGCGGGTCTGAGTCTGGGTGAGGCAGGTCTGGGTGAGGTGGGTCTGGGTCTGGGTGAGGCGGGTCTGGGTGAGGCGGGTCTGGTTGAGGCAGGTCTGGGTGAGGCGGGTCTGATTGAGGCGGGTCTGAGTCTGGGTGAGGCAGGTCTGGGTGAGGCGGGTCTGGGTCTGGGTGAGGCGGGTCTGGGTGAGGCAGGTCTGGGTGAGGCGGGTCTGGGTGAGGCGGGTCTGGGTCTGGGTGAGGCGGGTCTGGTTGAGGCGGGTCTGGGTGAGGCGGGTCTGGGTCTGGGTGAGGCAGGTCTGGGTGAGGCGGGTCTGGGTCTGGGTGAGGCAGGTCTGGGTGAGGCGGGTCTGGGTCTGGGTGAGCGGGTCAGGGTGAGCGGGTCTGGGTGAGCGGGTCTGGGTGAGCGGGTCTGGGTGAGCGGGTCTGGGTGAGCGGGTCAGGGTGAGCGGGTCTGGGTGAGCGGGTCTGGGTGAGCGGGTCAGGGTGAGCGGGTCTGGGCCTGGTTGAGGCGGGTCTGGGTCTGGGTGAGGCGGGTCTGGTTGAGGCGGGTCTGGTTGAGGCGGGTCTGGGTGAGGCGGGTCTGGGTCTGGGTGAGGCAGGTCTGGTTGAGGCGGGTCTGGTTGAGGCGGGTCTGGGTGAGGCGGGTCTGGTTGAGGCGGGTCTGAGTCTGGGTGAGGCGGGTCTGGGTCTGGGTGAGGCGGGTCTGGGTGAGGCAGGTCTGGGTGAGGCGGGTCTGGGTGAGGCGGGTCTGGGTCTGGGTGAGGCGGGTCTGGGTGAGGCGGGTCTGGGTGAGGCGGGTCTGGGTGAGGCGGGTCTGGGTCTGGGTGAGGCAGGTCTGGGTGAGGCGGGTCTGGGTCTGGGTGAGGCAGGTCTGGGTGAGGCGGGTCTGGGTCTGGGTGAGGCAGGTCTGGGTGAGGCGGGTCTGGGTCTGGGTGAGGCGGGTCTGGGTGAGGCGGGTCTGGGTGAGGCGGGTCTGGGTGAGGCGGGTCTGGGTGAGGCGGGTCTGGGTGAGGCGGGTCTGGGTGAGGCGGGTCTGGGTCTGGGTGAGGCGGGTCTGGGTGAGGCGGGTCTGGGTGAGGCGGGTCTGGGTGAGGCGGGTCTGGGCCTGGTTGAGGCGGGTCTGGGTCTGGGTGAGGCGGGTCTGGTTGAGGCGGGTCTGGTTGAGGCGGGTCTGGGTGAGGCGGGTCTGGGTCTGGGTGAGGCGGGTCTGGGTGAGGCGGGTCTGGGTGAGGCAGGTCTGGGTGAGGCGGGTCTGGGTGAGGCGGGTCTGGGTCTGGGTGAGGCGGGTCTGGGTCTGGGTGAGGCGGGTCTGGGTGAGGCAGGTCTGGGTGAGGCGGGTCTGGGTGAGGCGGGTCTGGGTCTGGGTGAGGCGGGTCTGGGTGAGGCGGGTCTGGTTGAGGCGGGTCTGGGTGAGGCGGGTCTGGGTCTGGGTGAGGCAGGTCTGGGTGAGGCGGGTCTGGGTCTGGGTGAGGCAGGTCTGGGTGAGGCGGGTCTGGGTCTGGGTGAGGCAGGTCTGGGTGAGGCGGGTCTGGGTCTGGGTGAGGCAGGTCTGGGTGAGGCGGGTCTGGGTGAGGCGGGTCTGGGTCTGGGTGAGGCGGGTCTGGATGAGGCGGGTCTGGGTGAGGCGGGTCTGGGTGAGGCGGGTCTGGTTGAACAGTTCCGCTCGTGTCTGGATCAGTTTCCTCCAGTTTCCCCATAAAGACATAACATGTGCAATAGAAAGTGAAAGTGGTGCATTTAGTCCTGGTTTAGTCCTGGTTTAGTCCCGGTTCAGTCTCGGTTTAGTCCCGGTTCAGTCCCGGTTTAGTCCCGGTTCAGTCCAGGTTTAGTCCCGGTTTAGTCCCGGTTCAGTCCCGGTTTAGTCCCGGTTTAGTCCCGGTTCAGTCCCGGTTTAGTCCCGGTTCAGTCCCGGTTTAGTCC
This sequence comes from Odontamblyopus lacepedii, assembly GCA_034769755.1. Classification (NCBI taxonomy): domain Eukaryota; kingdom Metazoa; phylum Chordata; class Actinopteri; order Gobiiformes; family Gobiidae; genus Odontamblyopus; species Odontamblyopus lacepedii. The sequence goes on along the minus strand of CM068349.1, from coordinate 47,218,619 downwards.
CGGTTCAGTCCAGGTTTAGTCCCGGTTCAGTCCAGGTTTAGTCCAGGTTCAGTCCTGGTTTAGTCCTGGTTCAGTCCAGGTTCAGTCCTGGTTTAGTCCTGGTTCAGTCCTGGTTCAGTCCTGGTTCAGTCCTGGTTCAGTCCTGGTTTAGTCCTGGTTCAGTCCTGGTTCAGTCCTGGTTCAGTCCTGGTTCAGTCCAGGTTCAGTCCTGGTTCAGTCCCGGTTCAGTCCAGGTTTAGTCCCGGTTTAGTCCTGGTTTAGTCCTGGTTTAGTCCCGGTTTAGTCCCGGTTCAGTCCCGGTTTAGTCCCGGTTCAGTCCCGGTTTAGTCCCGGTTTAGTCCCGGTTTAGTCCCGGTTCAGTCCCGGTTCAGTCCCGGTTCAGTCCCGGTTCAGTCCCGGTTTAGTCCCGGTTCAGTCCTGGTTTAGTCCTGGTTCAGTCCTGGTTCAGTCCTGGTTCAGTCCTGGTTCAGTCCTGGTTTAGTCCTGGTTCAGTCCTGGTTTAGTCCTGGTTCAGTCCTGGTTCAGTCCTGGTTTAGTCCTGGTTCAGTCCTGGTTCAGTCCTGGTTCAGTCCTGGTTCAGTCCTGGTTCAGTCCTGGTTCAGTCCTGGTTCAGTCCTGGTTTAGTCCTGGTTTAGTCCTGGTTTAGTCCTGGTTTAGTCCTGGTTTAGTCCCGGTTCAGTCCCGGTTCAGTCCCGGTTCAGTCGGTTTAGTCGGTTTAGTCGGTTTAGTCCGGTTCAGTCGGTTCAGTCGGTTCAGTCCCGGTTCAGTCGGTTCAGTCGGTTTAGTCCCGGTTCAGTCCCGGTTTAGTCCCGGTTCAGTCCTGGTTCAGTCCAGGTTCAGTCCCGGTTCAGTCCCGGTTCAGTCCCGGTTCAGTCCCGGTTTAGTCCCGGTTCAGTCCCGGTTCAGTCCCGGTTCAGTCCCGGTTCAGTCCTGGTTCAGTCCTGGTTTAGGTCTGGTTCAGTCCTGGTTCAGTCCTGGTTCAGTCCTGGTTCAGGGGAAATAATGACACAGGTTCAGGTTCATTCATGTTTAATATTGTTTAAGATGAAGGCGTTGCTATGGTTACATTCTTTATAATATTAGACTATAGGAGACAAGGAAGGAGGCAAGGAAGGAAAGAAGGAAGCAACTAGAAGATAAGGAGGAGATAAGGAAGTTAGGGTGTAGGAGTTAGGACGTAGGAGTTAGGACGTAGGAGATAGGACGCAGAAAGTGGCGAGGAGACGGTGAGACTCACGGCTAAACTACCGCGGAACAACTCGAGGACGGGAAACTGCGACGGTACGAAGCTCCACCCACTGGCTCGGCCACAGGGAGGGCATCTGACACAGGGGAGGGCATCTGACACAGGGGGAGGGCATCTGACACAGGGGGAGGGCATCTGACACACGGGAGGGCATCTGACACAGGGGAGGGCATCTGACACACGGGGAGGGCATCTGACACACGGGAGGGCATCTGACACAGGGGGAGGGCATCTGACACACGGGAGGGCATCTGACACACGGGAGGGCATCTGACACAGGGAGGGCATCTGACACACGGGAGGGCATCTGACACAGGGAGGGCATCTGACACACGGGAGGGCATCTGACACAGGGAGGGCATCTGACACAGGGGGAGGGCATCTGACACACGGGAGGGCATCTGACACACGGGAGGGCATCTGACACACGGGAGGGCATCTGACACAGGGGGAGGGCATCTGACACAGGGGAGGGCATCTGACACACGGGGAGGGCATCTGACACAGGGAGGCATCTGACACAGGGGAGGGCATCTGACACACGGGGAGGGCATCTGACACAGGGAGGGCATCTGACACAGGGGAGGGCATCTGACACACGCGAGGGCATCTGACACAGGGAGGGCATCTGACACACGGGAGGGCATCTGACACACGGGAGGGCATCTGACACACGGGAGGGCATCTGACACAGGGGAGGGCAGCAGACACACGGGGAGGGCATCTGACACAGGGAGGGCATCTGACACAGGGAGGGCATCTTACACAGGGGAGGGCTTCTGACACTGGGAGGGCATCTGACACAGGGGAGGGCATCTGACACACGGGAGGGCATCTGACACAGGGGAGGGCATCTGACACACGGGAGGGCATCTGACACAGGGGAGGGCATCTGACACAGGGGAGGGCATCTGACACAGGGGAGGGCATCTGACACACGGGAGGGCATCTGACACACGGGAGGGCATCTGACACAGGGGAGGGCATCTGACACACGGGAGGGCATCTGACACACGGGAGGGCATCTGACCCATTGTCAGAGTGTAAAGTGTCTCATGCTTCATGCCGTCTCGTCTCTTCTCGCTCCACGATGCAAAAATAAATAAAGGATCTTATAAATAAATCACTTTAGAAGATTTGAGCTCATTTAAATATTTGGAACAAACTCCACAAACCCCGCCCCCTCACCGAGATGACCCCGCCCCCTCACCGAGATGACCCCGCCCCCCCCTCACCGCCCCTGGCCCCGCCCCCTCACCGCCCCTGACCCCGCCCCCTCACCGCCCCTGACCCCGCCCCCCGAGCTAACCCATAGATCTATAATAAAAGCTGCATAAGCCCCGCCCCCTCTGTCTGTGAGCGCAGACGTGTGGCCGAGTGAGGAACTGCAGCTGCAGCTCAGGAAAAACCTCAGGGCGTCCACAGCCTCAGAAAGGTCGGATTGTGTCGGGATTCTTCTGCATTTTTACAATATGAACTAAAAAAAAAGAAATATATCGTCAAAGTGCCTAAAAATCAGCTTTGTAAGAGTTAGCCTAGCCCCGCTCTGAGCCGCGCTCTGATTGGTCAGAACTGTTTCTGACGTCACACATTGGGCTGTAAACAAGGAAGTAAATGCGGAAGTGAAAATGTTTTTTGCGCCAATGAGCTCAGCCCATTGAAAACAACAGGCGCCATCTTGGATTCATCTTCCAGGTTTTATTATAGTTCTATGAGCTAACCCCACCTCTGACCCCACCTCTGACCCCACCTCTGACCCCGCCTCTGACCCCGCCCCTGACCCCGCCACTGACCCCGCCCCTGTGACCGAGCCGCGCACACACACGAGCGACAAAACTCCAGGTGGGTTCATTACATCATCAGCAGGAAATGGGAACAGGAAGGATAACGATGCCACGCGGTGATGTCATCGCGACGTCACCGTGATGTCACCGGTCGCCGGGCAGAAACGTCTTGTGCTTTTCTCAAACACCAGAAGCAGAACGTCGAACAGAAAACAAAGATGGAGGACGCGTTAGAAAAGGGTTCGGTCCGGTTCAGTCCGGTTTGGTCTGGTCCAGTCTGGTTCGGTCTGGTCCAGTCCGGTCCGGTCCAGTCCGGGCCGGTCCGGTCCAGTCCGGTCCGGTTCGGTCCGGTTCGGTCCGGTTCGGTCCGGTTTGGTCCAGTCCGGTCCGGTCCGGTCTGGGTCCACACTGGTGCTGCATGAACCTGATTTATTTTTCACATTTCTACAGCAAGAAATAAATACGTGTCAAATGAAACCAAAAGCTAAAATGTGACTTAACCAGATCCAAAACTAAACACACACCTACTGAGGCTAAACCAGGACTAAACCAGGACTGAACCAGGACTAAACCAGGACTAAACCAGGACTAAAGCAGGACTGAACCAGGACTAAACCAGGACTAAACCAGGACTAAACCAGGACTAAACCAGGACTAAACCAGGACTGAACCAGGACTGAACCAGGACTAAAGCAGGACTGAACCAGGACTAAACCAGGACTAAACCAGGACTAAACCAGGACTGAACCAGGACTGAACCAGGACTGAACCAGGACTAAACCAGGACTAAACCAGGACTGAACCAGGACTAAACCAGGACTAAACCAGGACTGAACCAGGACTAAACCAGGACTAAACCAGGACTGAACCAGGACTAAACCAGGACTAGAGCTAAATTTACGATAGATTTATAACTACTTATATAAGTATTTTCTAAGTTTGCACAGAGTCGGAGGAGCAAAAATCCTGTTCTTAGTTTTCCAAACATAAAATATACACAAAGCAAACAACAGAACTAAACCAGGACTAAACTAAACCAGGACTAAACCAGGACTAAACTAAACCAGGACTAAACTAAACCAGGACTAAACTAAACCAGGACTAAACTAAACCAGGACTAAACCAGGACTAAACTAACCCAGGACTAAACTAAACCAGGACTAAACTAAGTCTCAGGTTTGGACCAGTGTGGACTCAGACTTCAGCTCTTTGACAGATTCGTATTTCTTTGTAGGACCCGGGTCAGGATCAGCCGGTCCGGCCCGGTTCAGTCTGGTTCAGTTTACTCTGGTTTGATCTGGTCGTGTTCTGGTCCGGTTTGGTCCAGTCCGGTGAGGCTGAAGGTTGAAGGCAGGATTCTGTTCTCACTGGTGCAGGTCGTTAGTCATTTTAAACTTTAGTCCAATCCGGTCTGAGGTCTGAGTCTGGTTCCCGGCCCACGGCCCGGTCCACGGCCCGGCCCACGGCCCGGCCCACGGTCCACGGTCCGGTCCACGGCCCGGTCCACGGCCCGGTCCACGGCCCGGTCCACGGCCCGGTCCACGGCCCGGCCCACGGCCCGGTCCACGGCCCGGTCCACGGCCCGGCCCACGGCCCGGCCCACGGTCCACGGTCCGGTCCACGGCCCGGTCCACGGCCCGGTCCACGGCCCGGTCCACGGCCCGGCCCACGGTCCGGGAGGTTCAGGTGGTGCTACGTTACGTTTCCTTGGGTGGTTTTCACGCTCCAGTTCTGGTGGAGTTTCGGTTTTAAAGTCCTGCAGTCGGCAAAGTTCAGGTTCTGGTGCGGAACAGTCCAGGTTCTGTTGAATCGACGAGGAAGGACGCTGGGGAAGCTCTCAGCAGTAGGTTCAGTTCTTTTCTTTTAGGTTCTTGTAGGTTCCTGTAGGTTCTTTTAGGTTCCTGCAGGTTCTTTTAGGTTCCTGTAGGATTTTTTAGGTTCTTTTAGGCTCTTGTAGGTTCCTGTAGGTTCTTTTAGGTTCCTGCAGGTTCTTTTAGGTTCCTGCAGGTTCTTTTAGGTTCCTGCAGGTTCTTTTAGGTTCCTGTCAGTTCTTTTAGGTTCCTGTAGGTTCTTGTAGGTTGTATGTTCTATTTGGAGGTGTCTTTAGACCTCTTTTCCACCAAGGTTCTGGTCTGGTAGCTGCAGGTGGCTCTTGGGTGTTTTTCTCCTCTGGGTTCTTCTGTATTTCTCTGACTCAGTTTTACCTTCTACATTCAGAACATTTGGTGTGACAAAAGTGCCGATGATAAGATGGATTTATCGTGTTTGGTTTTCTCCAGATCTGCTTCTCCTTCTGGGTCCGGCTGTTTTTGGTGCTGAGGCAGAACCAGACCAGGTTCAGTGGAAAAGGGGTCTGTGTTCTCGAAGGTTCTTGTGTGTTGTTGTAGGTTCTGTTTGTGCATCTCTAGGACTTGATGTTGCAGGTGAGGAGGTTCTCGTCCTGCACGTTCCTCTTTAGGTTCTGTGGGTTTGTGTCTGTTCCGGTGCGCTCTTCTCGGAGACGTCTCTGAAACGGGGAAGCTCTGGTCTGTAGGTTCCTCTGTGTTCTCGTGGGTTCCTGTGGGTTCTGGTAGGACGTGTCTCTAAAACTCGATCTTGCAGGCGGGGAAGCTCTCGTCTGTAGGTTCGTCTGTAGGTTCCTCTGTGTTCTCGTGGGTTCCTGTGGGTTTTGGTAGGACGTGTCTCTAAAACTCGATCTTGCAGGCGGGGAAGCTCTGGTCTGTAGGTTCCTCTGTGTTCTCGTGGGTTCCTGTGGGTTCTGGTAGGACGCGTCTCTAAAACTCGATCTTGCAGGCGGGGAAGCTCTCGTCCTGCATGACCACGGTGGAGCTGGAGGCCAGGACCATCACGTTGAGGTCGGTCTGGACCTGGTGACTCTGCTGGTACCAGTCACGAGTCACGTCTGTGTCATGGGTCGGGATCAGGGTCACCTGCAGAAGAGCAGAGAGAGAGAGACAGGTGAGACAGGTGAGACAGGTGAGACAGGAGAGACAGGTGAGACAGGTGAGACAGGTGAGACAGGAGAGACAGGTGAGACAGAGGAGACAGGTGAGACAGAGGAGACAGGTGAGACAGGTGAGACAGGGGAGACAGGTGAGACAGGTGAGACAGAGGAGACAGGTGAGACAGAGGAGACAGGTGAGACAGAGGAGACAGGTGAGACAGGTGAGACAGAGGAGACAGGTGAGACAGGTGAGACAGAGGAGACAGGTGAGACAGAGGAGACAGAGGAGACAGGTGAGACAGAGGAGACAGAGGAGACAGGTGAGACAGGTGAGACAGGAGAGACAGGAGAGACAGGTGAGACAGAGGAGACAGGTGAGACAGGGGAGACAGGTGAGACAGGTGAGACAGGAGAGACAGGTGAGACAGGTGAGACAGGAGAGACAGGTGAGACAGGAGAGACAGGTGAGACAGGTGAGACAGGTGAGACAGGAGAGACAGGTGAGACAGGGGAGACAGGGGAGACAGGGGAGACAGGGGAGACAGAGGAGACAGGTGAGACAGGAGAGACAGGTGAGACAGGTGAGACAGGAGAGACAGGTGAGACAGGTGAGACAGGTGAGACAGGAGAGACAGGGGAGACAGGTGAGACAGAGGAGACAGGTGAGACAGAGGAGACAGGTGAGACAGGTGAGACAGAGGAGACAGGTGAGACAGAGGAGACAGGTGAGACAGAGGAGACAGAGGAGACAGGTGAGACAGAGGAGACAGAGGAGACAGGTGAGACAGGTGAGACAGGAGAGACAGGTGAGACAGGTGAGACAGGTGAGACAGGAGAGACAGGTGAGACAGGAGAGACAGGTGAGACAGGTGAGACAGAGGAGACAGGTGAGACAGGTGAGACAGGTGAGACAGGAGAGACAGGTGAGACAGGTGAGACAGGAGAGACAGGTGAGACAGGAGAGACAGGTGAGACAGGTGAGACAGGAGAGACAGAGGAGACAGGTGAGACAGGTGAGACAGGTGAGACAGGAGAGACAGGTGAGACAGGTGAGACAGAGGAGACAGGTGAGACAGGTGAGACAGGTGAGACAGGTGAGACAGAGGAGACAGAGGAGACAGAGGAGACAGGTGAGACAGGTGAGACAGGAGAGACAGGAGAGACAGGTGAGACAGGTGAGACAGGGGAGACAGAGGAGACAGGTGAGACAGGTGAGACAGGGGAGACAGAGGAGACAGGTGAGACAGGTGAGACAGGAGAGACAGGTGAGACAGAGGAGACAGGTGAGACAGGGGAGACAGGTGAGACAGGTGAGACAGGGGAGACAGGTGAGACAGGTGAGACAGAGGAGACAGGTGAGACAGAGGAGACAGGTGAGACAGAGGAGACAGAGGAGACAGGTGAGACAGAGGAGACAGGGGAGACAGAGGAGACAGGTGAGACAGAGGAGACAGAGGAGACAGAGGAGACAGGTGAGACAGGTGAGACAGGAGAGACAGGAGAGACAGGTGAGACAGGTGAGACAGAGGAGACAGGTGAGACAGAGGAGACAGGTGAGACAGAGGAGACAGGTGAGACAGAGGAGACAGGTGAGACAGAGGAGACAGAGGAGACAGGTGAGACAGAGGAGACAGGGGAGACAGGTGAGACAGAGGAGACAGAGGAGACAGAGGAGACAGGTGAGACAGGTGAGACAGGTGAGACAGGTGAGACAGAGGAGACAGAGGAGACAGAGGAGACAGGTGAGACAGGTGAGACAGGTGAGACAGGTGAGACAGAGGAGACAGAGGAGACAGAGGAGACAGGTGAGACAGGGGAGACAGAGGAGACAGAGGAGACAGAGGAGACAGGTGGGACAGGGGAGACAGGGGAGACAGGTGAGACAGAGGAGACAGGGGAGACAGGGGAGACAGGTGAGACAGAGGAGACAGAGGAGACAGAGGAGACAGAGGAGACAGGTGAGACAGGTGAGACAGGGGAGACAGAGGAGACAGAGGAGACAGAGGAGACAGGTGAGACAGGGGAGACAGAGGAGACAGAGGAGACAGAGGAGACAGGTGGGACAGGGGAGACAGGTGAGACAGGTGAGACAGAGGAGACAGGGGAGACAGGGGAGACAGGTGAGACAGAGGAGACAGGTGAGACAGGGGAGACAGAGGAGACAGAGGAGACAGAGGAGACAGGTGAGACAGGGGAGACAGAGGAGACAGAGGAGACAGAGGAGACAGGTGAGACAGGGGAGACAGGTGAGACAGGTGAGACAGGTGAGACAGGGGAGACAGGGGAGACAGAGGAGACAGGTGAGACAGAGGAGACAGAGGAGACAGAGGAGACAGAGGAGACAGGTGAGACAGGTGAGACAGGAGAGACAGGAGAGACAGGTGAGACAGGTGAGACAGGGGAGACAGGTGAGACAGAGGAGACAGGTGAGACAGAGGAGACAGAGGAGACAGGTGAGACAGGTGAGACAGGAGAGACAGGAGAGACAGGTGAGACAGAGGAGACAGGTGAGACAGGTGAGACAGGGGAGACAGGGGAGACAGGTGAGACAGAGGAGACAGAGGAGACAGAGGAGACAGGTGAGACAGGTGAGACAGGAGAGACAGGAGAGATAGAGGAGACAGGTGAGACAGAGGAGACAGGTGAGACAGAGGAGACAGGTGAGACAGGTGAGACAGAGGAGACAGGAGACAGGTGAGACAGAGGAGACAGGAGACAGGTGAGACAGAGGAGACAGGGGAGACAGGAGACAGGTGAGACAGAGGAGACAGGAGACAGGTGAGACAGAGGAGACAGGGGAGACAGAGGACAGGGGAGACAGAGGAGACAGAGGAGACAGAGGAGACAGAGGAGACAGAGGAGACAGGTGAGACAGGTGAGACAGACAGAGGAGACAGAACAGGTGAGACAGAGCAGAGTAGACTGATGTGACAGAGGAGACAGAGGAGACAGGTGAGACAGAGGACAGGTGAGACAGAGGAGACAGAGCAGATGAGACAGAGGTGAGACAGGTGAGACAGAGAGACAGGAGGGTGAGACAGGTGAGACAGAGGAGACAGGTGAGACAGAGGAGACAGGTGAGACAGGTGAGACAGAGGAGACAGGAGACAGGTGAGACAGGTGAGACAGAGAGACAGAGAGACAGGTGAGACAGGGAGACAGAGAGACAGAGGAGACAGGTGAGACAGAGAGACAGAGAACAGAGGAGACAGAGGAGACAGGTGAGACAGGTGAGACAGAGGAGACAGAGGAGACAGGGGAGACAGGAGACAGGTGAGACAGAGGAGACAGAGGAGACAGGAGACAGGTGAGACAGAGGAGACAGGAGACAGGTGAGACAGGAGAGACAGGTGAGACAGGGGAGACAGGTGAGACAGAGGAGACAGGAGACAGGTGAGACAGAGGAGACAGGGGAGACAGGAGACAGGTGAGACAGAGGAGACAGAGGAGCCAGGTGAGACAGAGGAGACAGAGGAGACAGAGGAGACAGGAGACAGGTGAGACAGAGGAGACAGGAGACAGGTGAGACAGAGGAGACAGGGGAGACAGAGGAGACAGGAGACAGGTGAGACAGAGGAGACAGGAGACAGGTGAGACAGGAGACAGGGGAGACAGAGGACAGGGGAGACAGAGGAGACAGAGGAGACAGAGGAGACAGAGGAGACAGGTTAGACAGAGGAGACAGAGGAGACAGAGGAGACAGATGAGACGGGGGAGACGGAGGAGACAGGTGAGACAGAGAGACAGAGAAAGAGAGACAGGAGAGACAGGTGAGACAGGTGAGACAGAGGAGACAGGTGAGACAGAGGAGACAGGTGAGACAGAGGAGACAGAGGAGACAGAGGAGACAGGTGAGACAGAGGAGACAGGTGAGACAGAGGAGACAGAGGAGACAGAGGAGACAGGTGAGACAGGTGAGACAGGAGAGACAGTGGAGACAGAGAGACAGGTGAGACAGAGAGACAGGTGAGACAGAGGAGACAGGAGACAGTTGAGACAGGAGAGACAGGTGAGACAGAGAGGAGACAGGTGAGACAGAGAGAGACAGAGGAGACAGAGGAGACAGGTGAGACAGGTGAGACAGAGAGACAGAGAGACAGGTGAGACAGGTGAGACAGAGGAGACAGGTGAGACAGGAGACAGAGGAGACAGAGGAGACAGAGGAGACAGGTGAGACAGAGAGACAGAGAGGAGTGAGACAGAGGAGACAGGTGAGACAGAGGAGAGACAGAGGAGACAGAGGAGACAGAGGAGACAGAGGAGACAGAGGAGACAGAGGAGAGACAGAGGAGACAGAGACAGGTGAGACAGAGGAGACAGAGAGAGACAGAGTGAGACAGGTGAGACAGAGGAGACAGAGAGACAGAGAGACAGGTGAGACAGGTGAGACAGAGGAGACAGAGGAGACAGAGGAGACAGGTGAGACAGGTGAGACAGGAGAGACAGGTGAGACAGAGGAGACAGGTGAGACAGAGGAGACAGGTGAGACAGAGGAGACAGAGGAGACAGGTGAGACAGGTGAGACAGAGGAGACAGGTGAGACAGGTGAGACAGAGGAGACAGAGGAGACAGGTGAGACAGAGGAGACAGAGGAGACAGAGGAGACAGAGGAGACAGGTGAGACAGAGGAGACAGGTGAGACAGGTGAGACAGAGGAGACAGAGGAGACAGAGGAGACAGAGGAGACAGGTGAGACAGAGGAGACAGAGGAGACAGAGGAGACAGGTGAGACAGAGGAGACAGGTGAGACAGAGGAGACAGAGGAGACAGAGGAGACAGGTGAGACAGAGGAGACAGAGGAGACAGAGGAGACAGGTGAGACAGGTGAGACAGAGGAGACAGGTGAGACAGAGGAGACAGGTGAGACAGAGGAGACAGAGGAGACAGAGGAGACAGGTGAGACAGAGGAGACAGGTGAGACAGGTGAGACAGAGGAGACAGGTGAGACAGAGGAGACAGAGGAGACAGGTGAGACAGAGGAGACAGAGGAGACAGAGGAGACAGGTGAGACAGAGGAGACAGAGGAGACAGAGGAGACAGAGGAGACAGAGGAGACAGGTGAGACAGAGGAGACAGGTGAGACAGGTGAGACAGAGGAGACAGAGGAGACAGGTGAGACAGAGGAGACAGAGGAGACAGAGGAGACAGGTGAGACAGATGAGACATATGAGAGAGTAGAGACAGGTGAGACAGAGGAGACAGAGGAGACAGAGGAGTGAGACAGAGGAGACAGAGACAGAGTGAGACAGAGAGAGAGTGAGACAGAGGAGACAGGAGACAGAGGAGACAGGTGAGACAGAGAGACAGAGGAGACAGAGAACAGGTGAGACAGAGGAGACAGAGTGAGACAGAGGAGACAGAGGAGACAGAGGAGACAGGTGAGACAGAGGAGACAGGTGAGACAGAGGAGACAGAGGAGACAGCAGAGACAGACGAGACAGAGTGAGACAGAGGAGACAGAGGAGACAGGTGAGACAGAGGAGACAGAGAGACAGGTGAGACAGAGAACAGAGAGACAGAGAACAGAGGAGACAGAGGAGACAGAGGAGACAGAGGAGACAGGTGAGACAGAGGAGACAGAGGAGACAGAGGAGACAGGGGAGACAGAGGAGACAGAGGAGACAGAGGAGACAGGTGAGACAGGTGAGACAGAGGAGACAGAGGAGACAGAGGAGACAGGTGAGACAGAGGAGACAGAGGAGACAGGTGAGACAGAGGAGACAGAGGAGACAGAGGAGACAGGTGAGACAGAGGAGACAGGTGAGACAGAGGAGACAGGTGAGACAGAGGAGACAGGTGAGACAGGTGAGACAGAGGAGACAGAGGAGACAGGTGAGACAGAGGAGACAGAGAGACAGAGGAGACAGAGAACAGGTGAGACAGAGGGAGACAGAGGAGACAGAGAGACAGGAGAGACAGGTGAGACAGAGGAGACAGAGAGACAGAGAACAGAGGAGACAGAGGAGACAGAGGAGACAGGTGAGACAGAGACAGAAGAGAGACAGAGAGACAGAGGAGACAGGTGAGACAGAGGAGACAGAGGAGACAGAGAACAGAGAGACAGAGTGAGACAGAGAGACAGAGAACAGAGAGACAGGTGAGACAGAGTGAGACAGAGAGACAGAGGAGACAAGTGAGACAGAGAGACAGAGTGAGACAGAGAGACAGAGAACAAGAGAGACAGGTGAGACAGAGAACAGAGGAGACAGAGGAGACAGAGAGACAGGTGAGACAGAGAGACAGAGAGACAATGAGACAGGTGAGACAGAGAGACAGAGAGACAGAGGAGACAGAGAACAGGTGAGACAGAGAGACAGAGACAGAGTGAGACAGAGAACAGGTGAGACAGAGAGACAGAGAGACAGGTGAGACAGAGAGACAGAGGAGACAGAGAGACAGGTGAGACAGAGAGACAGAGAACAGGTGAGACAGAGAGACAGAGGAGACAGAGAGAACAGGTGAGAACAGAGACAGAGGAGACAGAGGAGACAGAGGAGACAGGTGAGACAGAGAGACAGAGGAGACAGAGGAGACAGGTGAGACAGAGGAGACAGAGGAGACAGAGGAGACAGAGAGACAGGTGAGACAGAGGAGACAGAGAGACAGAGGAGACAGAGAGACAGAGAACAGAGGAGACAGGTGAGACAGGTGAGACAGAGGAGACAGAGGAGACAGAGGAGACAGGTGAGACAGAGGAGACAGAGGAGACAGAGGAGACAGAGGAGACAGGTGAGACAGAGGAGACAGAGGAGACAGAGGAGACAGAGGAGACAGGTGAGACAGAGGAGACAGAGGAGACAGAGGAGACAGGTGAGACAGAGGAGACAGGTGAGACAGAGGAGACAGAGGAGACAGAGGAGACAGGTGAGACAGAGGAGACAGAGGAGACAGAGGAGACAGAGGAGACAGGTGAGACAGAGGAGACAGGTGAGACAGGTGAGACAGAGGAGAACAGATGAGACAGAGGAGACAGAGGAGACAGAGACAGAGTGAGACAGAGGAGACAGAGAACAGAGTGAGACAGAGGACAGAGGAGACAGATGAGACAGAGGAGACAGGTGAGACAGAGGAGACAGAGGAGACAGAGGAGACAGAGGAGACAGAGAGACAGAGAGACAGAGGAACAGGTGAGACAGAGACAGAGGAGACAGAGAGACAGGTGAGACAGAGGAGACAGAGGAGACAGGTGAGACAGAGGAGACAGAGAACAGAGGAGACAGAGAGACAGAGAGACAGAGAGACAGGTGAGACAGGTGAGACAGAGGAGACAGAGAGACAGGTGAGACAGAGGAGACAGACAGAGAGACAGAGGAGACAGAGGAGACAGGTGAGACAGAGGAGACAGAGAGACAGAGGAGACAGAGAGACAGAGGGAGACAGAGAGACAGAGGAGACAGAGGAGACAGAGAGACAGAGGAGACAGAGAGAGAACAGAGAGACAGAGTGAGACAGAGGAGACAGAGGAGACAGAGGAGACAGGTGAGACAGAGGAGACAGAGGAGACAGAGGAGACAGAGGAGACAGAGGAGACAGGTGAGACAGGTGAGACAGAGAGACAGAGGGAGACAGAGGAGACAGAGGAGACAGAGTGAGACAGAGAGACAGAGAGACAGAGGAGACAGAGAGACAGAGGAGACAGAGGAGACAGGAGACAGAGGAGACAGGTGAGACAGAGAGACAGAGGAGACAGAGGAGACAGAGAGACAGAGTGAGACAGGTGAGACAGAGGAGACAGAGAGACAGGTGAGACAGAGGAGACAGAGAGACAGAGTGAGACAGGTGAGACAGAGGAGACAGGTGAGACAGAGGAGACAGAGGAGACAGAGGAGACAGAGGAGACAGAGTGAGACAGAGGAGACAGAGAACAGAGAACAGGTGAGACAGAGAACAGGTGAGACAGAGAGACAGAGGAGACAGATGAGACAGTTGAGACAGAGGAGACAGAGGAGACAGGTGAGACAGGTGAGACAGAGGAGACAGAGGAGACAGGTGAGACAGAGGAGACAGAGAGACAGAGGAGACAGGTGAGACAGAGAACAGAGGAGACAGGTGAGACAGAGGAGACAGAGAGACAGGTGAGACAGAGGAGACAGAGGAGACAGGTGAGACAGGTGAGACAGAGGAGAGGAGACAGAGTGAGACAGGTGAGACAGAGGAGACAGAGAGACAGAGAGACAGAGGAGACAGGTGAGACAGTGGAGACAGAGGAGACAGAGGAGACAGGTGAGACAGAGAGACAGAGGAGACAGAGACAGGTGAGACAGAGAACCAAGAGAGACAGAGGAGACAGGTGAGACAGGTGAGACAGAGGAGACAGGTGAGACAGAGGAGACAGAGAACCAGGTGAGACAGAGAGACAGAGGAGACAGAGAGACAGAGGAGACAGGTGAGACAAGAGGAGACAGAGACAGAGAGGCAGATTGAGACAGAGAGACAGAGGAGACAGAGAGACAGAGAGACAGAGCTAGAGAGACAGAGTGAGACCAGAGAACAGGTAGAACAGAGCATTAGACACAGAGAGGAGACAGAGGAGGTGAGACAGAGGAGACAGAGAGAGACAGAGGCTTAGGTGAGACAGGTGAGACAGAGAGACAGAGACAAATGAGACAGAGTGAGACAGGAGACAGAGGAGACCAAGAGGAGGAGCAAATTAGAGACAGAGGAGACAGAGAATTGGAGACAGAGGGAGACCAGAGTGAGACAGGTGAGACAGGTAGGAGACAGAGAGACAGAGGAGACAGGTGAGACAGAGAGACAGAGAGGCAGAGAACAGGTGGAGACTAGAGAGAGAGACAGAGTGAGACAGAGTAGAACAGAGAGACAAGAGTGAAGACAGGTAGAGACAGAACAGAGCAAACAGGTAAAGACAGAGAGACAGAGAGACAAGGAAGTAAGGTGAGACAGAGAATAGAAGACAGAGGAAGACAGGTGAGACAGGTAGAGACAGAAGAGAACAGGTGAGACAAGACAGAGGAGACAGAGGAAGACCAGAGTGAGACAGAGGAGACAAGAGTGAGACAGAGAGACAGGTGAGACAGAGAGACAGAGAGACAGAGAACAGGTGAGACAGAGGAGACAGAGTGAGACAGGTGTGAGACAGAGAGACAGAGGAGACAGAGGAGACAGAAGGTGAGACAGGTGAGACAGAGAGGAGACAGGTGAGACAGAGTGAGACAGAGTGAGACAGGTGAGACAGAGACAGAAGAGACAGGTAGGAGACAGGGTGAGACAGAGGAAGCAGAACAGATGAGACAGAGAGACCAGGTGAGACAGAGTGAGACAGAGGAGACAGAGGAGACAGAGGAGATTGAGACAGGGGAGACAGAGTAGAGACAGAGTGAGACAGAGAGACAGAGGAGACAGAGTGAGACAGGTGAGACAGAGTGAGACAGAGGAAACAGGTGAGACAGAGAGACAGAGGAGACAGAGTGAGACAGAGAGACAGAGAGGAGACAAGGTGAGACAGAGAGCCCAGAAACAGAGAGGCCAAATTGAGACAGAGTGAAGACAGAGGAGACAGAGAAGAGACAGAGAGACAGAGAGACAAAAGACAAGTGAACTGACTAGATTGAGACAGAGAGGAGACAGGTGAGATCAGTGAGATATGAGAACCAGAGAACAGAGACAGGTGAGAACAGAGGAGACAGAAGGAGACAGAGTGAGACATGAGAGACAGAGGAGACAGAGAGACAGGAGTGAGACAGGTGAGACAGAGAACAGAACGAGAGCAGAGAGACAGAGTGAGACAGAAGGAGACAGAGAACATGGTCGAGACAGAGGAGACAGAGGTGGTGAGACAGGAGACAGGTGGGAACAGGTGAGACAGAGGAGACAGAGTGAGACAGAGTGAGACAGAGAACAGAGTGAGACAGAGAGACAGAGTGAAGACAGGTGAGAACAGATTGAACAGAGAGACAGTGAAGACAGAGTGAGACAGAGTGAGACAGAGAGACAGAGGAGACAGAGGGAGACCGGTGAGACAGGGGAGACAGTTGAGACAGGTGAGACAGCGGAGACAGGTGAGACAGAGGAGACAGGGGAGACAGGTGAGACAGAGAGAACCCAGGTGAGACAGACAGAGGAGACAGGAGGCAAGGCAGACAGGTGAGACAGAGAGACAGAGTGAGACAGAGTGAGACAGGTGAGACAGAGAGGCCGAAGAACAGTGGAAGACAAGTGAGACAAATTAGAGAACAGAGAGACAAGGTAGGAGACAGAGGAATAGAGAACAGAAGGCAGGAGTAGAACAAGAAGGGAACAGGTGAAAGACAAGAGAACAGAGAGAGACAGAGGAGACAGGTGAGACAGAGAGACAGGTGAACAGAGAACCAGGTGAGACAGAGGAGACAGGTAGAACAGAGAGACAGAGAGACAGAAGGGAGACAGGTGAGAGACAGGTGAACGACAGAGAGACAGAGTGAGACAGAGAGACAGGTGTTGAGACAGAGGAGACAGAGGAGACAGGTGAGACAGAGAGAACAGATTGAGACAGGAGACAGAGAGACAGGTGAAGACAGGTGAGAACAAGAAACAGGAGAGCAAGGTAAGACAGAGAACGAAGGTGCAGAGAACAGGTAGAACAGAGGAGACCAGAGAGACAGAGAGACAGAGGGAGACAGAGGAGACAGGTGAGACAGAGAGACAGGTAGAGACAGGTGAGACAGAGAGACAGAGAGACAGGTGAGACAGAGAGGTGAGACAGAGAGGTGAGACACAGGTGAGACAGAGAGGTGAGACAGAGAGGAAGACAGAAGAGGAGACAGAGGAGACAGGTGAGACAGAGAGAACCAGAGGAGACAGAGAGACAGAGTGAGACAGAGAGACAGAGTGGCAGAGAGACAGAGAACAGAGACAGAGTGAGACAAATTAGAAGGCAGTGAGAACCAGAGTGAAGACAGAAGTGAGACAGAGAGACATTAGCAGGAGACAGAGAGACACAGAGTGAAGACAGAGGAGACAGAGAGACAGAGTGAGACCAAGAGGAGACCAGAGGAGACAGAGTGAGACAGAGAACCAGGTGGGAGACAGAGTGAGACAGAGAGACAGAGAGGAGACAAGAGTGAGACAGAGCCTTAGGTGAGACCAGAGGAGACAGAGGAACCAGAGAGACAGAGTGAGACAAGAGAGAATGAGTGAACAGAGAGACAGAGGAGACAAATTGAGACGAAACAGAGTGAGACTTAAGAAAGACAGAGGAGACCAAGAAGAGACAGGTGAGACAGAGAAACAAGAGGAGACAGAGAGACAGGTAGAGACAGAGAGACAGAGAGACAGAGGAGACAGAGTGAGACAGGTGAGACAGGAGAACAGAGAGGAGACAGAGGAGACAGGTGAACCAGAGAGACAGAGAATAGAGACAGGTAAGACAGAGTGAGACAGGTGAGACAGAGGAGACAGAGGAGACAGAGTGAGACAGAGGGAAGACCGAGGCAGGTAGAGACAGAGGAGACAGAGGAGACAGAGAGGAGACAGAGTGAGACAGAGGAGACAGAGTGAGACAGAGAGACAGAAGAACAGAGAGAGAGACAGAGTGAGACAGAGAGACAGAGAACAGAGGGAGACAGAGGAGACAGGTGAGACAGAGAGACAGGTGAGAGACAGGTGAGACAGAGTGAGACAGAGGAGACAGAGAGACAGAGGAGACAGAGAACAGGTGAGAGCAGAGGAGACAAGAGGAAACAGAGGAGACAGAGAGACAGGTGGGGAGACAGAGGAGACAGAGAGACAGAGGGCAGACAGGAGACAGAGAGACAGAGAACAGAGAGACAGGTGGAACAGGTGAGACAGAGAGACAGAGAGGAGACAGAAGAGAGACAGAGTGAGACAAGAGAAATAGAGAGACAGAGAACAGAGACAGGTGAGACAGAGAGACAAGAAGAGACAGAGGAGACAGGTGAGACAGGTGAGAGACAGAGGAGACAGAGGAGACAGAGTGAGACAGAGAGGAGACAGGTGAACAGGTGAAGACAGAGAGACAGAAAGGGCAGAGAACAAGGTGAGACAGAGGGAGACAGAGAACAGAGAGACAGGTGAGAAACAGAGGGAGACAGAGGAGACAGAGAGAGACAGAGAGACAGGTGAGACAGAGGAGACAGAGAGACAGAAAGGAGACAGAGAGAGACAGAGTGAGACAGAGAGACAGAGAGACAGAGGAGACAGAGTGAGACAGAGGAGACAGAGGAGACAGGTGAAGACAGAGTGAGACAGAGGAGACAGAGAACAAGTGAGACAGAGGAGACAGAGTGAGACAGAGTGAGACAGAGGAGACAGAGGAGACAGAGGAGACAGGTGAGACAGAGAGACAGAGAGACAGAGGAAGCAGAGAGACAGGTGAGACAGAGGAGAGACAGAGGAGACAGAGGAGACAGGTGAGACAGAGAACAGGTGAGACAGAGAGACAGAGAGACAGAGGAGGCAGGTGAGACAGAGAGACAGAGAGACAAGAGGAGACAGAGAGAGACAGGTGAGACAGAGGAGACAGAGGAGACCAGGTCAGAGACAGGTGAGACAGAGGAGACAGAGGAGACAGAGGAGACAGAGTGAGACAAGGTGAGACAGAGGAGACAGAGGAGACAGAGAGACCAGGTGAGACAGAGAACAGCAGAGACAGGTGAGACAGAGGAGACAGGTGAGAGCAGAGGAGACAGAGTGAGACAGAGGAGACAGAGTGAAGAGAGGAGACAGGTGAGACAGAGGAGACAGAGAGAGACAGAGAACAGGTAGAACAGAGGAGACAGAGAGACTAGGAGAGACAAGAGAGACAGAGTGAGACAGAGAGAGACAGAGAGACAGAGTGAGACAGGTGAGACAGAGGAGACAGAGAGACCAGAGGAGACAGAGGAGACCAAGAGTGAGACAGAGGAGACAGAGAGACAGAGGAGAAACAGAGAGACAGGTGAACAGGGTGAGACAGAGAACAGGTGAGAACAGGTGAGACAGAGGAGACAGTGGGAACAGAGACAGAACAGAGAACAGGTGAGACAGAGAGACAGAGGAGACAGAGTGAGACAGAGAGACAGAGTGAGACAAGAGGAGACAGAAGGAGAACAGAGAGACAGAGGAGACAGAGTGAACCAGAGAGGAAGACAGAAGAGAGACAGAGTGAGACAGGTGAGACAGAGAGACAGAGTGAGACAGGTGAGAACAGAGGAGACAGAGGAGAGACAGGTGAGACAGAGAGACAGAGAGAGACAGAGGAGACCAGAGAGACAGGTGAGAACAGAGGAGACAGGAGAGACAGGTGAGACAGGTGAGACAGAGGAGACAGAGAACCAGAGAGGAGACAGAGGAGACAGGTGAGACAGAGAGACAGAGGAGACAGGAGACAGAGGAGACAAGAGTGAGACAGAGTGAGACAGAGAGACAGAGAGACAGGGGAGACAAGAGAGACAGAGAGACAAGGTGAGACAGAGAGACAGAGGAGACAGGTGAGACAGAGTGAGACAGAGGAGACAGGTGAGACAGGTGAGACAGAGAGAGACAGAGGGGAGACAGAAGAGACAGAGGAGACAGAGAGACAGGTAGAACAGAGAGACAGGGAACAGGTAGAGACAGAGAGTGCAGGAGACCCAAAGGAGAGACAGAGTGAGACAGGTAGGAGACAGAGAGAGACAGGAGACAGGTGAGACAAGGTGAGACAGAGAGGAGACAGAGGAGACAGAGAGACAAGAGGAGACAGAGAGACCAGGAAGACAGGGGAAGACAGAGAGACAGAGTGAGACAGAGTGAGACAGAGGAGACAGAGAGACAGAGAGACAGAGAGACAGAGTGAGACAAGAGAACCAGAGAGAACAGAGGAACCAGAGGAGAACAGGTGAGAACAGAGAGACCAGAGGAAGACAGAGAGACAGAGGGAGACAGAGGAAGACAGAAGTGAGACAGAGAGACAGAGAACAGAGAGACAGAGAGACCAGGAGAGACAGGTGTGAGACAGAGAACCAGAGGAGAACCAGAGGTTTGAGACAGAGAACAGAGGAAGACAGAGGAGACTGAGGTGAGGCAGGTAGAACATGAGAGAGACCAGAGATGACAGAGAGACAGAGAGAATGAGAGAGAACAGGTGAGCAAGAGATTCAGAGAGGCAGACAGAGAGACAGAAGAAGACAGAGTAAAACAGAGGGACACAGAGGGAGACAGAGTAAAACAGAGGGAGACAGAGGGAGACAGAGAGACAGGTGAGACAGGAGACAGGAGAGACAGGTGGAGACAGGTGAGACAGAGAGGAGACAGGTGAGACAGAGAGAGACAGAGAGACAGGTGAGACAGAGGAGACCAGAGGAGACAGGTAGAGACAGGTAGAGACAAGAATTGAACAGGAGAGACAGAGGCTGAAGGAAGACAGAGAGACAGAAGGAGAACTTAGGTGAAACTTAGAAAGGAGACAGAGAGGAAGGCAGAGGGAGACAGAGGAGACCAGAGTGAGACAGAGTGAGACAAGAGGAGACAGGTGAGACAGAGGAAGACAGAGAACAGGGGAGACAGAACAGGTGGAGACAGGTGAGACAGAGGAGACAGAGGAGACAGGTGAGACAGAGGAGACAGGTGAGACAGGTGAGACAGAGGAGACAGAGGAGACAGGTGAGACAGAGGAGACAGAGGAGACAGAGGAGACAGGTGAGACAGAGGAGACAGGTGAGACAGAGGAGACAGAGGAGACAGAGGAGACAGGTGAGACAGAGGAGACAGGTGAGACAGAGGAGACAGAGGAGACAGAGGAGACAGGTGAGACAGAGGAGACAGAGGAGACAGAGGAGACAGGTGAGACAGAGGAGACAGGTGAGACAGGTGAGACAGAGGAGACAGAGGAGACAGGTGAGACAGAGGAGACAGAGGAGACAGAGGAGACAGAGGAGACAGAGGAGACAGAGGAGACAGAGTGAGACAGAGGAGACAGAGGAGACAGAGTGAGACAGAGAGACAGAGACAGAGGAGACAGTGAGACAGAGACAGAGAGACAGAGGAGACAGAGAGACAGGTGAGACAGAGAGACAGACAGAGAGACAGAGTGAGACAGAGGAGACAGGTGAGACAGAGGAGACAGAGAGACAGAGAGACAGGTGAGACAGAGGAGACAGAGAGACAGGGGAGACAGAGGAGACAGGTGAGACAGAGGAGACAGAGGAGACAGGTGAGACAGAGGAGACAGGGAGACAGAGGAGACAGAGGAGACAGAGGAGAGACAGAGGAGACAGGTGAGACAGAGAGACAGAGAGACAGAGAGACAGAGGAGACAGAGAGACAGGTGAGACAGAGGAGACAGAGGAGACAGGTGAGACAGAGAGACAGAGGAGACAGAGGAGACAGAGTGAGACAGGTGAGACAGAGAGACAGGTGAGACAGAGAGACAGAGAGACAGAGGAGACAGGTGAGACAGAGGAGACAGAGAGACAGGTGAGACAGAGAGACAGGTGAGACAGAGAGACAGAGGAGACAGGTGAGACAGGTGAGACAGAGAGACAGAGGAGACAGGTGAGACAGAGAGACAGAGAGACAGGTGAGACAGAGAGACAGGTGAGACAGAGGAGACAGAGACAGAGGAGACAGGTGAGACAGAGAGACAGAGAGAGACAGAGGAGACAGAGAGACAGAGAGACAGGTGAGACAGAGGAGACAGAGGAGACAGAGGAGACAGGTGAGACAGAGAACAGGTGAGACAGAGAGACAGAGACAGAGAGACAGAGGAGACAGGTGAGACAGAGGAGACAGAGGAGACAGAGAGACAGAGACAGAGAGACAGAGAGACAGAGAGACAGGTGAGACAGAGAGACAGAGGAGACAGAGGAGACAGAGGAGACAGAGAGACAGAGGAGACAGGGGAGACAGAGGAGACAGAGGAGACAGGGGAGACAGGTGAGACAGAGGAGACAGGTGAGACAGAGGAGACAGAGGAGACAGGGGAGACAGGTGAGACAGAGGAGACAGAGGAGACAGAGGAGACAGGTGAGACAGGTGAGACAGAGGAGACAGAGGAGACAGGTGAGACAGGTGAGACAGAGGAGACAGAGGAGACAGAGGAGACAGGTGAGACAGAGGAGACAGAGGAGACAGAGGAGACAGAGGAGACAGAGGAGACAGGTGAGACAGAGGAGACAGGTGAGACAGGTGAGACAGAGGAGACAGAGGAGACAGGTGAGACAGAGGAGACAGAGGAGACAGAGGAGACAGAGGAGACAGGTGAGACAGAGGAGACAGGTGAGACAGGTGAGACAGAGGAGACAGAGGAGACAGGTGAGACAGAGGAGACAGAGGAGACAGAGGAGACAGGTGAGACAGAGGAGACAGAGGAGACAGAGGAGACAGAGGAGACAGAGGAGACAGAGGAGACAGAGGAGACAGAGGAGACAGGTGAGACAGAGGAGACAGAGGAGACAGTTGAGACAGAGGAGACAGAGGAGACAGAGGAGACAGAGGAGACAGGTGAGACAGGTGAGACAGAGGAGACAGAGGAGACAGAGGAGACAGGTGAGACAGAGGAGACAGAGGAGACAGAGGAGACAGGTGAGACAGAGGAGACAGGTGAGACAGAGGAGACAGAGGAGACAGAGGAGACAGGTGAGACAGAGGAGACAGGTGAGACAGAGGAGACAGAGGAGACAGGGGAGACAGAGGAGACAGAGGAGACAGAGGAGACAGAGGAGACAGAGGAGACAGAGGAGACAGAGGAGACAGGTGAGACAGAGGAGACAGAGGAGACAGGTGAGACAGAGGAGACAGAGGAGACAGAGGAGACAGAGGAGACAGAGGAGACAGAGGAGACAGGTGAGACAGAGGAGACAGAGGAGACAGGTGAGACAGAGGAGACAGAGGAGACAGAGGAGACAGGTGAGACAGAGGAGACAGAGGAGACAGAGGAGACAGAGGAGACAGGTGAGACAGAGGAGACAGAGGAGACAGAGGAGACAGGTGAGACAGAGGAGACAGAGGAGACAGAGGAGACAGAGGAGACAGGTGAGACAGAGGAGACAGGTGAGACAGAGGAGACAGAGGAGACAGAGGAGACAGAGGAGACAGAGGAGACAGGTGAGACAGAGGAGACAGAGGAGACAGAGGAGACAGAGGAGACAGGTGAGACAGAGGAGACAGGTGAGACAGGTGAGACAGAGGAGACAGAGGAGACAGAGGAGACAGGTGAGACAGAGGAGACAGAGGAGACAGAGGAGACAGAGGAGACAGGTGAGACAGAGGAGACAGAGGAGACAGGTGAGACAGAGGAGACAGAGGAGACAGGTGAGACAGAGGAGACAGAGGAGACAGGTGAGACAGAGGAGACAGGTGAGACAGAGGAGACAGGTGAGACAGGTGAGACAGAGGAGACAGGTGAGACAGAGGAGACAGAGGAGACAGGTGAGACAGAGGAGACAGAGGAGACAGAGGAGACAGAGGAGACAGGTGAGACAGAGGAGACAGAGGAGACAGAGGAGACAGAGGAGACAGGTGAGACAGAGGAGACAGAGGAGACAGGTGAGACAGAGGAGACAGAGGAGACAGGTGAGACAGAGGAGACAGAGGAGACAGAGGAGACAGAGGAGACAGAGGAGACAGAGGAGACAGGTGAGACAGAGGAGACAGAGGAGACAGAGGAGACAGGTGAGACAGAGGAGACAGAGGAGACAGAGGAGACAGAGGAGACAGAGGAGACAGGTGAGACAGAGGAGACAGAGGAGACAGAGGAGACAGAGGAGACAGAGGAGACAGAGGAGACAGGTGAGACAGAGGAGACAGAGGAGACAGAGGAGACAGAGGAGACAGGTGAGACAGAGGAGACAGAGGAGACAGAGGAGACAGAGGAGACAGAGGAGACAGAGGAGACAGAGGAGACAGAGGAGACAGGTGAGACAGAGGAGACAGAGGAGACAGAGGAGACAGAGGAGACAGAGGAGACAGAGGAGACAGAGGAGACAGAGGAGACAGAGGAGACAGAGGAGACAGAGGAGACAGAGGAGACAGGTGAGACAGGTGAGACAGAGGAGACAGAGGAGACAGAGGAGACAGGTGAGACAGAGGAGACAGAGGAGACAGAGGAGACAGAGGAGACAGGTGAGACAGAGGAGACAGAGGAGACAGAGGAGACAGAGGAGACAGGTGAGACAGAGGAGACAGAGGAGACAGAGGAGACAGGTGAGACAGAGGAGACAGGTGAGACAGAGGAGACAGAGGAGACAGAGGAGACAGAGGAGACAGGTGAGACAGAGGAGACAGAGGAGACAGGTGAGACAGGTGAGACAGAGGAGACAGAGGAGACAGAGGAGACAGAGGAGACAGGTGAGACAGAGGAGACAGAGGAGACAGAGGAGACAGGTGAGACAGAGGAGACAGAGGAGACAGGTGAGACAGGTGAGACAGAGGAGACAGAGGAGACAGAGGAGACAGAGGAGACAGGTGAGACAGAGGAGACAGAGGAGACAGGTGAGACAGGTGAGACAGAGGAGACAGGTGAGACAGGTGAGACAGAGGAGACAGAGGAGACAGAGGAGACAGAGGAGACAGAGGAGACAGGTGAGACAGAGGAGACAGAGGAGACAGGTGAGACAGGTGAGACAGAGGAGACAGGTGAGACAGGTGAGACAGAGGAGACAGAGGAGACAGGTGAGACAGGTGAGACAGAGGAGACAGAGGAGACAGAGGAGACAGAGGAGACAGAGGAGACAGGAGAGACAGGGGAGACAGAGGAGACAGAGGAGACAGAGGAGACAGAGGAGACAGAGGAGACAGGGGAGACAGAGGAGACAGAGGAGACAGAGGAGACAGAGGAGACAGAGGAGACAGAGGAGACAGAGGAGACAGGGGAGACAGAGGAGACAGAGGAGACAGAGGAGACAGAGGAGACAGAGGAGACAGAGGAGACAGAGGAGACAGGAGAGACAGGGGAGACAGAGGAGACAGAGGAGACAGAGGAGACAGAGGAGACAGGGGAGACAGGGGAGACAGAGGAGACAGAGGAGACAGAGGAGACAGGGGAGACAGGGGAGACAGGGGAGACAGAGGAGACAGAGGAGACAGAGGAGACAGAGGAGACAGAGGAGACAGAGGAGACAGAGGAGACAGAGGAGACAGGTGAGACAGAGGAGACAGAGGAGACAGAGGAGACAGAGGAGACAGAGGAGACAGAGGAGACAGAGGAGACAGGTGAGACAGGTGAGGTTCCTTCTCCAGTTCGATGTTCTTCATGGGTGATACTCGTAGGAGCAGCGTCGTCGTTTTGGCTCCATGAAGTCGCCTGAAACTCAAACCTGCAGAAACTGTGTCAGTCGTTTGTGCTGCAGAAAGTTCAGTTTGTGATTCTGGTTCTTCAGAAAGTTCAGTTTGTGATTCTGGTTCTTCAGAAAGTTCAGTTTGTGATTCTGGTTCTTCAGAAAGTTCAGTTTGTGATTCTGGTTCTGCAGAAAGTTCAGTTTGTGATTCTGGTTCTTCAGAAAGTTCAGTTTGTGATTCTGGTTCTTCAGAAAGTTCAGTTTGTGATTCTGGTTCTTCAGAAAGTTCAGTTTGTGATTCTGGTTCTTCAGAAAGTTCAGTTTGTGATTCTGGTTCTTCAGAAAGTTCAGTTTGTGATTCTGGTTCTGCAGAAAGTTCAGTTTGTGATTCTGGTTCTTCAGAAAGTTCAGTTTGTGATTCTGGTTCTTCAGAAAGTTCAGTTTGTGATTCTGGTTCTTCAGAAAGTTCAGTTTGTGATTCTGGTTCTTCAGAAAGTTCAGTTTGTGATTCTGGTTCTTCAGAAAGTTCAGTTTGTGATTCTGGTTCTTCAGAAAGTTCAGTTTGTGATTCTGGTTCTTCAGAAAGTTCAGTTTGTGATTCTGGTTCTTCAGAAAGTTCAGTTTGTGATTCTGGTTCTTCAGAAAGTTCAGTTTGTGATTCTGGTTCTTCAGAAAGTTCAGTTTGTGATTCTGGTTCTTCAGAAAGTTCAGTTTGTGATTCTGGTTCTTCAGAAAGTTCAGTTTGTGATTCTGGTTCTTCAGAAAGTTCAGTTTGTGATTCTGGTTCTGCAGAAAGTTCAGTTTGTGATTCTGGTTCTTCAGAAAGTTCAGTTTGTGATTCTGGTTCTGCAGAAAGTTCAGTTTGTGATTCTGGTTCTTCAGAAAGTTCAGTTTGTGATTCTGGTTCTTCAGAAAGTTCAGTTTGTGATTCTGGTTCTGCAGAAAGTTCAGTTTGTGATTCTGGTTCTGCAGAAAGTTCAGTTTGTGATTCTGGTTCTGCAGAAAGTTCAGTTTGTGATTCTGGTTCTTCAGAAAGTTCAGTTTGTGATTCTGGTTCTTCAGAAAGTTCAGTTTGTGATTCTGGTTCTTCAGAAAGTTCAGTTTGTGATTCTGGTTCTTCAGAAAGTTCAGTTTGTGATTCTGGTTCTTCAGAAAGTTCAGTTTGTGATTCTGGTTCTTCAGAAAGTTCAGTTTGTGATTCTGGTTCTTCAGAAAGTTCAGTTTGTGATTCTGGTTCTTCAGAAAGTTCAGTTTGTGATTCTGGTTCTTCAGAAAGTTCAGTTTGTGATTCTGGTTCTTCAGAAAGTTCAGTTTGTGATTCTGGTTCTGCAGAAAGTTCAGTTTGTGATTCTGGTTCTTCAGAAAGTTCAGTTTGTGATTCTGGTTCTTCAGAAAGTTCAGTTTGTGATTCTGGTTCTGCAGAAAGTTCAGTTTGTGATTCTGGTTCTTCAGAAAGTTCAGTTTGTGATTCTGGTTCTTCAGAAAGTTCAGTTTGTGATTCTGGTTCTTCAGATATTCACAGTTTTATTTCGGTCGATGACGTCGTCCAGAACCTCAGAATGTGAAACAGCCTCAGAACAGAAGAAAATGAAGTCAGTCGTTTGTCTTTGGTTTGTGCTGTTTTGTGCTGTGACAGTTTCATTTGTGTTCATCTGTCTCAGTCTTTAGTCTTTTGCTTTTGATTCACACACAGACTTTTCCACAGCCTCAGGTCGTTTCTCTTCTCTAGTTTTGTGGAGTTTGTCTCCGTCAGCTGAGCAGAAATGACGTCCTGTAATTACCACAGAAATAATCATGAAGAATTTTAGAAATAAACTCACACAAATGAAACTGTTTCTATAATTTTCTGCTGTTTTGAGGCTGTTTCACATTCTGAGGTTCTGGACGACGTCATCGACCAAAATAAAACTGTGAATATCTGAAGAACCAGAATCACAAACTGAACTTTCGACTGACACAGTTTTTGTGCAGGTTGGAGTTTGAGGCTCTGCTCTGTGGCTCCTCCTCACCTGCAGGTTGGAGCCCCAGCTGGCCTTGGCCTCCAGCAGAGCGTCCAGGACTCCTCGGCTGGGTTCTCCGCTGGCAGAGTCGTTCCCGCTCACCACGTAATACGCCGCCCGCACGCGCCGGAAGAACTCCTGATCCACGTTTTTGGCGCTGCAGTGGTTTGGGACGTACGCCAAGTCCACGTAGACCGGGAACCCAGAGGCAGGTCCAGACCCCAGAGACGGACCAGAGATGGAGCGCTGAGAACCTGAAAGAGGACAGGACAGAGCGCTGAGAACCTGAAAGAGGACAGGACAGAGCACTGAGAACCTGAAAGAGGACAGGACAGAGCACTGAGAACCTGAAAGAGGACAGGACAGAGCGCTGAGAACCTGAAAGAGGACAGGACAGAGCGCTGAGAACCTGAAAGAGGACAGGACAGAGCGCTGAGAACCTGAAAGAGGACAGGACAGAGCGCTGAGAACCTGAAAGAGGACAGGACAGAGCGCTGAGGACCTGAAAGAGGACAGGACAGAGCGCTGAGGACCTGAAAGAGGACAGGACAGAGCACTGAGAACCTGAAAGAGGACAGGACAGAGCGCTGAGGACCTGAAAGAGGACAGGACAGAGCACTGAGAACCTGAAAGAGGACAGGACAGAGCGCTGAGAACCTGAAAGAGGACAGGACAGAGCGCTGAGAACCTGAAAGAGGACAGGACAGAGCGCTGAGGACCTGAAAGAGGACAGGACAGAGCGCTGAGGACCTGAGCAACACCGGGGTTGTCAGCAACACCGGGGCTCCACAGGGGACAGTCCTGTCTCCCTTCCTCTTCACCCTCTACACCACAGACTTCAACTACTGCAGCCAGTCTTGCCACCTTCAGAAGTTTTCTGACGACTCTGCAGTGGTGGATGCATCAGCGGTGGTGACGAGGAGGAGTACAGGACTGTAGTGGACAACTTTGTCACTTGGAGTGAGGAGAACCACCTCCAGCTCAACGTGATGAAGACAAAGGAACTGGTGGTGGACCTTAGGAGGACCAAAGCTGCTGTGACCCCCATCTCCATCCAGGGGGTCAGTGTGGACGTGGTGGAGGAGGACAAGTACCTGGGGGTGAACTTGGACAATAAACTGGACTGGAGCAGGAACGTGGACGCGGTTTACAAGAAGGGCCAGAGCCGCCTCTATTTCCTGAGGAGGCTGAGGTCCTTTGACATCTGCAGGACGATGCTCAGGATGTTCTACGAGTCTATGGTGGCCAGTGCCATCATGTACGCTGTAGTCTGCTGGGGCAGCAGTCTGCGCGTGAGGGACACTAATA
The DNA here is from genome assembly GCA_034769755.1 of Odontamblyopus lacepedii. Classification (NCBI taxonomy): domain Eukaryota; kingdom Metazoa; phylum Chordata; class Actinopteri; order Gobiiformes; family Gobiidae; genus Odontamblyopus; species Odontamblyopus lacepedii. The sequence continues at coordinate 47,190,147 of CM068349.1, read as the reverse complement.
GACTCGAGAAGATCATTAGGAAGGCTGGACATGTTGTGGGGGAGGAGCTGGACTCTCTGGCGGTGGTGTTGGACAGGAGAATGCTGGACAAAATCTGGACTATCCTGGACTCTCCCTCCCGCCCCCTCCACGAGGTGCTGGCCAATCAGAGGAGCTCTGTCAGCCATAGACTGCGGCTGCCGCTGCTCCACTGAGAGACACAGGAAATCTGTCCTGTCGCCATCAAACTGTTGAACGCTGCACTTTAACTCACAAACTACTCAATCCTTTTCATCCTATTCCCTGATCACACATGTATATAGTCATAAATAGGTCAATGATGTAAATAATTTCCCAGAGAGAGCTATTTTATCTTTTATCTTATTGTAATTAGCTTATTTTGTAACTTGTTTGATGTACAGGCTCTTGGTCGGTTGCATCTGTAACAAAGAAAATTTCCCTTCGGGGATGAATAAAAGTAATTCTGATTCTGATTCTGATTCTGAAAGAGGACAGGACAGAGCGCTGAGGACCTGAAAGAGGACAGGACAGAGCGCTGAGGACCTGAAAGAGGACAGGACAGAGCGCTGAGGACCTGAAAGAGGACAGGACAGAGCGCTGAGGACCTGAAAGAGGACAGGACAGAGCGCTGAGAACCTGAAAGAGGACAGGACAGAGCGCTGAGGACCTGAAAGAGGACAGGACAGAGCGCTGAGAACCTGAAAGAGGACAGGACAGAGCGCTGAGGACCTGAAAGAGGACAGGACAGAGCGCTGAGAACCTGAAAGAGGACAGGACAGAGCACTGAGGACCTGAAAGAGGACAGGACAGAGCGCTGAGGACCTGAAAGAGGACAGGACAGAGCGCTGAGGACCTGAAACAGGACAGGACAGAGCGCTGAGAACCTGAAAGAGGACAGGACAGAGCGCTGAGGACCTGAAAGAGGACAGGACAGAGCGCTGAGGACCTAAAAGAGGACAGGACAGAGCGCTGAGAACCTGAAAGAGGACAGGACAGAGCACTGAGAACCTGAAAGAGGACAGGACAGAGCGCTGAGGACCTGAAAGAGGACAGGACTGGTCTGGGTCTGGTCTGGTTCTGGGTCTGGGTCTGGGTCTGGGTCTGGGTCTGGGTCTGGGTCTGGGTCTGGTCTAAAGTTGTTTCTGGTCTCACTGGGTCTGAATAGTTCTATAAATATCCTCCTCTGAGAGTCGCCCTGGTTCCTCCTGAAGCAACTTCCTCTGTCTCAGTCCTGGTTTAGTTCTGGTTCAGTCCTGGTTCAGTCCTGGTTTAGTCCTGGTTTAGTCCTGGTTCAGTCCTGGTTCAGTCCCGGTTCAGTCCCGGTTTAGTCCTATTATAGTCCCGGTTCAGTCCCGGTTCAGTCTCGGTTCAGTCCGGGTTTAGTCCCGGTTCAGTCCCGGTTCAGTCCCGGTTTAGTCCTATTATAGTCCTGGTTCAGTCCTGGTTCAGTCCGGGTTTAGTCCTGGTTCAGTCCGGGTTTAGTCCCGGTTCAGTCCCGGTTCAGTCCCAGTTTAGTCCTATTATAGTCCCGGTTCAGTCCCGGTTCAGTCTCGGTTCAGTCCGGGTTTAGTCCCGGTTCAGTCCCGGTTCAGTCCCGGTTTAGTCCTATTATAGTCCCGGTTCAGTCCCGGTTCAGTCCCAGTTTAGTCCTATTATAGTCCCGGTTCAGTCCCGGTTCAGTCCCGGTTTAGTCCTATTATAGTCCTGGTTCAGTCCTGGTTCAGTCCTGGTTCAGTCCTGGTTCAGTCCTGGTTCAGTCCCGGTTCAGTCCCGGTTTAGTCTCGGTCTAGTCCCGGTCTAGTCCCAGTTCAGTCCCGGTTTAGTCCTATTATAGTCCTGGTTCAGTCCCGGTTCAGTCCCGGTTCAGTCCCGGTTCAGTCCCGGTTTAGTCCTATTATAGTCCTGGTTCAGTCCTGGTTCAGTCCCGGTTCAGTCCCGGTTCAGTCTCGGTCTAGTCCTGGTCTAGTCCCAGTTCAGTCCCGGTTTAGTCCTATTATAGTCCTGGTTCAGTCCCGGTTCAGTCCCGGTTCAGTCCCGGTTCAGTCCTATTATAGTCCCGGTTCAGTCCTGGTTCAGTCCCGGTTCAGTCTCGGTCTAGTCCCGGTCTAGTCCCGGTTCAGTCCCGGTTTAGTCCTATTATAGTCCCGGTTCAGTCCCAGTTCAGTCCCGGTTCAGTCCCGGTTCAGTCCCGGTCTAGTCCTGGGCTAGTCCCGGTTTAGTCCCGGTCTAGTCCCGGTCTAGTCCCGGTCTAGTCCCGGTCTAGTCCTGGTCTGGTTCTTACTGGTCTTGTTCTTGTTGAGTGTGGACGAGGCCCTCGACATCTCGTCGTCTCTGTCCGAGGTCCTGGAGGCCCTGGAGCTTTTCTCCAGGTCTTTCTTCTTGGTGGAGGCGGCGCTTCGGGGCATCGGCGACTTCTTCCGGTGCGGAGACGAGCCGGACTTTCCCGAGCCGGACTTCCCCGAGCCGGACTTCCCCGAGCCCTTCACCAGCTTCTTCTTCTGAAAACACCAAACCGGATTTAGAAAAGGTCTGGAAGAACATCTGCACCTGCACCTGCACCTGCACCTGCACCTGCACCTGCACCTGCACCTCAGACTGTATAAAGAAGTGGACTAAGTGAGTGTGACGTCTCCACAGCGTCGCTCACATGAGGCTCCTGTTGCCACGGTTACAGGAGCGAATCTGGAGCCAGGTCCATATTTGGAAATCCTCCCGCGAGTATCATAGCAACACAAGAGCCAATCATGAGTGAGGAGGTTAAATGTGGCGCCTCCTCCTGGCAGAGCTGATGCATCATATATACGGACTATGGATGTGATACTCTGCACCTGCAGGACACTGGATTTACCTGATTCTGCACAAGAAGAAGAAACTTTGAGCTTTAAAGAGTTTAAGTCACTGATTTATGTTGTTTGTTCTGTTCCGTACGAACAACAACAGAGTCACAATTTAACCAAATTCTCTTTACTTTCTGCTCGTTAAATTCTGCTCGTTCAGATTCTAGTCACATTAGATATTGTGACTGAGATATTTTGTCATTTTATTTCAGAAATCGTCACTCGGGGGAAAGCGGGAAGGGAACTTACTTAGCAACGAAACGAGCTGTCAATCAAACCTGTTGCTAACGCTAGGGGGAGGGGCCTCGGGGAATGAAGGCGTCTGATTGGTCCGTTATTTCTGTTCAGATCTTGATTCAGGAACAAAACAGAGAAATGCAAAGTTCAGGATCCTGTGTGGCGGCTTCAGACGAACAGTTTAAGTCCAGAATGACGAGGCTCAGAGCAGCAGGTACAGACAGAGGGACGAGAAGATCCTAATGTGAAGGAGCCCCAAGAGCCTCCTGGAGCACTTCCTGTTTGGCACGCGGCGGCTAACGGGTTAGCGGCTGACGGGTCAGCGGCTAACGGGTCAGCGGCTAACGGGTCAGCGGCTAACAGGTTAGCGGCTAACGGGTTAGTGGCTAACGGGTTAGCTTAGTCCACTCATATATACGGACTATGACACACACCCACCTTGGCTTTGGCCTTGTCGTCGTCGGGCTTCTTGAGGTCGGCAGCGTCGAGCGGGCAGGAGGCGGGGCAGGAGGCGGGGTCGACCATGCAGACGTCGGGGTGCGGGGGGCGGGGTGACAGGTCTGACCGGGACACGGGGGGAGGGTCGTAGCTCCGGGACTTCTCCACCGAAATGTACTCCTCCTCCTCCGAATCACCGTTGGAGTCGGAGTTCCCGGATTCGTCGGACGTGGGCGGCGTGTCCTCGTTGGCGAGCAGACAACCACGCTCCTGAAGTTCAGACGCCACATGAGACCAAACCCACACCAAACCCACCAAACCCACCAAATCCACCAAACCCACCAAACCTACCACACCTACCAAACCTACCAAACCCACCAAACCCACCAAATCCACCAAACCCACCAAATCCACCAAATCCACCAAACCTACCAAATCCACCAAACCCACCAAACCCACCAAACCCACCAAATCCACCAAACCCACCAAACCCACACCAAACCCACCAAACCCACCAAATCCACCAAATCCACCAAACCCACCAAATCCACCAAATCCACCAAACCCACCAAACCTACCAAATCCACCAAACCCACCAAATCCACACCAAACCCACCAAATCCACCAAACCCACCAAACCCACCAAACCTACCAAATCCACACCAAACCCACCAAACCTACCAAATCCACACCAAACCCACCAAACCCACCAAATCCACACCAAACCCACACCAAACCCACCAAATCCACCAAACCCACACCAAACCTACCAAACCCACACCAAACCCACCAAACCCACACCAAACCCACCAAACCCACCAAATCCACCAAACCCACCAAATCCACCAAACCTACCAAATCCACACCAAACCTACCAAACCTACCAAATCCACCAAACCCACCAAACCTACCAAATCCACCAAACCCACCAAACCTACCAAACCCACCAAACCTACCAAATCCACACCAAACCCACCAAACCCACACCAAACCCACCAAATCCACCAAACCCACCAAATCCACACGAAACCCACCAAACCCACCAAATCCACACCAAACCCACCAAACCTACCAAACCCACACCAAACCCACACCAAACCCACCAAACCCACCAAATCCACCAAACCCACACCAAACCTACCAAACCCACACCAAACCCACCAAACCCACCAAACCCACACCAAACCTACCAAACCCACACCAAACCCACACCAAACCCACCAAATCCACCAAACCCACACCAAACCTACCAAACCCACACCAAATCCACCAAACCCACACCAAACCCACCAAACCCACACCAAACCCACCAAACCCACACCAAACCCACCAAACCCACCAAACCCACACCAAACCTACCAAACCCACACCAAACCCACACCAAAGCCACCAAACCCACCAAACCTACCAAACCCACACCAAACCTACCAAACCCACACCAAACCCACCAAACCCACCAAACCCACACCAAACCTACCAAACCCACACCAAACCCACACCAAACCCACCAAACCCACCAAACCTACCAAACCCACACCAAACCCACCAAACCCACCAAACCTACCAAACCTACCAAACCCACCAAACCCACCAAACCCACACCAAACCCACACCAAACCCACCAAACCCACCAAACCCACCAAACCCACACCAAACCCACACCAAACCTACCAAACCCACCAAACCTACCTAATCCACACCAAACCCACCAAACCCACCAAATCCACCAAACCCACCAAACCTACCAAATCCACACCAAACCCACCAAACCCACACCAAACCCACCAAACCCACACCAAACCCACCAAACCTACCAAACCCACACCAAACCCACCAAACCCACACCAAACCTACCAAACCCACACCAAACCCACACCAATCCCACACCAAACCCACCAAACCCACACCAAACCCACCAAACCCACACCAAACCCACCAAACCCACACCAAACCTACCAAACTCACCAAACCTACCAAACCCACCAAACCCATCAAACCCACAAAACCTACCAAACCCACCAAACCCACACCAAACCCACCAAACCCACACCAAACCTACCAAACCCACCAAACCCACACCAAACCCACCAAACCCACACCAAACCTACCAAACCCACACCAAACCTACCAAACCCACACCAAACCCACCAAACCCACACCAAACCCACACCAAACCTACCAAACCCACCAAACCCACACCAAACCCACACCAAACCCACACCAAACCCACCAAACCCACACCAAACGCACCAAACCCACACCAAACCCACCAAACCCATCAAACGCACACCAAACCTACCAAACCCACACCAAACCCACCAAACCCACACCAAACCCATCAAACCCACACCAAACCCACACCAAACCCACCAAACCCACACCAAACCCACCAAACCCACACCAAACCCACCAAACCCACACCAAACCCACCAAACTTACACCAAACCCACACCAAACCTACCAAACCCACACCAAACTCACACCAAACCCACACCAAACCCACACCAAACCCACACCAAACCCACACCAAACCCACACCAAACCCACCAAACCCACCAAACCCACACCAAACCCACCAAACCCACACCAAACCTACCAAACCCACACCAAACCCACCAACCCCACCAAACCCACACCAAACCTACCAAACCCACACCAAACCTACCAAACCCACACCAAACCCACCAAACCCACCAAACCCACACCAAACCTACCAAACCCACCAAACCCACACCAAACCCATCAAACCCACACCAAACCCACAAAACCCACACCAAATCCACACCAAACCCACACCAAATCCACCAAACCCACACCAAACCTACCAAACCCACCAAACCCACACCAAACCCACACCAAACCCACACCAAACCCACAAAACCCACCAAACCCACACCAAACCTACCAAACCCACACCAAACCCACCAAGCCCACACCAAACCCACACCAAACCTACCAAACCCACACCAAACCCACACCAATCCCACACCAAACCCACACCAAACCCACCAAACCCACACCAAACCCACCAAACCCACACCAAACCTACCAAACCCACCAAACCCACACCAAACCTACCAAATCCACCAAACCCATCAAACCCACACCAAACCCACAAAACCCACACCAAACCCACAGCAAACCCACAAAACCTACCAAACCCACCAAACCCACACCAAACCCACCAAACCCACACCAAACCTACCAAACCCACCAAACCCACACCAAACCTACCAAACCCACACCAAACCTACCAAACCCACACCAAACCCACCAAACCCACACCAAACCCACCAAACCCACACCAAACCTACCAAACCCACCAAACCCACACCAAACCCACACCAAACCCACCAAACCCACACCAAACGCACCAAACCCACACCAAACCCACCAAACCCATCAAACGCACACCAAACCTACCAAACCCACACCAAACCCACCAAACCCACACCAAACCCATCAAACCCACACCAAACCCACACCAAACCCACCAAACCCACACCAAACCCACCAAACCCACACCAAACCCACCAAACCCACCAAACTTACACCAAACCCACACCAAACCTACCAAACCCACACCAAACTCACACCAAACCCACACCAAACCCACCAAACCCACACCAAACCCACCAAACCCACACCAAACCCACACCAAACCCACACCAAACCCACACCAAACCCACACCAAACCCACCAAACCCACACCAAACCTACCAAACCCACACCAAACCCACCAACCACACCAAACCCACACCAAACCTACCAAACCCACACCAAACCTACCAAACCCACACCAAACCCACCAAACCCACCAAACCACACCAAACCTACCAAACCCACCAAACCCACACCAAACCCATCAAACCCACACCAAACCCACAAAACCCACACCAAACCCACACCAAACCCACCAAACCTACCAAACCCACACCAAACCCACAGCAAACCCACCAAACCCACAGCAAACCCACCAAACCCACACCAAACCTACCAAACCCACACCAAACCTACCAAACCCACACCAAACCCACACCAAACCCACACCAAATCTACCAAACCCACACCAAACCCACCAAACCCACACCAAACCTACCAAACCCACCAAACCCACACCAAACCCACCAAACCCACACCAGAACTGTCCAGCATTTTTGTTGGTTTAGTCCTGGTTTAGTCCTGGTTCAGTCCTGGTTCAGTCCTGGTTTAGACCTGGTTTAGTCCTGGTTCAGTCCTGGTTCAGTCCTGGTTTAGTCCTGGTTCAGTCCTGGTTTAGACCTGGTTTAGTCCTGGTTTAGTCCTGGTTCAGTCCTGGTTTAGTCCTGGTTCAGTCCTGGTTTAGTCCTGGTTTAGTCCTGGTTCAGTCCTGGTTCAGTCCTGGTTTAGACCTGGTTTAGTCCTGGTTCAGTCCTGGTTCAGTCCTGGTTTAGTCCTGGTTCAGTCCTGGTTTAGTCCTGGTTCAGTCCTGGTTTAGACCTGGTTCAGTCCTGGTTCAGTCCTGGTTTAGACCTGGTTCAGTCCTGGTTTAGTCCTGGTTTAGTCCTGGTTCAGACCTGGTTTAGTCCTGGTTTAGTCCTGGTTCAGTCCTGGTTTAGTCCTGGTTCAGTCCTGGTTTAGTCCTGGTTTAGTCCTGGTTCAGTCCTGGTTCAGTCCTGGTTTAGACCTGGTTTAGTCCTGGTTCAGTCCTGGTTCAGTCCTGGTTTAGTCCTGGTTCAGTCCTGGTTTAGTCCTGGTTCAGTCCTGGTTTAGTCCTGGTTCAGTCCTGGTTCAGTCCTGGTTTAGACCTGGTTTAGTCCTGGTTCAGTCCTGGTTCAGTCCTGGTTTAGTCCTGGTTCAGTCCTGGTTTAGTCCTGGTTCAGTCCTGGTTCAGTCCTGGTTTAGACCTGGTTTAGTCCTGGTTCAGTCCTGGTTCAGTCCTGGTTCAGTCCTGGTTTAGTCCTGGTTTAGTCCTGGTTCAGTCCTGGTTCAGTCCTGGTTTAGTCCTGGTTCAGACCTGGTTTAGTCCTGGATCAGTCCTGGTTCAGTCCTAGTTCAGTCCTGGTTTAGTCCTGGTTCAGTCCTGGTTTAGTCCTGGTTCAGTCCTGGTTCAGTCCTGGATCAGTCCTGGTTCAGTCCTAGTTCAGTCCTGGTTTAGTCCTGGTTCAGTCCTGGTTTAGTCCTGGTTCAGTCCTGGTTTAGTCCTGGTTCAGACCTGGTTTAGTCCTGGATCAGTCCTGGTTCAGTCCTAGTTCAGTCCTGGTTTAGTCCTGGTTCAGTCCTGGTTTAGTCCTGGTTCAGTCCTGGTTCAGTCCTGGTTCAGTCCTGGTTTAGTCCTGGTTCAGTCCTGGTTTAGTCCTGGTTCAGTCCTGGTTTAGTCCTGGTTTAGTCCTGGTTCAGTCCTGGTTCAGTCCTGGTTCAGTCCTGGTTCAGACCTGGTTTAGTCCTGGTTTAGTCCTGGTTCAGTCCTAGTTCAGTCCTGGTTTAGTCCTGGTTCAGACCTGGTTTAGTCCTGGTTCAGTCCTGGTTTAGTCCTGGTTCACTCCTGGTTCAGTCCTGGTTCAGACCTGGTTTAGTCCTGGTTTAGTCCTGGTTCAGTCCTGGTTCAGTCCTGGTTCAGTCCTAGTTCAGTCCTGGTTTAGTCCTGGTTCAGTCCTGGTTCAGTCCTGGTTCAGTCCTGGTTCAGTCCTGGTTCAGTCCTGGTTCAGTCCTGGTTCAGTCCTGGTTCAGTCCTGGTTTAGTCCTGGTTCAGTCCTGGTTCAGTCCTGGTTCAGTCCTGGTTCAGTCCTGGTTTAGACCTGGTTTAGTCCTGGTTTATCACTTTGTCTGGAATGTTCCACAGTACGGCATTAAATCTTTCTATCTTCATGGAGACCAAACCAGACCCAGTTCCAGGTCAGATCTGTGGAGAGGCGTTTCTGTTTTTCTGGGGATTTCTGAGCTCTAAAACCTCCGGTGGCTGAATAAATGTGAAGTGGAGCTGTTTAAAGTCACACTGCGGAACATTCCAAGCAGAGCAGTGACGTCTCCATGGAAACGAGCAGGTGACGGACCCCAAACCCTAAAGCTTCAGCATCGTTTCTTCAGAATAATCGATGTAAACGCCGTCGTGTTCTCACCTGTGGCGTCTTGATGCTGGCCGGGCCCTCCTCCTCCTCCTCCTCCTCCTCCTCGTCTTCGTCGCTCACAAACGCCCTCGTGCTCGGGTTGATGAAGGACGGCGAGAGGTCGTGTTTCGCCGAGTATCCGGGCGACTTCCGACTGGACGCCGCTCCGAGTTTCCCCTCCTCATCGTCGCTGTCGTGGCGGCCGAAATACTCGTGTTTCCCGGGCTCCTTCCTCTCCCCGAAGCCCAGGCTCAGCTCCTGTTTGCTCTGAGGCGCGTCGGCGGAGAAGTACGAGGGCGACTGCCGCTCGCCGTAACCCGGAGGCGACGCTTTCTGCACGTACGCGGCGCCCCCTTCTGTTTTGGAGAGGGACAGCGGCCTGGCGGGATGCTCCGGCTCCATCTCCACCTCCTCTTCAAACTCCTGCCGGTAATGCGGAGGCGAGTCTCCGGGGACCATCATCCCCGACTTGGACTTCATCTCCCACTCGAACCCGGCGGAGGTCTTCAGCTCTTTGGGGTCGGCTTTGGCCGGTTCTATGGGTTTTGAGGAGCCAAGTTCCATCTTCTCAGCACTGACGGTGGTTTCCTTCGCCGCTCCGGGGCCGGTTTTGTGGACGATCTCTCTCATATACGCGTCTTCAGCCTCCTCCTCGTCCTCGCTCGTGTCCGTCTCCTCAAAATAGTGCTTCCCTTCGGTTTCAGGCCGCGGGGACGATGTGATTCCGAACAGAGCCGCACTCGCCGCCTCCTTTTCCGTGGAGATCTTCACAAATCCCTCCGCTTTCATTTCTGTGTACGAAATCCCACTTTTTTCCCGCGAGGATTCCATTGCTCCAAAGTCTTTTGCCACTGCTCCAAACTGTTCGTATTGTTCTTTCAACGTGTCCTTCTCCCTCTGTAAGTCTTCCGGCGAAAATTTTGGAAATCCACCGTATTTCTCCTGTGATACGTCCGCCGTGTAAAGTCCACATTCTCCTATTTTCGTTTTCGCTCCAAATCCGCTACTTTCCATCGATGGCATTCCGAACTTTTCTTTGGAGGATTCCGACGGGTAGAGTCCAAACTCCTCTGTCTTTTCCGGTTTGTAGAAGCACTCGGATTTGCCTTGCGGCTCCTTCCCGGCCTGGGCGCTCTGTGTGGAGGATTTTGTCTCTTCCAAAACCTCCAGATAATCGTCTTTGACGCGCTCGGATGTGGGCGAATCGGACGCGGGGGTTTCCAGGTCTTCGGCGAACTGTCGGCTGGTGGTCATGGAGAGGGAGCCGGAGGTCGAGGAGGAGTAGCTGTACGCGGAGGACGAAGAGTACGCCGCGCTCGAAGGATACGGAAAACTGGAATCTAGCGTAGTTTTGCTCTCCGGCGTTTTCTGCTTGTGAAACTCGGCCTCGAAATCGTCTTTTTCTTCAGTTTTCTTGTCAAAGTCAAAAGGTAAAGATGAAGTGAAGCCAGAGGAGACAGAAGATTTCTCACTAGAACCTGGTTTGGTTTCAGTGTCTCTTTTGTCTTGTGAAAATCCAAATGTATCTGTTGAACATTTACCAAAATCTGCAGCCTTTCCGGTTTCCTTAAGTCCAAATTCTACTTTTTCCTTGTTGTCTTTGTCGGATTCAAATGGCTCTACTGGTTTAACTTTAGCGCTGCTCTCGTCTTTCACATCTGTCGATTCTTTGTACGAATATTCAAACGTGGAAGAGAATCCGCTTTGACTTGAAAATTCTCGTTCAGATTTTTCACATTTATCTGAAATTCCAAATCCAGAAGCGACCGTTTTTCCTGCTGCTCCGAAAGTGAACTCTGTATCGTCTTTCCTCGTCTTCTCCGGTGACCTGTCTTTATACGGAGATTCTGTTCTTTCTTTTTCAGACGTCGGAGAGATTTCTGGTTCGGTTGAAGTTTGCGTCGCGCTTTTGTCCTTCGGCTCGTCTTTGGTTGGAGACGCAGTGGTTTTCGCATCAGGTTTTGTGGCGTCTTTGGGTTGAGAAGCTTCGCTTTTACTCATGAACTCCACTTCTTTTTGGATTTTATCGAACATTTTCTCATCTTGGTTGGCGTCAGCTTCCTCCTCTGTCTCCACACGTCCTTGGCTGTTGTATCCGTATCCGGCGAACGAAAGGATAAACTCCGGTCTGCTGGGGTCAAATCCGGGCGGAGAAGGACTTTTGGACTCGCTTTTCACTTCTTTTTCCGACATTTCTTTAGCTCCTTTCTCCACATCCTCCTCCTCCGTCTCCTCCTCCGTCTCCTCTTCCTCAGATTCCGTCTCCACATCATCGTAATCTTCCTCGTCTTTTGCAGTTAATTTCCGTAAATCCACTTCCAAACTCTGCTGGAATCGTTCGGTTTTGTCCGAGCTGAGCGACGTCGCGGACAGTTCAGGTCTATCGGCCATGGACGGAAAGCTCCTCACCCTGACCTCCTCGTATCCTTTGTTGTCGTCTTTCTTCGCTTCGTGTTTTCCGTCGGATTCTTGCCTGAACGAGTCCGACTCCACGGAGCTGTAGCTGAAGGTTTTTCCGTGTACGTACGGTGTGTCCTGACGCGTGTACAACTCCGTCTTTTTCTCTTTCTCTGGAAAATCACACGCTCCAAAATGAACGTTTTTCTCCTCGTCTTTTTTGTTTTCGCTCTCGACCACATCATCCTTTTTCTCGTCTTCCTCGTCTGAATATCTCTGGGTTTTTTCTTTCTTTCCGCTGAAGTCGTCGTCCAGGAAGCATCCCTCTTTGGCCTCCATGAGTTTGGCCTTCACGGTCGGCTGCAGCTCCTTTTTGTCGTAATATTCCTCCTCCTCCTCTTCCTCCTCTGACTCGGACTCTCCGGAAGCCTCGAACGTTCCGATGTAGGAGGTGTTCTCGGAGATGGTGACGGACTTGTCGCCTTTCTCCAGTTCGTTTTTGCCGATCGTCTTTTCCTCGGTGGGAGAGGAGAGTTTGATGGTGCTTTCGTCCGGGCTCCCGCAGCGATCGTCACTGTCGCGTCTGAGGTCCAAACTCGGAATCGAAGGAGAAACCGGAGATCTGGGTTTGGGTTCGGTAATTGGAGGAGATCCAGGAGGAAAACCCACTTCCTGTTGAGGTTTGGAGGAAAAGTCTGGAAATTTTTGCTGCTGTGTGTTGGAAAATTCATCTTTCGTTTTAAAATCTTCAAACTTGGTGGTCGGTTCATATTTCGGGGGTGACTCTGGTTTGGCTGCGTCCTCTTTCTCTTCTTTTGATTTAAAATCTTCTGTTTTCATTGGGAATGTTGTCTCCACTTGTTTAGGAGGAGAAGACGGCTTCAAAATGTCTTCTTTTTCAGATTTTGTTTTAAAATCATCAAACTTCTGAGTGAAACTTTGCTCTAGTTCATATTTAGGAGGAGACGCCGGTTTTGAGACGTCTTCTTTCTCCTGTTTTGGTTTAAAGTCGTCAAATTTGGACGGGAAACTCTGCTCCGGGAGTTTGGGAGAAGACGGTTTCTCTACAGCTTCATATTTCGGGGGCGAAGTCGGTTTTGCTAATTCTTCTTTTTCAGATTTTGTTTTAAAATCATCCATTTCCTGTGTGAAACTTTGCTGTAGCTCATATTGAGGAGGAGAGGCGGGTTTTGTGACGTCCTCTTTGTCTCGTTTGGGTTTAAAATCGTCAAATTTTGTAGGAAAACTGGGCTCTGGTTTGGGAGGAGACGTTTTACCTGCTGTTGGTGGGAAACTTTGCTCAGCTTCGTACTTCGGAGGAGAGACGGGTTTGCTCTGATCTACTTTTTCCTTTTCTTCTTTAGATTTTGATACAAAATCGTCGAGTTTTGGAGGATTTGGAGGTTTAAACGTGTCTTTGTCCTGTTTTGTTGTGAAAATATCATCTTTCTTCAAACGAGCTTCTGTGTCTGCTGCTTTTGGAGGGGGCGATTCTGGTTTCTCTGGCAGCTTTGTCGTAAATGTCTGAGGCTCCGACAGTTTGAACGGAGGACTCGTCTTCGCCGTGGTGTCTTTGTCCAGTTTGAACGAGAAATCGCTGAGTTTTTCCGTTTTCGCCGCGAATATTTCGTGCTTTTCGTCTTTTTGCGTCTTGAGCGGGAAGCCCTCCTCCTCCACAGATTTGGGGGTCAGAGCCGGTTTCGCCTCCTGCTCCTGTTTGGTCTTCAGCTCGTATCCTTCCTGCAGTTTTCCCAAAGGAATATCCACGTTTGGAGTCTCGTCTTCCTCCTCCTCGTCCTCCTCCTCCTCTCGCCCCCTGGTGTCCATCTCCGGGACCACAGGCTCATCTGACGAAGGGGACTTGAAGCATTTGTCGTCTTCTAGGGAGGACGTTGGCGAGATGGTCCCGGCCGAGTGCAGGTAGTCTTTGGCGAGGGCGGACTTGGCGGGCTGGTTGTTTGTTTCGGTTTGCTGCGTAGCGGCGATGTACGACTGGTCCTCGGTGGCGAAGGACGAGAGTTTGTCGTACTCTGTGATTGACGTCGCCGAGGAAACGTGCTCCTCCTCTGCTAGCGGCGCCGAGATGACCACGGGGTACGGCGCCAGCTCCGCCTCCTGGAACGGGAAGGCCTTGGGTTTGGCGTCCTTCAGCTCTTTGACGCCGTGGATCGAGTCGAAGCTTCCCGGAATGTCTGGAACGCAAACATCTCCGACGTCGTAGCTCAGAATCCGGTCCTCCGTCTCCTCGTGGATCTCCTCCTCGTCCGAGATCGTCTGCTCTGTTTCGGAGTAACCTGGAATAGTTTCGTCTTGAATGTAGGAAAACTGCTCCGACTTCGTCTCCTTCTCCTCGGTTTTCCCTTTGAGCAGCTCCGCCTCCTCCGTCCCCTCCACTTCCGCCTTCTCGATCACATCTTCATCCTCTGAACTCTCGCTCTTCTTCACAAACTTCTCCTCCTTTCCCTCGTCCTTCTCTCTCTTCTCCTCCTTTCTCTGCTCCTCCTCTTTTCCCTCCTCCTTCTCCTCCATTTTAGGACTCTCTTGTTTGCAAACGGCGGCGGAAACTTTCCCCTCCTCCTGTTTCAGCGCCTCGAAGTCTTGTGTGAGATCTTCGGGGGAGGACACCGCGGACCGATCCACCGTCACCTCCGTGGCCTTCTGCACCTCCTCTGTCACCTTCTTCTTCTTTTTGATCACTTTCTTCTCGCCACCCTCCTCCTTCGCCGTTTTGTTTTTGTCGGTTTTGGGTTTGGCCTGAGTCTTCGCCTTGTGCAGAGTCTTCCTCACCTCCGGAGTCAGCGGTTTCAGGTCTGGTTTGGTGATTTTCCGAAGCTCTGGTTTCTTCTCGTCTTTCACTTTCTTTTTCACCTCTTTCTTCACTTTGTCTTTCTTCTCCTCTTTGTCCTTCTTGTTCTTGTCGTCATCCTTCTTTTTAGGCTTCTCTTCGTCTTTTTTTGGTTTCTCTTCGTCTTTTTTCAGTTTCTCTTCCTCCTTTTTCTTCTCGCTCTTTTCTTTAGCGATCTTGCTCTTCTCCACCTCCGTGTTCTTCTTCTGTTTACTGGCTTTGGTGCTGGGTTTGTCCTTCTTCTCGACTTTGTTTTCCTTGGCGATCTCCGGCTTCACTTCCTTCTCGTCCTCGTGGCTCGTGGAATCCTTCTTAGGTTTGGGTTTTGGCGAGGACTTCAGGCTCTCCTTACTGTCCGTCCGGGAGCGCATCTTGGTTTGTTTCAGGATGGGAGGAGGAGCGCCGCTCACGATGTCCTTTTGCGTCGCCACCGGAAATCGCAGGAAGTCCAGATGTTTGAGCTTCTCCAGACCTTCAAAGATTTTGTTTTGCGGCGCGTTTCCCGGGAAGAGCACACGCACGATCTTTTCCGTGGGTTTGTGCGGAATCCAGACGATGAGCGCCGTCACGGAAGTCAAGTACGGAACGGAGATCTCGGCCTCCTTCCCGTTGGCCAGCGTGATCCCGGTCTTGGCCTTGCTGTTCCCCGCCCACTTCTGCATCAGGAACTGCATCTCTTTGCTCTCCTTCACCGGGTTCAGCACGTACATGTCCAGTTTCCCCACTCCCAGTTTGTGGAACAGCGTGATGGGTTCGATGGTGTTGCTGACGACGCGGTGGAGCGGCTCTGGCGTGATTCCGAGTTTGCTCAGATACTGCAGCGTTAGCGACGCCTCCTCGATGCTACGTTTGGCCTTTAGCGCGGACTCGGCGGCGCGCAGTTTCTCGGGGACATTGAAGAAGACGATGCCGAGCTCGGGGGAGATCATGTTCTTGGTCCAGTCCCCGTTGTTGCCCTGGTTCTTCTCCTCCTCCTCCTTCTCCGCGATCTTCCTCTGGAAAAGCCCGTTGATCCCTGGGAGGTTATCGGCGCCGATGTGCGTGAGCAGCACCGAGTCGATCCGGTCCAAGTGACGCACCAGTTTCCAGAAGCAGGACTTCCGATCGGAGCCGCCGTCCACCAGGATGTTAAATCCATTGACGGCGAAGAGGGCGGAGTCGCCGCGGCCGCCGGGGAAGATGTAGCAGCACGGTTTGGACAGCTTCAGGAAACCGCCCGAGTTCGGAGGCTCCAGGAGCTCGAACGGAGAAGGAACATCGACGGTTTCCGAGACGTACTCGGTGAACTCGCTCACGGCGTCCATGTCGGCGCCGGGAGGAGGCGCCGCGTCCGGGAGGAGGCGGAGCTCCAGGTGAGACGAGAGAACGTCGGAGTTCGGCAGGAGAGACGTCCACTCAGGGTCCGACGGAGCGCAGACGGAAAGAACGACCGGAACTGAGGATTCAGACAGAACCTCACGGACCTGAGGAGGAGGAGGAGGAGGAGGAGGAGGAGGAGAGAGGAGGAGGAGGAGGAGAGAGGAGGAAGAGAAGGAGGAGGAGGAGGAGGAGGAGGAGGAGGAGGAGAGAGGAGGAGAGGAGGAGGAGGAGGAAGAGAAGAAGGAGGAGGAGGAGGAGGAGGAGGAAGAGGAGGAGGAAGAGGAGGAGGAAGAGAAGGAGGAGGAGGAGGAGGAGGAGGAGGAAGAGGAGGAGGAAGAGAAGGAGGAGGAGGAGGAGGAGGAGGAAGAGGAGAGAGGAGGAGGAGGAGATAGGAGGAGGAGGAAGAGGAGGAGGAGGAGGAGGAGGAGGAGGAGGAGGAGGAGAGAGGAGGAGGAGGAGAGAGGAGGAGGAGTTAGGAGAGAGGAGGAGAGAGGAGGAGTTGAGGAGAGAGGAGGAAGAGGAGGAGGAGAGAGGAGGAGGAAGAGGAGAGAGGAGGAGGAGGAGGAGAGAGGAGGAGGAGGAGGAGGAGGAGAGAGGAGGAAGAGAAGGAGGAGGAGGAGGAGGAGGAGGAGGAAGAGGAGGAGGAAGAGGAGGAGGAGGAAGAGGAGGAGGAGGAAGAGGAGGAGGAGGAGGAGGAGAAGATGAGTAGGAGGAGGAGGAAGAGGAGGAGGAGAAGAGGAGGAGGAAGAGGAGGAGAGAGGAGGAGAGGAGGAGAAGGAAGAGGAAGAGGAGGAGGAGGGGAGGAGGAGGAAGAGGAGGAGGA
>CM068349.1:47050625-47163125 GCA_034769755.1 Odontamblyopus lacepedii | reverse complement strand
ACTCGTGAGTACCGTAGCACTGTAGTACTGTAGCACCGCAGTACCGTTGTGAGTACCCGTGAGTACCGTAGCACCGTGAGCACGTACCAGCACCGTGAGTACCTGTGAGTACTGTAGCACCGTGAGTACCCGTAGTACCGCAGTACCGTAGTATTTGTAGCATTGTAGCACTTGCAGTACTCGTGAGTACTCGTGAGTACCGTAGTACTCGTGAGTACCGCAGCACCGTGAGTACTGCAGTACCGTGAGTACCGTGAGTACCGTAGCACTCGTGAGTACTGTGAGTACTCGTGAGTACCGTAGCAATACTTGTAGTACCGCAGCAATTTGTAGTACTGTAGTACCGTAGTACTCGTAAAGTACCGTAGTACTCGCAGTACCGTAGTACCTCGTAGTATTGCAGCACTCTGCAGCACCGTAGTACCGTAGCACTCGTGAGTACCGCAGCACCGTGAGTACCGTGAGTACCGCACTACCGTAGCAATTTGTAGCACTGTAGCACTGTGAGTACCTCGCAGAGCACCGTGAGTACTGTAGTACTCGTAGTACTCGCAGTACTCGTAGTACTCGTAGTATTGTAGTAGTACTTGCAGTACTCGTAGTACTGTAGTACTCGTAGTACTCGTAGTACTCGTAGTACTCGTAGTACTGTAGTACTCGTAGTACTGTAGTACTCGTAGTACTCGCAGTACTCGTAGTACTGTAGTACTCATAGTACTCGTAGTACTGTAGTACTCGTAGTACTGTAGTACTCGTAGTACTCGCAGTACTCGTAGTACTGTAGTACTCACCTCGGCTGACTGCAGCACCGCCCTCAGGCTCCTGCCCCCGATGGCTCCTGTCTGTAACTGCACTTGTCCACGATCTGAACTTTGGCCGCTCAGAACCAGGAGTTTCCACCGGGAGGCGTCAGTGAGCAGAGACCCGACCTGCAACACACACACTGTGACCTCTGACCTGTGACCTCTGACCCTCTGACCTGTGACCTCTGACCTGTGACCCTCTGACCTCTGACCCTCTGACTCTCTGACCCCTCTGACCTCTGACCCCTCTGACCCTCTGACATCTGACCCTCTGACCCCTCTGACCTCTGACCCTCTGACCCCTCTGACCCTCTGTCCCTCTGACCCCTCTGACCCTCTGACCCTCTGACCCCTCTGACCCTCTGTCCTTCTGACCCTCTGACCCTCTGTCCCTCTGACCCCTCTGACCCTCTGACCCCTCTGTCCCTCTGACCCTCTGACCTCTGACCCTCTGACCCTCTGACCCTCTGACCCCTCTGACCCTCTGACCCCTCTGTCCCTCTGACCCCTCTGACCCCTCTGACCCTCTGACCCCTCTGACCCTCTGTCCCCTCTGACCCTCTGACCTCTGACCCTCTGTCCCTCTGACCCTCTGACCCCTCTGACCCTCTGACCCTCTGACCCCTCTGACCTCTCTGTGTGCAGATTCCTCTGTGGGATTCACTAGAACCACAGTCTCCAGGTCATCGCTGCGGAACGACAGAATCCTGTGACCTGGAACAGAGGGAGGGCATCTGAGGCAATCTGACACAGGGGGAGGGCATCTGAGGCAATCTGACACAGGGGGAGGGCATCTGAGGCAATCTGACACAGGGGGAGGGCATCTGAGGCAATCTGACACAGGGGGAGGGCATCTGAGGCAATCTGACACAGGGGGAGGGCATCTGAGGCAATCTGACACAGGGGGAGGGCATCTGCGGCAATCGGACACAGGGGGAGGGCATCTGAGGCAATCTGACACAGGGGGAGGGCATCTGAGGCAATCTGACACAGGGGAGGGCATCTGAGGCAATCTGACACAGGGGGAGGGCATCTGAGGCAATCTGACACAGGGGGAGGGCATCTGAGGCAATCTGACACAGGGGGAGGGCATCTGAGGCAATCTGACACAGGGGAGGGCATCTGAGGCAATCTGACACAGGGGGAGGGCATCTGACACAGGGGGAGGGCATCTGACACAGGGGAGGGCATCTGACACAGGGGAGGGCATCTGACACAGGGGGAGGGCATCTGACACAGGGGAGGGCATCTGACACAGGGGAGGGCATCTGAGGCAATCTGACACAGGGGAGGGCATCTGAGGCAATCTGACACAGGGGGAGGGCATCTGAGGCAATCTGACACAGGGGGAGGGCATCTGAGGCAATCTGACACAGGGGGAGGGCATCTGAGGCAATCTGACACAGGGGGAGGGCATCTGAGGCAATCTGACACAGGGGAGGGCATCTGAGGCAATCTGACACAGGGGAGGGCATCTGACACAGGGGAGGGCATCTGACACAGGGGAGGGCATCTGACACAGGGGAGGGCATCTGACACAGGGGAGGGCATCTGAGGCAATCTGACACAGGGGGAGGGCATCTGAGGCAATCTGACACAGGGGGAGGGCATCTGACACAGGGGAGGGCATCTGAGGCAATCTGACACAGGGGGAGGGCATCTGACACAGAGGGGAGGGCATCTGACACAGGGGGAGGGCATCTGACACAGGGGAGGGCATCTGACACAGGGGAGGGCATCTGACACAGGGGAGGGCATCTGACACAGGGGAGGGCATCTGACACAGGGGAGGGCATCTGACACAGGGGAGGGCATCTGACACAGGGGAGGGCATCTGACACACGGGGAGGGCATCTGACACAGGGGAGGGCATCTGACACAGGGGAGGGCATCTGACACAGGGGAGGGCATCTGACACACGGGAGGGCATCTGACACAGGGGAGGGACTCTGAACAACGGGAGGGCCTCTGACACAGGGGGAGGGCATGAGACACAGGGGAGGGCATCTGACACAGGGGGAGGGCATCTGACACAGGGGAGGGCATCTGACACAGGGGAGGGCATCTGACACAGGGGAGGGCATCTGACACAGGGGGAGGGCATCTGACACAGGGGAGGGCATCTGACACAGGGGAGGGCATCTGACACACAGGGAGGGCATCTGACACACGGGAGGGCATCTGACACAGGGGAGGGCATCTGACACAGGGGAGGGCATCTGACACAGGGGAGGGCATCTGACACACGGGGAGGGCATCTGACACAGGGGAGGGCATCTGACACAGGGGAGGGCATCTGACACAGGGGAGGGCATCTGACACACGGGGAGGGCATCTGACACAGGGGAGGGCATCTGACACAGGGAGGGCATCTGACACAGGGGAGGGCATCTGACACAGGGGAGGGCATCTGACACAGGGGAGGGCATCTGACACAGGGGAGGGCATCTGACACAGGGGAGGGCATCTGACACAGGGGAGGGCATCTGACACACGGGAGGGCATCTGACACAGGGGAGGGCATCTGACACAGGGGAGGGCATCTGACACAGGGGAGGGCATCTGACACACGGGGAGGGCATCTGACACAGGGGGAGGGCATCTGACACAGGGGAGGGCATCTGACACAGGGGGAGGGCATCTGACGTTTCAGTTTCACTTTTTGATCTGAGCATCGAGAGAACCAGGTCCTTCCTTAACTTTCTTTCCTCCCTCCTTGTCTCCTCTCCTTCTCTCCTCTCCTCCCTCCATGTCTCCTCTCCTTCTCTCCTCTCCTCCCTCCATGTCTCCTCTCCTTCTCTCCTCTCCTCCCTCCATGTCTCCTCTCCTTCTCTCCTCTCCTCCCTCCATGTCTCCTCTCCTTCTCTCCTCTCCTCCCTCCATGTCTCCTCTCCTTCTCTCCTCTACTCCCTCCTTCTCTCCTCTCTCCTTCTCTCCTCTCCTCCCTCCTTCTCTCCTCTCTCCTTCTCTCCTCTCCTCCCTCCATGTCTCCTCTCCTTCTCTCCTCTCCTCCCTCCATGTCTCCTCTCCTTCTCTCCTCTACTCCCTCCTTCTCTCCTCTCTCCTTCTCTCCTCTCCTCCCTCCATGTCTCCTCTCCTTCTCTCCTCTCCTCCCTCCATGTCTCCTCTCCTTCTCTCCTCTCCTCCCTCCATGTCTCCTCTCTCCTTCTCTCCTCTCCTCCCTCCTTGACTCCTCTCTCCTTCTCTCCTCTCCTCCCTCCATGTCTCCTCTCCTTCTCTCCTCTCCTCCCTCCATGTCTCCTCTCCTCCCTCCTTGTCTCCTCTCTCCTTCTCTCCTCTCTCCTTCTCTCCTCTCCTCCCTCCTTGTCTCCTCTCTCCTTCTCTCCTTTCCTCCCTCCATGTCTCCTCTCCTTCTCTCCTCTCCTCCCTCCTTGTCTCCTCTCTCCTTCTCTCCTCTCCTCCCTCCTTGTCTCCTCTCCTCCTTCTCTCCTCTACTCCCTCCTTGTCTCCTCTCCACCTTCTCTCCTCTACTCCCACCTTGTCTCCTCTCTCCTTCTCTCCTCTCCTCCCTCCTTGTCTCCTCTCTCCTTCTCTCCTCTCCTCCCTCCTTGTCTCCTCTCTCCTTCTCTCCTCTCCTCCCTCCTTGTCTCCTCTCCTCCTTCTCTCCTCTACTCCCTCCTTGTCTCCTCTCTCCTTCTCTCCTCTCCTCCCTCCTTGTCTCCTCTCCTCCTTCTCTCCTCTCCTCCCTCCTTGTCTCCTCTCCTTCTCTCCTCTCCTCCCTCCTTGACTCCTCTCCTCCTTCTCTCCTCTCCTCCCTCCTTGTCTCCTTGTGTCCTCGGCAGTTCTGAGCTGTGATTGGCCGTTGCTGTGGAGACGATCAGCTGTTCCACTGACCCAGAGTCAGACCGACGCAATGCAGCAAAATACACCACACCCAGAACCGGACTAAACCAGGACTAAACCAGGACTAAACCAGGACTAAACCAGGACTAAACCAGGACTAAACCAGGACTAAACCAGGACTAAACCAGGACTGAACCAGGACTGAACCAGGACTAAACCAGGACTAAACCAGGACTGAACCAGGACTGTACCAGGACTGAACCAGGACTAAACCAGGACTGAACCAGGACTGAACCAGGACTAAACCAGGACTAAACCAGGACTGAACCAGGACTAAACCAGGACTAAACCAGGACTAAACCAGGACTAAACCAGGACTGAACCAGGACTAAACCAGGACTAAACCAGGACTGAACCAGGACTGAACCAGGACTGTACCAGGACTGAACCAGGACTAAACCAGGACTGAACCAGGACTGAACCAGGACTAAACCAGGACTAAACCAGGACTGAACCAGGACTAAACCAGGACTAAACCAGGACTGAACCAGGACTGAACCAGGACTAAACCAGGACTAAACCAGGACTGAAACCAGGACTGTACCAGGACTGAACCAGGACTAAACCAGGACTGAACCAGGACTGAACCAGGACTAAACCAGGACTAAACCAGGACTGAACCAGGACTAAACCAGGACTAAACCAGGACTAAACCAGGACTAAACCAGGACTGAACCAGGACTAAACCAGGACTAAACCAGGACTGAACCAGGACTGAACCAGGACTAAACCAGGACTAAACCAGGACTGAACCAGGACTGTACCAGGACTGAACCAGGACTAAACCAGGACTGAACCAGGACTGAACCAGGACTAAACCAGGACTAAACCAGGACTGAACCAGGACTAAACCAGGACTAAACCAGGACTAAACCAGGACTAAACCAGGACTGAACCAGGACTAAACCAGGACTAAACCAGGACTGAACCAGGACTGTACCAGGACTGAACCAGGACTGAACCAGGACTGAACCAGGACTGAACCAGGACTAAACCAGGACTAAACCAGGACTGAACCAGGACTGAACCAGGACTAAACCAGGACTAAACCAGGACTGAACCAGGACTGTACCAGGACTGAA
Source organism: Odontamblyopus lacepedii (assembly GCA_034769755.1). Taxonomy (NCBI): domain Eukaryota; kingdom Metazoa; phylum Chordata; class Actinopteri; order Gobiiformes; family Gobiidae; genus Odontamblyopus; species Odontamblyopus lacepedii. The sequence continues at coordinate 47,157,376 of CM068349.1, read as the reverse complement.
CCAGGACTAAACCAGGACTAAACCAGGACTAAACCAGGACTAAACCAGGTCTAAACCAGGACTGAACCAGGACTGTACCAGGACTAAACCAGGTCTAAACCAGGACTAAACCAGGACTGAACCAGGACTGAACCAGGACTAAACCAGGACTAAACCAGGACTGAACCAGGACTGAACCAGGACTAAACCAGGTCTAAACCAGGACTAAACCAGGACTAAACCAGGACTAAACCAGGACTGAACCAGGACTAAACCAGGACTAAACCAGGACTAAACCAGGACTAAACCAGGACTAAACCAGGTCTAAACCAGGACTAAACCAGGACTAAACCAGGACTAAACCAGGACTGAACCAGGACTAAACCAGGACTAAACCAGGTCTAAACCAGGACTAAACCAGGACTAAACCAGGACTAAACCAGGACTGAACCAGGACTAAACCAGGACTAAACCAGGACTGAACCAGGACTAAACCAGGACTAAACCAGGACTGAACCAGGACTGTACCAGGACTGAACCGGGACTAAACCGGGACTAAACCAGGACTGAACCAGGACTAAACCAGGACTAAACCAGGTCTAAACCAGGACTAAACCAGGACTGAACCAGGACTAAACCAGGACTAAACCAGGACTGAACCAGGACTAAACCAGGACTAAACCAGAACTAAACCAGGACTAAACCTTGACTAAACCGGGACTGAACCGGGACTAAACCGGGACTAAACCAGGACTAAACCAGGACTAAACCAGGACTGAACCAGGACTGAACCAGGACTAAACCAGGTCTAAACCAGGACTAAACCAGGACTGAACCAGGACTAAACCAGGACTAAACCAGGACTGAACCAGGACTAAACCAGGACTAAACCAGAACTAAACCAGGACTAAACCTTGACTAAACCGGGACTGAACCGGGACTAAACCGGGACTAAACCAGGACTAAACCAGGACTAAACCAGGACTAAACGAGGACTAATCCAGGACTAAACCAGGACTAAACCGGGACTAAACCGGGACTAAACCGGGACTAAACCGGGACTGAACCGGGACTAAACCAGGACTAAACCAGGACTGAACCAGGACTAAACCAGGACTAAACCAGGACTAAACCAGGACTGAACCAGGACTAAACCAGGACTAAACCAGGACTAAACCGGGACTGAACCGGGACTAAACCGGGACTAAACCAGGACTAAACCAGGACTAAATGAGGACTAAACCAGGACTAAACCGGGACTAAACCAGGACTAAACCAGGACTAAACCAGGACTAAACCAGGACTGAACCAGGACTAAACCAGGACTAAACCGGGACTAAACCGGGACTGAACCGGGATTAAACCGGGACTAAACCTCCTCCTCCTCTCTCCTCCTCCTCCTCCTCCTCTCTCCTCCTCCTCCTCTCCTCCTCCTCCTCCTCCTCTCTCCTCCTCCTCCTCTCTCCTCCTCCTCCTCTCTCCTCCTCCTCTCTCCTCCTCCTCCTCTCTCCTCCTCCTCCTCTCTCCTCCTCTCTCCTCCTCCTCCTCTCTCCTCCTCCTCTCTCCTCCTCCTCCTCTCTCCTCCTCCTCCTCTCTCCTCCTCCTCTCTCCTCCTCCTCTCTCCTCCTCCTCCTCTCTCCTCCTCTCTCCTCAGGTTCTGTCAGGAAGGGCATCTGGGCTAAACTGAAGCAGCTCCATAAATACTCGGGTCCTCAGTACGTGTGATGTACTTTTCACGTCGTTATTTCTTCTTTAAACTCCAAAAGAGAAAGAAAAGCACAGAATCTCCGTTCAGAACATCAGAGTTTACTTTCACTTTCACTTTCACCTGAGCAGAATCTCGTGGGTTCTGTTTTCTGCTCAGACGTCGCAAAAACTCAAACAAAAGCACAAAACTTCAGACGCTCTGGAGTGACTGACAGCTGCAGCAGCCAATCAGAGACCAGGAGCATCAGCCAATCAGAGACCAGTGTGGATCTAAACAAACATGGCTGCTCATGAGGAAAACAGAACATACAGAACTGACGGGTCTGAAACACCCGGAGGAACCGGAGGAGGAACCGGAGGAGGAACCGGAGGAGGACCTGGAGGAGGAACTGGAGGAGGAACCGGAGGAGGAACCGGAGGAAGAACCGGAGGAGGAACCGGAGGAGGACCTGGAGGAGGAACTGGAGGAGGAACCGGAGGAGGAACCGGAGGAAGAACCGGAGGAGGAACTGGAGGAGGACCTGGAGGAGGACCTGGAGGAGGAACTGGAGGAGGAACCGGAGGAGGAACCGGAGGAGGAACCGGAGGAGGACCTGGAGGAGGAACTGGAGGAGGAACCGGAGGAGGAACCGGAGGAAGAACCGGAGGAGGAACTGGAGGAGGACCTGGAGGAGGACCTGGAGGAGGAACCGGAGGAGGAACCGGAGGAGGAACCGGAGGAGGAACCGGAGGAGGACCTGGAGGAGGAACTGGAGGAGGAACCGGAGGAGGAACCGGAGGAAGAACCGGAGGAGGAACTGGAGGAGGAACCGGAGGAGGAACCGGAGGAGGAACCGGAGGAAGAACCGGAGGAAGGACTGGAGGAGGAACTGGAGGAGGACCTGGAGGAGGAACCGGAGGAGGAACCGGAGGAGGAACCGGAGGAGGAACCGGAGGAAGAACCGGAGGAAGAACTGGAGGAGGAACTGGAGGAGGACCTGGAGGAGGAACCGGAGGAGGAACTGGAGGAGGAACTGGCTTGTTCTTTGTTTAGTGTCCAATAAAACACAAACATCTGAAACTGTGGCTGATAAAAACATGAGCAGGACGTCTGAGGAAAACAGGAGGAGAAAAGGAGGAGGAGAACAGGAGGAGAACAGGAGAACAGGAGGAGAGCAGGAAAACAGGAGGAGAACAGGAGAACAGGAGGAGAACAGGAGAACAGGAGGAGAACAGGAGAACAGGAGGAGAACAGTAGGAGAAAAGGAGGAGAACAGGAGGAGAACAGGAGAACAGGAGGAGAACAGTAGGAGAAAAGGAGGAGAACAGGAGGAGAACAGTAGGAGAACAGGAGGAGAGTAGAAGAACAGGAGGAGAACAGACGAACAGGAGGAGAACAGGAGGAGAACAGAAGGAGAACAGGAGGAGAACAGGAGAACAGGAGGAGAACAGTAGGAGAAAAGGAGGAGAACAGGAGGAGAACAGTAGGAGAACAGGAGGACAGTAGAAGAACAGGAGGAGAACAGGAGAACAGGAGGAGAACAGGAGGAGAACAGGAGAACAGGAGAAGAACAGGAGGAGAACAGGAGGAGAACAGGAGAAAAGGAGGAGAACAGGAGGAGAACAGTAGGAGAACAGGAGAAGAACAGGAGGAGAACAGGAGAAAAGGAGGAGAACAGGAGGAGAACAGGAGGAGAACAGGAGAAGAACAGGAGAAGAACAGGAGGAGAACAGGAGAAGAACAGGAGGAGAACAGGAGGAGAACAGGAGGAGAACAGGAGAAAAGGAGGAGAACAGGAGGAGAACAGGAGGAGAACAGGAGGAGAACAGGAGAAGAACAGGAGAAGAACAGAAGAAGAACAGGAGGAGAACAGGAGAAGAACAGGAGAAGAACAGGAGGAGAACAGGAGAAGAACAGGAGGAGAACAGGAGGAGAACAGGAGGAGAACAGGAGGAGAACAGGAGAAGAACAGGAGGAGAACAGGAGGAGAACAGGAGAAGAACAGGAGAAGAACAGGAGGAGAACAGGAGGAGAACAGGAGAAGAACAGGAGGAGAACAGGAGAAGAACAGGAGAAGAACAGGAGAAGAACAGGAGGAGAGCAGGAAAAGAACAGGAGGAGAACAGGAGAAGAACAGGAGGAGAACAGGAGAAGAACAGGAGGAGAACAGGAGAAGAACAGGAGAAGAACAGGAGGAGAACAGGAGGAGAGCAGGAAAAGAACAGGAGGAGAACAGGAGAAGAACAGGAGAAGAACAGGAGGAGAAGAGGAGGAGAACAGGAGAAAAGGAGGAGAACAGGAGGAGAAATGTCTGAAGATGAATCGAGACTGAAACTAGAATCAAACCTACAAAAGTCCCACTGACAAAACCAAGAAGAATCCAGAGACTATGAACCATGGACCTGGTTTATCCTGAGACTCCATGTCCCATAATCCTCTGCTCTAATGTAGTTTATCCTGAGACTCCATGTCCCATAATCCTCTGCTCTAATGTAGTTTATCCTGAGACTCCATGTCCCATAATCCTCTGCTCTAATGTAGTTTATCCTGAGACTCCATGTCCCATAATCCTCTGCTCTAATGTAGTTTATCCTGAGACTCCATGTCCCATAATCCTCTGCTCTAATGTAGTTTATCCTGAGACTCCATGTCCCATAATCCTCTGCTCTAATGTAGTTTATCCTGAGACTCCATGTCCCATAATCCTCTGCTCTAATGTAGTTTATCCTGAGACTCCATGTCCCATAATCCTCTGCTCTAATGTAGTTTATCCTGAGACTCCATGTCCCATAATCCTCTGCTCTAATGTAGTTTATCCTGAGACTCCATGTCCCATAATCCTCTGCTCTAATGTAGTTTATCCTGAGACTCCATGTCCCATAATCCTTTGCTCTAATGTAGTTTATCCTGAGACTCCATGTCCCATAATCCTCTGCTCTAATGTAGTTTATCCTGAGACTCCATGTCCCATAATCCTCTGCTCTAATGTAGTTTATCCTGAGACTCCATGTCCCATAATCCTCTGCTCTAATGTAGTTTACCCTGAGACTCCATGTCCCATAATCCTCTGCTCTAATGTAGTTTATCCTGAGACTCCATGTCCCATAATCCTCTGCTCTAATGTAGTTTATCCTGAGACTCCATGTCCCATAATCCTCTGCTCTAATGTAGTTTATCCTGAGACTCCATGTCCCATAATCCTCTGCTCTAATGTAGTTTATCCTGAGACTCCATGTCCCATAATCCTCTGCTGCTCTGATGTCGTTTCCTGGAGTCGTGTTTGTTTCATTCTCATGTTTCACTCAAACCTGCACATTTAGCACGAGTTCTTCTCTCAGACTGAAAACACTCTGTTCCACCTGGTGATGTCATCATGTGGTGATACAGGAAGTGCTCCACTGTGTTTTTAAACTCCACACACCTTCACTAGAATCACCTGGATCATTTCAGTCTCTACTGAAGTAAAGGGAAAAGGAGCTGTTCACTTGATGACATCACAGGGTGGAGCAGAGCGTTTGGAGCTTTGCAGATGAAACAGACGAATAATAAAGAGTCAAACATGAAGGAAACAGACTCCAGCTCTGAGTGAGACGAGGAACAGAGGAACATGGGACATTCTGGAGTTTTGGACAGTTCCTGTTTCCTCCTGAGCCTCGTGGTCGTCGTGGAGACAGTGTTTTAAATGTTTCCTCCAGTCCTGATGTTTGAGCGGATCTGAGCCACAAACACTGAAGCAAATGGGGTTTTACTCCACAACATGGAGGAAACGTGTGTGTGGACAGAATCATCTGAGTCCAACTGAAGCTCCATGTGCAGGACGAGTGTGAGCAGCAATGAGTTCTTCTGACAGGACTGAACCTGCACCTGAACCCTGAACCTGAACCTGAACCTGAACCTGCACCTGAACCTGAACCCTGAACCTGCACCTGAACCCTGAACCTGCACCTGAACCTGAACCCTGAACCTGAACCTGAACCTGCACCTGCACCCTGAACCTGCACCTGAATCTGCACCTGAACCTACACCTACACCCACACCTGAACCTGAACCTGCACCTGAACCTGCACCTGCACCTGAACCTGCACCTGAACCTGAACCTGCACCTGAACCTGCACCTGAACCTACACCTACACCTGAATCTGAACCTGAACCTGCACCTGAACCTGCACCTGAACCTGCACCTGAACCTACACCTACACCTGAACCTGCACCTGAACCTGCACCTGCACCTGAACCTGCACCTGAACCTGCACCTGAACCTGCACCTGAACCTGCACCTGAACCTGCACCTGAACCTGCACCTGAACCTGCACCTGAATCTGCACCTGAACCTGCACCTGAACCCTGAACCCTGAACCTGCACCTGAACCTGAATCTGCACCTGAACCTGCACCTGAACCTGCACCTGAACCTGCACCTGCACCTGTGAACCTGCACCTGAACCTGAACCTGCACCTGCACCTACACCTGAACCTGCACCTGAACCTGCACCTGAACCTGCACCTGAACCTGCACCTGAACCTCCACCTGCACCTGAACCTACACCTGAATCTGCACCTGCACCTGAACCTGCACCTGAACCTGCACCTGAACCTGCACCTACACCTGAACCTGCACCTGAACCTGCACCTGAACCTGCACCTGAACCTCCACCTGCACCTGAACCTACACCTGAATCTGCACCTGAACCTGCACCTGAACCTGCACCTGCACCTGAACCTGCACCTGAACCTGCACCTACACCTGAACCTGAACCTGCACCTGAACCACCACCTGCACCTGAACCTACACCTGAATCTGCACCTGCACCTGAACCTGCACCTGAACCTGAACCTGCACCTACACCTGCACCTGAACCTGCACCTGAACCTGCACCTGAACCTGCACCTACACCTGAACCTGCACCTGAACCTGCACCTGAACCTCCACCTGCACCTGCACCTGAACCTGCACCTGCACCTGAACCTGCACCTGAACCTGCACCTGAACCTGCACCTGAACCTCCACCTGCACCTGAACCTACACCTGAATCTGCACCTGCACCTGCACCTGCACCTGAACCTGCACCTGAACCTGCACCTGAACCTGCACCTGAACCTCCACCTGCACCTGAACCTGCACCTGCACCTGAACCTGCACCTGAACCTGCACCTGAACCTACACCTGAACCTGCACCTGAACCTGAACCTGCACCTGAACCTGCACCTGCACCTGCACCTGAACCTGCACCTGAACCTGCACCTGAACCTACACCTGAACCTGCACCTGAACCTGAACCTGCACCTGAACCTGCACCTGAACCTGCACCTGAACCTGCACCTCCAGGAAGTCGCCTCATCAAACTCAAACTCACAAAACTGTGTCAGTCGTTTGTGCTGCAGAGTTTTGTTTGTGTGATTCTGGTTCTTCAGATATTCACAGTTTTATTTTGGTCGATGACGTCGTCCAGAACAAAACTAGAGAAGAGAAACGACCTGAGGCTGTGGAAAAGTAGAGCAGAAATGACGTCCTGTAATTACCACAGAAATAATAATGAAGAATTTTAGAAATAAACTCACACAAATGAAACTGTCACAGCACAAAACAGCACAAACCAAATCCAAACGTTTGGCATCATTTTCTTCTGTTTTGAGGCTGTTTCACATTCTGAGGTTCTGGACGACCAAAATAAAACTGTGAATATCTGAAGAACCAGAATCACAAACTGAACTTTCTGCAGCACAAACGACTGACACAGTTTTGTGAGTTTGAGTTTGATGAGGCGACTTCCTGGAGGAGGAACCTGAACGAGGCCGAGTCCAGAGGAAGAGCTGAAGAGGCTGAAGCTGCTGCAGAAGAACCGGAGATCAGAGCCGGTGTGGAAACTGCACCGAATACAGCGGCTCCTGAAAGAAGATGTGCACGAAGCCCCAGGACTTCTGCCCCTTCTGAGCCGCGGAGCCGGAGCCGGAGCCGGGGCCGGAGCCGGGGCCGGAGCACCGCGGCCGTTATTCTGGACTCTGAAATGACCAGACGAGCCGGGAGCGTCGAGCTCCATCCGCGGGTTGGTGCCAGAGTTTGGTTCTTTCAGGATCTTTGCCTGGAAAGTGGTGACACTTTGTGGTGTTGATCTTTATGGTCACAGGTGGTGCACGCTGACTCCCCCTGAGGCCTCGGCGCTGGTTTAGATCCACTGAACTGTTCAGGACGAGCGACACGAGTTCAGGTCAGTGCGTCCGATTCTCTGCTGAAGGAGTCGGTCACATCACAAATAACTAGAGCAAAGTAAAATTCTGCTGCTGCTGAGGAAATAATCCCTGAACCTGTGATGATTCCTGAGATTCAAGGTGAGTTTGACTTCAGACATGATTCGCTCAGCACCAGGGTCAGCACCAGGGTCAGCACCAGGGTCAGCACCAGGGTCAGCACCAGGGTCAGCACCAGAGTCGGGCTGATGAGTCGATTAATCGATATTTGCTCCTTCAGAGTTTGGTGGCTCAGGTTCATGTTAATGGACATCCCTATCCCTAGATCCCTATATTCCTCAGAGTGTGTTTCCCTGCACATCAGTGTCCCGGGTATGATCGGGTTTTTGAGTGTCCCGGTTTCACATGTTTACGCAGCATCTGCAACGCGACATACGCACAGAACAGACTCAGCACCAGCAGAACATCCTCTGTCACAGGGAGAACACTCATATTCACTGAGTCACAGAGAGAACACTCATATTCACTGAGTCACAGGGAGAACACTCATATTCACTGAGTCACAGAGAGAGCACTCATATTCACTGAGTCACAGGGAGAACACTCATATTCACTGAGTCACAGAGAGAACACTCATTCACTGAGTCACAGGGAGAACACTCATATTCACTGAGTCACAGGGAGAACACTCATATTCACTGAGTCACAGAGAGAACACTCATTCACTGAGTCACAGGGAGAACACTCATATTCACTGAGTCACAGGGAGAACACTCATATTCACTGAGTCACAGGGAGAACACTCATATTCACTGAGTCACAGAGAGAACACTCATATTCACTGAGTCACAGAGAGAACACTCATATTCACTGAGTCACAGGGAGAACACTCATATTCACTGAGTCACAGGGAGAACACTCATATTCACTGAGTCACAGGCAGAACACTCATATTCACTGAGTCACAGAGAGAACACTCATATTCACTGAGTCACAGGTCGAACACTCATATTCACTGAGTCACAGGGAGAACACTCATATTCACTGAGTCACAGGGAGAACACTCATATTCACTGAGTCACAGAGAGAACACTCATATTCACTGAGTCACAGGGAGAACACTCATATTCACTGAGTCGAGTCCTTTAGTCCCACAGAAGCTGAAGCAGCAGCACAAGGAAAGAGCTGCTTTTTTCAGCCTTTACAGTTTATGCAAATGAGTCATGTGGTTTTAAGTTCAGTTTGTGTAAAACACAAATGTTTAAATCTGCATTAAACTCATTCTGACCTCACACTGATGAGGCTCTGGACCTCATTCTGACCTCACACTGATGAGGCTCTGGACCTCATTCTGACCTCACACTGATGAGGCCCTGGACCTCATTCTGACCTCACACTGATGAGGCTCTGGACCTCATTCTGACCTCACACTGATGAGGCTCTGGACCTCATTCTGACCTCACACTGATGAGGCTCTGGACCTCATTCTGACCTCACACTGATGAGGCCCTGGACCTCATTCTGACCTCACTCTGATGAGGCTCTGGACCTCATTCTGACCTCACACTGATGAGGCTCTGGACCTCATTCTGACCTCACACTGATGAGGCTCTGGACCTCATTCTGACCTCACACTGATGAGGCTCTGGACCTCATTCTGACCTCACACTGATGAGGCTCTGGACCTCATTCTGACCTCACACTGATGAGGCTCTGGACCTCATTCTGACCTCACACTGATGAGGCTCTGGACCTCATTCTGACCTCACACTGATGAGGCTCTGGACCTCATTCTGACCTCACACTGATGAGGCTCTGGACCTCATTCTGACCTCACACTGATGAGGCTCTGGACCTCATTCTGACCTCACACTGATGAGGCTCTGGACTCAGGACCTTTATGTGTTTAAAGTTTATTTATGCAGATGAGGAACAGGAAGAACAATGATCAGTATTTGAATATAAAATGTTCAGGATTAATCGATAATCGAGTGTTAATTTTCTTGACGATGGATGAAGTGAAGGTGCTGGACGCCCTCAGCTCACACGTTTCCTCCATGTTGTGGAGTAAAACCCCATTTGCTTCGGTGTTTGTGGCTCAGATCCGCTCAAACATCAGGACTGGAGGAAACATTTAAAACACTGTCTCCACGACGACCACGAGGCTCAGGAGGAAACAGGAACTGTCCAAAACTCCAGAATGTCCCTTTAAAGGGGCCGGACTTTCCCTTTAAGAGGCCTGAGACAGAGCGACATTTACTGTCCCCACACAAATCTGCAAACTCATCCAGGACCAGACCAGGACCAGGACCAGACCAGGACCAGACCAGGACCAGGACCAGACCAGGACCAGGACCAGACCAGGACCAGACCAGGACCAGACCAGGACCAGACCAGGACCAGGACCAGGACCAGGACCAGACCAGGACCAGACCAGGACCAGGACCAGGACCAGGACCAGACCAGGACCAGGACCAGGACCAGGACCAGACCAGGACCAGGACCAGACCAGGACCAGACCAGGACCAGGACCAGGACCAGGACCAGGACCAGACCAGGACCAGACCAGGACCAGGACCAGACCAGGACCAGGACCAGACCAGGACCAGACCAGGACCAGGACCAGGACCAGGACCAGACCAGGACCAGACCAGGACCAGGACCAGGACCAGGACCAGACCAGGACCAGGACCAGGACCAGGACCAGGACCAGACCAGGACCAGACCAGGACCAGGACCAGGACCAGGACCAGGACCAGACCAGGACCAGACCAGGACCAGGACCAGACCAGGACCAGACCAGGACCAGACCAGGACCAGGACCAGGACCAGGACCGGACCAGGACCAGACCAGGACCAGACCAGGACCAGGACCAGGACCAGACCAGGACCAGGACCAGACCAGGACCAGACCAGGACCAGGACCAGACCAGGACCAGGACCAGACCAGGACCAGACCAGGACCAGGACCAGGACCAGGACCAGGACCAGACCAGGACCAGGACCAGGACCAGGACCGGACCAGGACCAGACCAGGACCAGGACCAGACCAGGACCAGACCAGGACCAGACCAAGACCAGGACCAGGACCAGACCAGGACCAGGACCAGACCAGGACCAGACCAGGACCAGACCAGGACCAGGACCAGACCAGGACCAGGACCAGGACCAGACCAGGACCAGACCAGGACCAGACCAGGACCAGGACCAGGACCAGACCAGGACCAGACCAGGACCAGGACCAGGACCAGGACCAGGAGTAGTATTCAGAGGTCTGAACCCGGGTCAGACTTGGATCCTGCAGAATCCAGAAGAAAAACCAGGACGTCCTCGATTTGTGGTGAAATAAAAGTGTGAATCGCGACGTAAAGACGCAAAGCTGCAGAAACATGAGGCACTTTGTGCGTTTCGTGTTTTGAAGCAGATTTTCTGTTTCTCACAGGAGCAGCGGGTCCAAAACAGACACACGGGGACGATTCTGTGGAAAACTGGGACAAATCTCAGATAAATCTGCGGGGACAGAACCGGGACGTGACGCGTCCTGTTCTCCGCTGTGACCGTGGGCGAGGCCGCGCGTTCTCCCGCAGGCCGCACGGAACCGACGCGAGTGACGGAGCAAAGCGGAGGAGGTGCGGAGGAGGAGGTGCGGAGAAGGAGGCGCAGGGGAGGCGCAGGGGAGGCGCGGAGGAGGCGCGGAGGAGGCGCGGAGGAGGTCGGGTACTCACCGTGGGAGAGTCCGGGCGCGGGGAAACGGCGCTGGTTCCGCGCAGGGCCGCTCCTGCCGCTCCTGCCGCTGCTGCGTCAAAAACACGCGCAGCCTCAGCACCAGCTCTGCGCGGGCACGAGGGGCGCGGGCACGTGGGCTGGAGCGCGGGCACGTGGGCTGGAGCGCGGGCACGTGGGGAGGAGCGCGGGCACGTGGGGAGGAGCGCGGGCACGTGGGGAGGAGCGCGGCTGATCTGGGATCAGGTCTGTGACTCTGGAGCTGAACTGCGCATGTCACAAATGCGCCGCAGGAAACGCGGCGGGAATAAAAAGAGTTTCATTTACTGAGGTTTTCATTTCGTAAAAGTTGAACTAAAGTTTTTACTAAACTCCAGAAGCTGAAAGAACGTGACTGTTCTGCTCCAGAACGAGAGGGTTCTGAGGTTCTGAGGTTCTGGTTCTGTGGTTCTGGTTCTGAGGTTCTGGTTCTGTGGTTCTGGTTCTGTGGTTCTGAGGTTCTGTGGTTCTGTGGTTCTGGTTCTGAGGTTCTGGTTCTGAGGTTCTGGTTCTGAGGTTCTGGTTCTGTGGTTCTGGTTCTGTGGTTCTGGTTCTGTGGTTCTGAGGTTCTGTGGTTCTGTGGTTCTGGTTCTGAGGTTCTGGTTCTGTGGTTCTGGTTCTGTGGTTCTGAGGTTCTGTGGTTCTGTGGTTCTGGTTCTGAGGTTCTGGTTCTGAGGTTCTGGTTCTGTGGTTCTGGTTCTGAGGTTCTGTGGTTCTGGTTCTGAGGTTCTGGTTCTGTGGTTCTGGTTCTGAGGTTCTGTGGTTCTGGTTCTGAGGTTCTGGTTCTGTGGTTCTGGTTCTGAGGTTCTGGTTCTGTGGTTCTGGTTCTGTGGTTCTGAGGTTCTGTGGTTCTGGTTCTGTGGTTCTGGTTCTGAGGTTCTGGTTCTGAGGTTCTCGTTCTGTGGTTCTGGTTCTGTGGTTCTGGTTCTGTGGTTCTGAGGTTCTGTGGTTCTGGTTCTGTGGTTCTGGTTCTGTGGTTCTGAGGTTCTGTGGTTCTGGTTCTGTGGTTCTGGTTCTGTGGTTCTGGTTCTGAGGTTCTGGTTCTGAGGTTCTCGTTCTGTGGTTCTGGTTCTGTGGTTCTGGTTCTGTGGTTCTGGTTCTGTGGTTCTGAGGTTCTGTGGGTCTGGTTCTGAGGTTCTGGTTCTGTAAAGACGTAAGTGTCGTGTTTCACAATGAGCCTTAAATGACAGGAGGGCATCTGGTCTAATGAGGAACATGGAGGACTGAACCAGGACTGAACCAGGACTGAACCAGGACTGAACCAGGACTAAACCAGGACTAAACCAGGACTGAACCAGGACTGAACCAGGACTAAACCAGGACTGAACCAGGACTGAACCAGGACTGAACCAGGACTGAACCAGGACTGAACCAGGACTAAACCAGGACTGAACCAGGACTGAACCAGGACTAAACCAGGACTGAACCAGGACTGAACCAGGACTGAACCAGGACTGAACCAGGACTGAACCAGGACTGAACCAGGACTGAACCAGGACTGAATCAGGTCTTTTTTCATAATTGTAAAGTTAAATATTTATGGTTTTTTGGATTCTCTGAGTCTCCAACGGAAACTCTGTCGAATGAGACCAGGACCAGGACCAGGACCAGGACCAGGACCAGGACCAGGACCAGGACCAGGACCAGGACCAGGACCAGGACCAGGACCAGGACCAGGCAGCTCTGGTTTAACATTAGACACACTGGACAATCGTGTCTGTGTGAACAAAACAGCAGGTGACACCTCCTCCCACCTCCTCCTGCTCCTCCCACCTCCTCCCACCTCCTCCTGCTCCTCCCACCTCCTCCCACCTCCTCCTGCGCCTCCTCCTGATCCCAGCACTGACCTTTAACCTCTGAGGAAAACTGGGCCGAGTGTCGAGTCTGAAACAGTTTCAGCTCCGAGTCCAGGTCCAGGTCCAGGTCCACGGTCCAGGATCTGAGACCTGAGAGAGACCAGAGAAAGACCAGGACTGAGACCGAGTCCCAGACCAGAGAAAGACCAGGACTGAGACCGAGTCCCAGACCAGAGAAAGACCAGGACTGAGACCGAGTCCCAGACCAGAGAAAGACCAGGACTGAGACCGAGTCCCAGACCAGAGAAAGACCAGGACTGAGACCGAGTCCCAGACCAGAGAAAGACCAGGACTGAGACCGAGTCCCAGACCAGAGAAAGACCAGGACTGAGACCGGAGTCCCAGACCAGAGAAAGACCAGGACTGAGACCGAGTCCCAGACCAGAGAAAGACCAGGACTGAGACCGAGTCCCAGACCAGAGAAAGACCAGGACTGAGACCGAGTCCCAGACCAGAGAAAGACCAGGACTGAGACCGAGTCCCAGACCAGAGAAAGACCAGGACTGAGACCGAGTCCCAGACCCGAGACCCGAGGTGCCCACAGACACTGGGGGTTCGGTGTTTTGCTGAAAGACACAACAGCAGAGTTTATCTGTAGGAGTCACACCGACAACCTGAGAGTCTCTGGAGCTGAGACAGGGACATGTCTTACCTAAGGACACAACAACAGGTTAGTCCTGGTTTAGTCCTGGTTTAGTCCTGGTTTAGTCCTGGTTTAGTCCTGGTTTAGTCCTGGTTCAGTTCTGGTTTAGTCCTGGTTTAGTCCTGGTTTAGTCCTGGTTCAGTTCTGGTTTAGTCCTGGTTTAGTCCTGGTTTAGTCCTGGTTCAGTTCTGGTTTAGTTCTGGTTTAGTCCTGGTTTAGTCCTGGTTTAGTCCTGGTTCAGTTCTGGTTTAGTCCTGGTTCAGTCCTGGTTTAGTCCTGGTTTAGTCCTGGTTTAGTCCTGGTTTAGTCCTGGTTTAGTCCTGGTTCAGTCCTGGTTTAGTCCTGGTTTAGTCCTGGTTTAGTCCTGGTTTAGTCCTGGTTTAGTCCCGGTTTAGTCCCGGTTTAGTCCCGGTTCAGTCCCGGTTTAGTCCCGGTTCAGTCCCGGTTCAGTCCCGGTTTAGTCCCGGTTTAGTCCCGGTTTAGTCCTGGTTTAGTCCCGGTTTAGTCCCGGTTTAGTCCCGGTTTAGTCCCGGTTTAGTCCCGGTTTAGACCCGGTTTAGTCCCGGTTTAGTCCCGGTTTAGTCCTGGTTTAGTCCTGGTTTAGTCCTGGTTTAGTCCTGGTTTAGTCCCGGTTTAGACCTGGTTTAGTCCTGGTTTAGTCCTGGTTTAGTCCTGGTTTAGTCCTGGTTTAGACCTGGTTTAGTCCTGGTTTAGTCCCGGTTTAGTCCTGGTTTAGTCCCGGTTTAGACCTGGTTTAGTCCTGGTTTAGTCCTGGTTTAGTCCTGGTTTAGTCCCAGTTTAGACCTGGTTTAGTCCTGGTTTAGTCCTGGTTTAGTCCTGGTTTAGACCTGGTTTAGTCCTGGTTTAGTCCTGGTTTAGTCCTGGTTTAGTCCTGGTTTAGACCTGGTTTAGTCCTGGTTTAGTCCTGGTTTAGTCCTGGTTTAGTCCTGGTTTAGACCTGGTTTAGTCCTGGTTTCACACTCTGGGGGTTCAGAGGAAATGCTGCAGTTTTATTATGAGCAACAAGAAACATGAACCTCCGACTGCACCTTTAGCTCCTGCTGCCCCAGCTGCTGACAAGTCCCGGTTTAGTCCTGGTTTAGTCCTGGTTTAGACCTGGTTTAGACCTGGTTTAGACCTGGTTTAGTCCCGGTAAAGTCCCGGTTTAGTCCCGGTTTAGTCCTGCTTAACTGGCAGCTAGCAGTGGGTTAGTCCTGGTTAAGGCCTGTGTTTTGGCCTGGTTCAGGCCCGGTTTAGTCCTGGTCCAGTCCCCGTCCAGTCCTGGTCCAGTCCCGGTCCAGTCCCGGTCCAGTCCCGGTCCAGACCTGAGCTGATGCGGGTCTTGGTCCGGTCTAAGTCCTGGTCTTGCTGCAGGGGTCCGACGATGATGAGGAGTCGGTGCTGATGCTGCAGTGGAGGAGCCGTCGCCATGGTGACACCGGAGGAGGAGAGGAGGAAATGCCGAGCGAGCGTGACACAGCATAGAGGAGGAGGGGTGTGTCAGATGCCCTCCCCTCCACAGAGCGTCGCCGTGGAGATTAACAATTCAAAACAGGGACACAGACGACGGGAATTTGGCAGATTTAAAAAGTAAAAAGTGAAACTGTGAAGTCGGGAGAAAAATCTGCAGTTTATTTCTGTTTGGCTTTGGAGTTTTATTTACTATTATGATTATGATGATTATGATCATTATGAGTATGATTATTATGATTATTATGATTATTATGATTATTATGATTATTATGATTATTATGATTATGATGATTATTATGATGATTATGATTATTATGATTATTATGATTATGATGATTATTATGATGATTATGATTATGATGATTATGATCATTATGAGTATGATTATTATGATTATTATGATTATGATTATTATGATTATTATGATTATTATGATTATTATGATTATGATTATTATGATTATGATTATTATGATTATTATGATTATGATGATGATTATGATTATTATGATTATGATTATTATGATTATTATGATGATTATGATCATTATGAGTATGATTATTATGATTATTATGATTATGATTATTATGATTATTATGATTATTATGATTATGATGATTATTATGATGATTATGATTATTATGATTATTATGATTATGATTATTATGATTATTATGATTATGATTATTATGATTATTATGATTATTATGATTATGATTATGATGATTATTATTATGATTATTATGATTATTATGATTATGATTATTATGATTATGATTATTATGATTATGATTATTATGATTATTATGATTATTATGATTATTATGATTATGATTATTATGATTATTATGATTATTATGATTATGATTATGATTATTATGATTATGATTATTATGATTATGATTATTATGATTATGATTATTATGATTATGATTATTATGATTATTATGATTATTATTATGATTATTATGATTATGATTATTATGATTATGATTATTATGATTATGATTATTATGATTATTATGATTATTATGATTATGATTATTATGATTATTATGATTATGATTATTATGATTATTATGATTATTATGATTATGATTATGATGATTATTATTATGATTATTATGATTATTATGATTATGATTATTATGATTATGATTATTATGATTATGATTATTATGATTATTATGATTATTATGATTATTATGATTATGATTATTATGATTATTATGATTATTATGATTATTATGATTATGATTATTATGATTATGATTATTATGATTATGATTATTATGATTATGATTATTATGATTATGATTATTATGATTATGATTATTATGATTATTATGATTATTATGATTATGATTATGATTATTATGATTATTATGATTATTATGATTATGATTATTATGATTATTATGATTATTATTATGATTATGATTATTATGATTATTATGATTATGATTATTATGATTATGATTATTATGATTATTATGATTATTATGATTATGATTATTATGATTATTATGATTATTATGATTATTATTATGATTATGATTATTATGATTATTATGATTATTATGATTATGATTATTATGATTATGATTATTATTATTATGATTATTATGATTATTATGATTATTATGATTATTATGATGATTATGATTATTATTATTATGATTATTATGATTATGATTATTATGATTATGATTATTATGATTATGATTATTATGATTATTATGATTATTATGATTATGATTATGATTATTATGATTATTATGATTATTATGATTATGATTATGATTATTATGATTATGATTATGATTATTATGATTATTATGATTATGATTATTATGATTATGATTATTATGATTATTATGATTATTATGATTATGATTATTATGATTATTATGATTATTATGATTATGATTATGATGATTATTATTATGATTATTATGATTATTATGATTATGATTATTATGATTATGATTATTATGATTATTATGATTATTATGATTATTATGATTATTATGATTATTATGATGATTATGATTATGATGATTATGATTATTATGATTATGATTATTATGATTATGATTATTATGATTATGAATTTATTTCTGACTTATTTTGCTTTGTGTTTTTTGTTTTGTACATTTGTTTGTCGTATATTTCGTTGTTTTATGTTTACATTATCACAGAAAAATACATTAAAAAATTATTTCTCCCTCCTCCTGTGTCAGATGCCCTCCCTCCTCCTCCTGTGTCAGATGCCCTCCCCCCTCCTGTGTCAGATGCCCTCCCTCCTCCTGTGTCAGATGCCCTCCCCCCTCCTCCTGTGTCAGATGCCCTCCCTCCTCCTCCTGTGTCAGATGCCCTCCCCCCTCCTGTGTCAGATGCCCTCCCTCCTCCTGGGTCAGATGCCCTCCCTCCTCCTGTGTCAGATGCCCTCCCCCCTCCTCCTGTGTCAGATGCCCTCCCTCCTCCTCCTGTGTCAGATGCCCTCCCTCCTCCTCCTGTGTCAGATGCCCTCCCTCCTCCTCCTGTGTCAGATGCCCTCCCCCCTCCTGTGTCAGATGCCCTCCCTCCTCCTCCTGTGTCAGATGCCCTCCCTCCTCCTCCTGTGTCAGATGCCCTCCCTCCTCCTGTGTCAGATGCCCTCCCTCCTCCTGGGTCAGATGCCCTCCCTCCTCCTCCTGTGTCAGATGCCCTCCCTCCTCCTCCTGTGTCAGATGCCCTCCCTCCTCCTCCTGTGTCAGATGCCCTCCCTCCTCCTCCTGTGTCAGATGCCCTCCACCCCTCCTCCTGTGTCAGATGCCCTCCCCCCTCCTCCTGTGTCAGATGCCCTCCCTCCTCCTCCTGTGTCAGATGCCCTCCCTCCTCCTCCTGTGTCAGATGCCCTCCCTCCTCCTCCTGTGTCAGATGCCCTCCCTCCTCCTCCTGTGTCAGATGCCCTCCCTCCTCCTCCTGTGTCAGATGCCCTCCCTCCTCCTCCTGTGTCAGATGCCCTCCCCCCTCCTGTGTCAGATGCCCTCCTCCTCCTCCTGTGTCAGATGCCCTCCCTCCTGTGTCAGATGCCCTCCTCCTCCTCCTGTGTCAGATGCCCTCCCTCCTCCTCCTGTGTCAGATGCCCTCCCTCCTCCTGTGTCAGATGCCCTCCCTCCTCCTGGGTCAGATGCCCTCCCTCCTCCTCCTGTTTCAGATGCCCTCCCCCCCTCCTGTGTCAGATGCCCTCCCTCCTCCTCCTGTGTCAGATGCCCTCCCTCCTCCTCCTGTGTCAGATGCCCTCCCTCCTCCTCCTGTGTCAGATGCCCTCCTCCTCCTCCTGTGTCAGATGCCCTCCCCTCCTTCTGTGTCAGATGCCCTCCTCCTCCTCCTGTGTCAGATGCCCTCCCCCTCCTGTGTCAGATGCCCTCCTCCTCCTGTGTCAGATGCCCTCCCTCCTCCTCCTGTGTCAGATGCCCTCCTCCTCCTGTGTCAGATGCCCTCCCTCCTCCTCCTGTGTCAGATGCCCTCCCTCCTCCTCCTGTGTCAGATGCCCTCCCTCCTCCTGTGTCAGATGCCCGCCCTCCTCCTGGGTCAGATGCCCTCCCTCCTCCTCCTGTGTCAGATGCCCTCCCTCCTCCTCCTGTGTCAGATGCCCTCCCTCCTCCTCCTGTGTCAGATGCCCTCCCTCCTCCTGTGTCAGATGCCCTCCCTCCTCCTCCTGTGTCAGATGCCCTCCCTCCTCCTCCTGTGTCAGATGCCCTCCCTCCTCCTGTGTCAGATGCCCTCCCTCCTCCTGTGTCAGATGCCCTCCCTCCTCCTCCTGTGTCAGATGCCCTCCCTCCTCCTCCTGTGTCAGATGCCCTCCCTCCTCCTCCTGTGTCAGATGCCCTCCCCCCTCCTGTGTCAGATGCCCTCCCTCCTCCTCCTGTGTCAGATGCCCTCCCTCCTCCTGTGTCAGATGCCCTCCCTCCTCCTCCTGTGTCAGATGCCCTCCCTCCTCCTCCTGTGTCAGATGCCCTCCCTCCTCCTGTGTCAGATGCCCTCCCTCCTCCTGGGTCAGATGCCCTCCCTCCTCCTCCTGTGTCAGATGCCCTCCCCGCTCCTGTGTCAGATGCCCTCCCTCCTCCTCCTGGGTCAGATGCCCTCCCTCCTCCTCCTGTGTCAGATGCCCTCCCCCCTCCTGTGTCAGATGCCCTCCCCCCTCCTGTGTCAGATGCCCTCCCCCCTCCTGTGTCAGATGCCCTCCCTCCTCCTGGGTCAGATGCCCTCCCCCCTCCTGTGTCAGATGCCCTCCCTCCTCCTGTGTCAGATGCCCTCCCTCCTCCTCCTGTGTCAGATGCCCTCCCTCCTCCTCCTGTGTCAGATGCCCTCCCTCCTCCTGTGTCAGATGCCCTCCCCCCTCCTGTGTCAGATGCCCTCCCTCCTCCTGTGTCAGATGCCCTCCCCCCTCCTGTGTCAGATGCCCTCCCCCCTCCTGTGTCAGATGCCCTCCCTCCTCCTGTGTCAGATGCCCTCCCTCCTCCTGTGTCAGATGCCCTCCCCCCTCCTGTGTCAGATGCCCTCCCTCCTCCTGTGTCAGATGCCCTCCCTCCTCCTCCTGTGTCAGATGCCCTCCCTCCTCCTGTGTCAGATGCCCTCCCTCCTCCTGTGTCAGATGCCCTCCCCCCTCCTGTGTCAGATGCGCTCTACCCTCCTGTGTCAGATGCTCTCCACCCTCCTCCTGTGTCAGATGCCCTCCCTCCTCCTGTGTCAGATGCCCTCCCTCCTCCTCCTGTGTCAGATGCCCTCCCCCCTCCTGTGTCAGATGCCCTCCTCCTGCTTCAGATGCCCTGCCTCCTCCTGTGTCAGATGCCCTCCCTCCTCCTGTGTCAGATGCCCTCCCTCCTCCTGTGTCAGATGCCCTCCCCCCTCCTGTGTCAGATGCCCTCCCTCCTCCTGGGTCAGATGCCCTCCCCACTCCTGTGTCAGATGCCCTCCCTCCTCCTGTGTCAGATGCCCTCCCCCCTCCTGTGTCAGATGCCCTCCCCTCCTGTGTCAGATGCCCTCCCTCCTCCTGTGTCAGATGCCCTCCCTCCTCCTGTGTCAGATGCCCTCCCTCCTCCTGTGTCAGATGCCCTCCCTCCTCCTGTGTCAGATGCCCTCCTCCTCCTGTGTCAGATGCCCTCCCCGCTCCTGTGTCAGATGCCCTCCCTCCTCCTGGGTCAGATGCCCTCCCCCCTCCTGTGTCAGATGCCCTCCCTCCTCCTGTGTCAGATGCCCTCCCCCCTCCTGTGTCAGATGCCCTCCCTCCTCCTGTGTCAGATGCCCTCCTCCTCCTGTGTCAGATGCCCTCCCTCCTCCTCCTGTGTCAGTTGCCGTCCTCCTCCTGTGTCAGATGCCCTCCCTCCTCCTCCTGGGTCAGATGCCCTCCCTCCTCCTGTGTCAGATGCCCTCCCCCCTCCTGTGTCAGATGCCCTCCCCTCCTGTGTCAGATGCCCTCCTCCTCCTGGGTCAGATGCCCTCCCCTCCTGTGTCAGATGCCCTCCCTCCTCCTGTGTCAGATGCCCTCCCCTCCTGTGTCAGATGCCCTCCCCTCCTGTGTCAGATGCCCTCCCTCCTCCTGTGTCAGATGCCCTCCCTCCTCCTGTGTCAGATGCCCTCCCTCCTGTGTCAGATGCCCTCCCACCTCCTGTGTCAGATGCCCTCCCTCCTCCTCCTGTGTCAGATGCCCGACCTCCTCATGTGTCAGATGCCCTCCCTCCTCCTGTGTCAGATGCCCTCCCCCCTCCTGTGTCAGATGCCCTCCCTCCTCCTGTGTCAGATGCCCTCCCTCCTCCTGTGTCAGATGCCCTCCCTCCTCCTGTGTCAGATGCCCTCCCTCCTCCTCCTGTGTCAGATGCCCTCCCCCCTCCTGTGTCAGATGCCCTCCCCCCTCCTGTGTCAGATGCCCTCCCTCCTCCTGTGTCAGATGCCCTCCCTCCTCCTGTGTCAGATGCCCTCCCTCCTCCTGTGTCAGATGCCCTCCCCCCTCCTGTGTCAGATGCCCTCCCTCCTCCTGGGTCAGATGCCCTCCCCCCTCCTGTGTCAGATGCCCTCCCTCCTCCTGTGTCAGATGCCCTCCCCCCTCCTGTGTCAGATGCCCTCCCCCCTCCTGTGTCAGATGCCCTCCCTCCTCCTGTGTCAGATGCCCTCCCTCCTCCTGTGTCAGATGCCCTCCCTCCTCCTGTTCCTCTCGGGTCGAGTCAAAGTCACGGAGCTAAATTTAGATTCTGAAATCAATGAGTTGGACAAACTCTCTGACCGGAGGCTTACCGGTCCAGACCCAGTCCAGACCCAGTTTAGTCCCGGTTTAGTCCTGGTCCAGTCCCGGTTTAGTCCTGGTCCAGTCCCGGTCCAGTCCTGGTCCAGTCCCGGTTTAGTCCCGGTTTAGTCCTGGTCCAGTCCCGGTTTAGTCCTGGTCCAGTCCCGGTTTAGTCCCAGTCCAGTCCTGGTCCAGTCCCGGTTTAGTCCCGGTTTAGTCCTGGTCCAGTCCCGGTTTAGTCCCGGTTTAGTCCTGGTCCAGTCCCGGTCCAGTCCCGGTTTAGTCCTGGTCCAGTCCCGGTCCAGTCCTGGTCCAGTCCCGGTTTAGTCCCGGTTTAGTCCTGGTCCAGTCCCGGTTTAGTCCTGGTCCAGTCCCGGTTTAGTCCCAGTCCAGTCCTGGTCCAGTCCCGGTTTAGTCCCGGTTTAGTCCTGGTCCAGTCCCGGTTTAGTCCCGGTTTAGTCCTGGTCCAGTCCCGGTCCAGTCCTGGTCCAGTCCCGGTTTAGTCCCGGTTTAGTCCTGGTCCAGTCCCGGTTTAGTCCTGGTCCAGTCCTGGTCCAGTCCCGGTTTAGTCCTGATCCAGTCCCGGTTTAGTCCTGGTCCAGTCTGTACCCGTCTCGGTCTGTGACACTGGGGCCTTTGTTTGGGACAAAGAATCATTCAGACGATTGTTCCACAAAACGACCAAAGCCCAAAGTTCAACACAAACATCTGAACGTTTAAATGATTCGGAAAAATCTGAGGAAAACCTGAAGAAAACCTGAGGAACACCTGAGGAACACGGGAGGAAAACCTGAGGAAAACCTGAGGAAAACCTGAGGAAAACCTGAAGAAAACCTGAGGAAAACCTGAGGAAAACCTGAAGAAAACCTGAGGAAAACCTGAGGAAAACCTGAAGAAAACCTGAGGAACACCTGAGGAACACGGGAGGAAAACCTGAGGAAAACCTGAGGAAAACCTGAGGAAAACCTGAAGAAAACCTGAGGAAAACCTGAGGAAAACCTGAAGAAAACCTGAGGAAAACCTGAGGAAAACCTGAAGAAAACCTGAGGAACACCTGAGGAACACGGGAGGAAAACCTGAGGAAAACCTGAGGAAAACCTGAGGAAAACCTGAAGAAAACCTGAGGAAAACCTGAGGAAAACCTGAAGAAAACCTGAGGAACACCCGAGGAACACGGGAGGAAAACCTGAGGAAAACCTGAAGAACACATGAAGAAAACCTGAGGAAAACCTGAGGAACACGGGAGGAAAACCTGAGGAAAACCTGAAGAACACATGAAGAAAACCTGAAGAAACCCTGAGGAACACCTGAGGAACACGGGAGGAAAACCTGAGGAAAACCTGAGGAAAACCTGAGGAAAACCTGAGGAAAACCTGAAGAAAACCTGAGGAACACCTGAGGAACACGGGAGTAAAACCTGAGGAAAACCTGAAGAACACATGAAGAAAACCTGAGGAAAACCTGAGGAACACGGGAGGAAAACCTGAGGAAAACCTGAGGGACACCTGAGGAACACCTGAGGAAAACCTGAGGGACACCTGAAGAAAACCTGAGGAAAACCTGAGGAAAACCTGAGGAACACCTGAGGAAAACCTGAGGGACACCTGAAGAAAACCTGAGGAAAACCTGAGGAAAACCTGAAGAACACATGAAGAAAACCTGAGGAAAACCTGAGGAAAACCTGAGGAA
Organism: Odontamblyopus lacepedii; assembly: GCA_034769755.1. Taxonomy (NCBI): domain Eukaryota; kingdom Metazoa; phylum Chordata; class Actinopteri; order Gobiiformes; family Gobiidae; genus Odontamblyopus; species Odontamblyopus lacepedii. The sequence goes on along the minus strand of CM068349.1, from coordinate 47,133,834 downwards.
CACCTGAGGAAAACCTGAGGGACACCTGAAGAAAACCTGAGGAAAACCTGAGGAAAACCTGAGGAAAACCTGAGGAAAACCTGAAGAACACATGAAGAAAACCTGAGGAAAACCTTAGGAAAACCTGAGGAACACCTGAGGAAAACTTGAGGGACACCTGAAGAAAACCTGAGGAAAACCTGAGGAAAACCTGAGGAAAACCTGAAGAAAACCTGAGGAACACCTGAGGAAAACCTGAGGAAAACCTGAGGAAAACCTGAAGAAAACCTGAGGAACACCTGAGGAACACGGGAGGAAAACCTGAGGAAAACCTGAAGAACACATGAAGAAAACCTGAGGAAAACCTGAGGAAAACCTGAGGAACACCTGAGGAAAACCTGAGGGACACCTGAAGAAAACCTGAGGAAAACCTGAGGAAAACCTGAGGAAAACCTGAGGAAAACCTGAAGAACACATGAAGAAAACCTGAGGAAAACCTTAGGAAAAGCTGAGGAACACCTGAGGAAAACCTGAGGGACACCTGAAGAAAACCTGAGGAAAACCTGAGGAACACCTGAGGAAAACCTGAGGAACACCTGAAGAACACATGAAGAAAACCTGAGGAAAACCTTAGGAAAACCTGAGGAACACCTGAGGAAAACCTGAGGGACACCTGAGGAAAACCTGAGGAACACCTGAAGAACACATGAAGAAAACCTGAGGAAAACCTTAGGAAAACCTGAGGAAAACCTGAGGAAAACCTGAGGAAAACCTGAGGAACACCTGAGGAAAACCTGAGGAACACCTGAGGAAAACCTGAGGAACACCTGAAGAACACATGAAGAAAACCTGAGGAAAACCTTAGGAAAACCTGAGGAACACCTGAGGAAAACCTGAGGGACACCTGAGGAAAACCTGAGGAACACCTGAAGAACACATGAAGAAAACCTGAGGAAAACCTTAGGAAAACCTGAGGAAAACCTGAGGAAAACCTGAGGAAAACCTGAGGAACACCTGAGGAAAACCTGAGGAACACCTGAGGAAAACCTGAGGAACACCTGAAGAACACATGAAGAAAACCTGAGGAAAACCTTAGGAAAACCTGAGGAACACCTGAGGAAAACCTGAGGGACACCTGAGGAAAACCTGAGGAACACCTGAAGAACACATGAAGAAAACCTGAGGAAAACCTTAGGAAAACCTGAGGAAAACCTGAGGAAAACCTGAGGAAAACCTGAGGAACACCTGAGGAAAACCTGAGGAACACCTGAGGAAAACCTGAGGAACACCTGAAGAACACATGAAGAAAACCTGAGGAAAACCTTAGGAAAACCTGAGGAACACCTGAGGAAAACCTGAGGAACACCTGAAGAACACATGAAGAAAACCTGAGGAAAACCTTAGGAAAACCTGAGGAAAACCTGAGGAAAACCTGAGGAAAACCTGAGGAAAACCTGAGGGACACCTGAAGAAAACCTGAGGAAAACCTGAGGAACACCTGAGGAAAACCTGAGGAACACCTGAGGAAAACCTAAGGAAAACCTGAGGGACACCTGAAGAAAACCTGAGGAACACCTGAAGAAAACCTGAGGGACACCTGAAGAAAACCTGAGGAAAACCTGAGGAAAACCTGAGGAAAACCTGAAGAAAACCTAAGGAAAACCTGAAGGACACCTGAAGAAAACCTGAGGGACACCTGAAGAAAACCTGAGGAAAACCTGAGGAAAACCTGAGGAAAACCTGAAGAAAACCTAAGGAAAACCTGAAGGACACCTGAAGAAAACCTGAGGGACACCTGAAGAAAACCTGAGGAAAACCTGAGGAACACCTGAGGAAAACCTGAAGAAAATGTGAGTTTCTCCAGTTGAGGACCCTTGAAACAATAAATCAGAAGTCCTGACGTGTTCAAACACCGGACTTTTATTTCCAGGAGGTTTAGTTCCATTTGATTCTGTGACACGTGTCTCTGATCTCTGTCTCTACACCAGAGACGCCTCTATTTATTTGGACATTCAGGACAAGAATATTGATTCATGCACATTTAGGCAACACAAAGGTAAACACAGAAGTGGAACTGCTAACGTCATCTTCAGTTTAGTGACTTCAGAAGAATCAAAGTTCACCACTTTCCCACGTGCAGCGTGTGTGAAAATCAAACCACAGGATCATTTCTTAATACAGGTGACATCATGTAAAAGAATAATTCAGAATAACCACAATTTTCATAATTTCATATTAACTTTACACATGCACATCCCATCCATCCATCTTCTTCCTCTTATCCGGGGCCGGGTCTCGGGGGCCTCAGTCTAAGCAGGGGCTCCCAAGCTTCCTTCTCCCCAGACACTTCCTCCAGCTCCTCCTGGACCCTTTCGGTCATTACCCAGAGCTCATGACCATAGGTGAGGGGAGGAACGTGACTGAGGTAAATCGAGAGCTTCGCCTTTCGGCTCAGCTCCTCTTCACCACAACGGTCCGATACAGCGACCGCATCACTGCCGACGCTGCACCGATCCGCCTGTCAATCTCACGCTCCATCCTCCCCTCACTGTGAACAAGACCCCGAGATACTTGAACTCCTCCACCTGAGGCAGAGACTCCCCACCCACCCGGAGAGGGCAATCCACCTTTTTCCGGTCCAGAACCATGGCCTCGGATTTGGAACAGCTGATCCTCATCCCGGCCGCTTCACACTCGGCTGCAAACCGCCCCAGTGCTGCAGGTCCTGGTTCGATGGAGCCAACAGGACAACATCATCCGCAAAAAGCAGTGATGAGATCCTGTGCTCCCCGAACTGGACCCCCTCCGGCCCCTGGCTGCGCCTAGAAATTCTGTCCATAAATACAATGAACAGAACCGGTGACAAAGGGCAGCCCTGGAGTCCAACATGCACCGGGAACAGGTCTGACTTACTGCCGGCAATGCGAACACAGCTCCTGCTCCGGTCATACAGGGACCGGACAGCCCTTAGCAAAGGGCCCCGGACCCCATACTCCCGGAGCACCCCCCACAGGGCACCACGAGGGACACGGTCAAATGCCTTCTCCAGGTCCACAAAACACATGTGGACTGGTTGTGCAAACTCCCATGAACCCTCGAGCACCCGATGGAGGGTGTAGAGCTGGTCCAGTGTTCCACGACCAGGCCCAAAACCACACTGCTCCTCTTGAATCCGAGGTTCGACTATCGGACGGACTCTCCTCTCCAGTCCCCTGGCATAGACTTTACCGGGGAGGCTGAGGAGTGTGATTCCCCTGTAGTTGGAACACACCCTCCGGTCCCCCTTCTTATACAGAGGGACCCCCACCCCGGTCTGCCAGTCCAGAGGTACTGTTCCCGACCGCCACGCGATGTTGCAGAGACGTGTCAGCCAAGACCCACAACACCCAGAGACTTAAGGTACTCAGGACGGATCTCATCCACCCCCGGAGCCCGAGGAGCTTTAACCACCTCAGTGACTTCGGCCAGGGTGATGGGTGAGTCCACCTCTGGGTCCCCAGCCTCGGCCTCCTCTTCGGAGGACGTGACGGAGGGATTGAGGAGATCCCCAAAGTTTTCCTTCCACCGCCCGACAACATCCCCAGTCGAGGTCAGCAGCTCTCCCCCCGCACTGTAAACAGTGTTGGTGAAGAACCGCTTCCCCCTCCTGAGGCACCGGACGGTTTGCCAGAATTTCCTTGGGGCGCCCGATAGTCCTCCTCCATGGCCTCCCCGAACTCCTCCCAGACCCGAGTTTTTGCCTCTGCCACCGCCCGGGCTGCAGCCGGCTTGGCCCGACGGTACCCGTCAGCTGCCTCAGGAGTCCACTGGGCCAGTAAGGCCCGGTAGGACTCCTTCTTCAGCTTGACGGCATCCCTTACTTCCGGTGTCCACCACCGAGTTCGGGGATTGCCGCCGCGACAGGCACCGCAGACCTTACGGCCACAGCTACGAGTGGCCGCGTCGACAATAGAGGCCGAGAACGAAGCCCACTCGGGCTCCATGTCCCCAGCCTCCCCCGGGATCTGGGAGAAGCTCCCGGAGGTGTGAGTTGAAGGCCGCACTGACAGAAGGTTCCGCCAGATGTTCCCAACAGACCCTCACGATACGCTTGGGTCTGCCAGGTCTTTCCGGCTTCCTCCTCCGCCAGTGGGCCCAACTCACCACCAGGTGGTGCTCTACAGCTCTGCCCCTCTCTTCACCCGAGTGTCCAAGACACACGGCCGGAGGTCAGATGACACGACAACAAAGTCGATCTTCGACCTCCGGCCTAGGGAGTCCTGGTGCCACGTGCACCGATGGACCCCCTTGTGCTCGAACATGGTGTTTGTTATGGACAAACTGTGACTAGCACAGAAGTCCAATAACAGAACACCGCTCGGGTTCAGATCAGGGAGGCCGTTCCTCCCAATCACCCCTTTCCAAGTGTCACTGTCGTTGCCCACGTGGGCGTTGAAGTCCCCAGTAGAACAACGGAGTTCCCGGTCGGTGCACTGTCCAGTCCCCCTCCCAGAGACTCCAAGAAGGCCGGGTACTCTGCACTGCTGTTCGGCCCGTAGGCCGACACCACAGTGAGAGACCTGTCCCCGACCCGAAGGCGCAGGGACGCGACCCTCTCGTTCACCGGGGTGAACTCCAACACACAGCGGCTGAGCTGTGGGGCGATGAGGAGGCCCACACCAGCTCGCCGCCGCTCCCCGCGGCCAACGCCAGAGAAATGGAGAGTCCAACCCCTCTCAAGGAGTTGGGTTCCAGAGCCCAAGCTGTGCGTGGAGGTGAGGCCGACTATATTTAGCCGGTAACGCTCGACCTCCCGCACAAGCTCAGGCTCCTTCCCCCCCAGCGAGGTGACTCCATGTCCCCAGAGCTAGTCTCCATGTCCGGAGATCTGGTCGCCGAGGCCCCCGCCTTCGACTACCGCCCAGATCTCTCTGCACCCGGCCCCTATGGCTCCTCCCGCGGATGGTGGGTCCAGGGGAGGGCGGTCCCACGTCGTCCCTTCGAGCTGCGCCCGGGCCAGGCGCTCGCCATCGAGCGCCCACCCCAGGCCTGGCTCCAGGGTGGGGCCCCGGTGACGCCGATCCGGGCGACGTATCTTGCCTCTGAATGTTCTTCATCATATGGGGCTTCTGAACCGCTCTTCGTCTGACCCGTCCCCCCTGTTTGCCTTGGGTGACCCTACCAGGGGCATAAAGTTCCCGACAACAAAGCTCCTGGGATCATTCGGGTGCTCAAACCCCTCCACCACGTTAAGGTGGCAGTTCGAGGAGGGGACATGCACATCCCATGTATTTAAAACACTGAAACGAAGACTTTATAAGCAATTGTATTTTTTTGCTAGACTTTATTTTATGAGTTTTGTACTGGTTTAGTCCTGGTTTTAGACCTGGTTTTAGTCCTGATGTTAGTCCTGGTTTTAGACCTGGTTTTAGTCCTGATGTTAGTTCTGGTTTAGACCTGGTGTAGTCCTAATTTTAGTCCTGGTTTATTCCTGGCTTTGGTTCAGACAGGAATAAATCAGGCTTTGGTAGTACATGTGAATAGTACTTGGTAGTACATGTGAATAGTACTTGGTAGTACATGTGAATAGTACTTGGTAGTACATGTGAATAGTACTTGGTAGTACATGTGAATAGTACTTGGTAGTACATGTGAATAGTACTTGGTAGTACAGGTGAATAGTACTTGGTAGTACAGGTGAATAGTACTTGGTAGTACATGTGAATAGTACTTGGTAGTACATGTGAATAGTACTTGGTAGTACAGGTGAATAGTACTTGGTAGTACAGGTGAATAGTACTTGGTAGTACATGTGAATAGTACTTGGTAGTACATGTGAATAGTACTTGGTAGTACATGTGAATAGTACTTGGTAGTACAGGTGAATAGTACTTGGTAGTACATGTGAATAGTACTTGGTAGTACATGTGAATAGTACTTGGTAGTACATGTGAATAGTACTTGGTAGTACAGTACAGGTGAATAGTACTTGGTAGTACATGTGAATAGTACTTGGTAGTAAATGTGAATAGTACTTGGTAGTACATGTGAATAGTACTTGGTAGTACATGTGAATAGTACTTGGTAGTACAGTACAGGTGAATAGTACTTGGTAGTACATGTGAATAGTACTTGGTAGTACAGTACAGGTGAATAGTACTTGGTAGTACAGTACAGGTGAATAGTACTTGGTAGTACATGTGAATAGTACTTGGTAGTACAGTACAGGTGAATAGTACTTGGTAGTACATGTGAATAGTACTTGGTAGTACATGTGAATAGTACTTGGTACTACAGTACAGGTGAATAGTACTTGGTAGTACATGTGAATAGTACTTGGTAGTACATGTGAATAGTACTTGGTACTACAGTACAGGTGAATAGTACTTGGTAGTACATGTGAATAGTAGTTGGTAGTACATGTGAATAGTACTTGGTAGTACATGTGAATAGTACTTGGTACTACAGTACAGGTGAATAGTACTTGGTAGTACATGTGAATAGTACTTGGTAGTACATGTGAATAGTACTTGGTAGTACATGTGAATAGTACTTGGTAGTACATGTGAATAGTACTTGGTACTACAGTACAGGTGAATAGTACTTGGTAGTACATGTGAATAGTACTTGGTAGTACATGTGAATAGTACTTGGTACTACAGTACAGGTGAATAGTACTTGGTAGTACATGTGAATAGTACTTGGTAGTACAGTACAGGTGAATAGTACTTGGTAGTACATGTGAATAGTACTTGGTAGTACAGTACAGGTGAATAGTACTTGGTAGTACATGTGAATAGTACTTGGTAGTACATGTGAATAGTACTTGGTACTACAGTACAGGTGAATAGTACTTGGTAGTACATGTGAATAGTACTTGGTAGTACAGTACAGGTGAATAGTACTTGGTAGTACATGTGAATAGTACTTGGTAGTACATGTGAATAGTACTTGGTACTACAGTACAGGTGAATAGTACTTGGTAGTACATGTGAATAGTACTTGGTAGTACAGTACAGGTGAATAGTACTTGGTAGTACATGTGAATAGTACTTGGTAGTACATGTGAATAGTACTTGGTAGTACATGTGAATAGTACTTGGTAGTACATGTGAATAGTACTTGGTAGTACAGTACAGGTGAATAGTACTTGGTAGTACATGTGAATAGTACTTGGTAGTACATGTGAATAGTACTTGGTCGTACAGTACAGGTGAATAGTACTTGGTAGTACATGTGAATAGTACTTGGTAGTACAGTACAGGTGAATAGTACTTGGTAGTACATGTGAATAGTACTTGGTAGTACATGTGAATAGTACTTGGTACTACAGTACAGGTGAATAGTACTTGGTAGTACATGTGAATAGTACTTGGTAGTACAGTACAGGTGAATAGTACTTGGTAGTACATGTGAATAGTACTTGGTAGTACAGTACAGGTGAATAGTACTTGGTAGTACATGTGAATAGTACTTAGTAGTACATGTGAATAGTACTTGGTACTACAGTACAGGTGAATAGTACTTGGTAGTACATGTGAATAGTACTTGGTAGTACAGTACAGGTGAATAGTACTTGGTAGTACATGTGAATAGTACTTGGTAGTACATGTGAATAGTACTTGGTACTACAGTACAGGTGAATAGTACTTGGTAGTACATGTGAATAGTACTTGGTAGTACAGTACAGGTGAATAGTACTTGGTAGTACAGTACAGGTGAATAGTACTTGGTAGTACATGTGAATAGTACTTGGTAGTACATGTGAATAGTACTTGGTAGTACATGTGAATAGTACTTGGTAGTACAGTGCAGGTGAATAGTACTTGGTAGTACATGTGAATAGTACTTGGTAGTACATGTGAATAGTACTTGGTAGTACAGTACAGGTGAATAGTACTTGGTAGTACATGTGAATAGTACTTGGTAGTACATGTGAATAGTACTTGGTCGTACAGTACAGGTGAATAGTACTTGGTAGTACAGGTGAATAGTACTTGGTAGTACAGTACAGGTGAATAGTACTTGGTAGTACATGTGAATAGTACTTGGTAGTACAGTACAGGTGAATAGTACTTGGTAGTACATGTGAATAGTACTTGGTAGTACATGTGAATAGTACTTGGTACTACAGTACAGGTGAATAGTACTTGGTAGTACATGTGAATAGTACTTGGTAGTACAGTACAGGTGAATAGTACTTGGTAGTACATGTGAATAGTACTTGGTACTACAGTACATGTGAATAGTACTTGGTAGTACAGGTGAATAGTACTTGGTAGTACAGTACAGGTGAATAGTACTTGGTAGTACATGTGAATAGTACTTGGTAGTACAGTACAGGTGAATAGTACTTGGTAGTACATGTGAATAGTACTTGGTAGTACATGTGAATAGTACTTGGTACTACAGTACAGGTGAATAGTACTTGGTAGTACATGTGAATAGTACTTGGTAGTACATGTGAATAGTACTTGGTAGTACAGTACAGGTGAATAGTACTTGGTAGTACATGTGAATAGTACTTGGTAGTACATGTGAATAGTACTTGGTCGTACAGTACAGGTGAATAGTACTTGGTAGTACAGTACATGTGAATAGTACTTGGTACTACAGTACAGGTGAATAGTACTTGGTAGTACATGTGAATAGTACTTGGTAGTACAGTACAGGTGAATAGTACTTGGTAGTACATGTGAATAGTACTTGGTAGTACAGTACAGGTGAATAGTACTTGGTAGTACATGTGAATAGTACTTGGTAGTACATGTGAATAGTACTTGGTACTACAGTACAGGTGAATAGTACTTGGTAGTACATGTGAATAGTACTTGGTAGTACAGTACAGGTGAATAGTACTTGGTAGTACATGTGAATAGTACTTGGTAGTACATGTGAATAGTACTTGGTACTACAGTACAGGTGAATAGTACTTGGTAGTACATGTGAATAGTACTTGGTAGTACAGTACAGGTTAATAGTACTTGGTAGTACATGTGAATAGTACTTGGTAGTACAGTACAGGTGAATAGTACTTGGTAGTACAGTACAGGTGAATAGTACTTGTGAATGTGAATAGTACTTGGTAGTACATGTGAATAGTACTTGGTAGTACATGTGAATAGTACTTGGTAGTACATGTGAATAGTACTTGGTAGTACATGTGAATAGTACTTGGTACTACAGTACAGGTGAATAGTACTTGGTAGTACATGTGAATAGTACTTGGTAGTACATGTGAATAGTACTTGGTAGTACATGTGAATAGTACTTGGTAGTACATGTGAATAGTACTTGGTAGTACAGTACAGGTGAATAGTACTTGGTAGTACATGTGAATAGTACTTGGTAGTACAGTACAGGTGAATAGTACTTGGTAGTACATGTGAATAGTACTTGGTAGTACATGTGAATAGTACTTGGTACTACAGTACAGGTGAATAGTACTTGGTAGTACATGTGAATAGTACTTGGTAGTACATGTGAATAGTACTTGGTAGTACAGTACAGGTGAATAGTACTTGGTAGTACATGTGAATAGTACTTGGTAGTACATGTGAATAGTACTTGGTACTACAGTACAGGTGAATAGTACTTGGTAGTACATGTGAATAGTACTTGGTAGTACATGTGAATAGTACTTGGTAGTACAGTACAGGTGAATAGTACTTGGTAGTACATGTGAATAGTACTTGGTAGTACATGTGAATAGTACTTGGTCGTACAGTACAGGTGAATAGTACTTGGTAGTACAGTACAGGTGAATAGTACTTGGTAGTACATGTGAATAGTACTTGGTAGTACAGTACAGGTGAATAGTACTTGGTAGTACATGTGAATAGTACTTGGTAGTACAGTACAGGTGAATAGTACTTGGTAGTACATGTGAATAGTACTTGGTTGTACAGTACAGGTGAATAGTACTTGGTAGTACATGTGAATAGTACTTGGTAGTACAGTACAGGTGAATAGTACTTGGTAGTACATGTGAATAGTACTTGGTAGTACAGTACAGGTGAATAGTACTTGGTAGTACATGTGAATAGTACTTGGTAGTACAGTACATGTGAATAGTACTTGGTAGTACATGTGAATAGTACTTGGTAGTACAGTACAGGTGAATAGTACTTGGTAGTACATGTGAATAGTACTTGGTAGTACATGCGAATAGTACTTGGTAGTACAGTACAGGTGAATAGTACTTGGTAGTACATGTGAATAGTACTTGGTAGTACAGTACATGTGAATAGTACTTGGTAGTACATGTGAATAGTACTTGGTAGTACATGTGAATAGTACTTGGTAGTACAGTACATGTGAATAGTACTTGGTAGTACATGTGAATAGTACTTGGTAGTACAGTACAGGTGAATAGTACTTGGTAGTACAGTACAGGTGAATAGTACTTGGTAGTACAGTACAGGTGAATAGTACTTGGTAGTACATGTGAATAGTACTTGGTAGTACATGTGAATAGTACTTGGTAGTACATGTGAATAGTACTTGGTAGTACATGTGAATAGTACTTGATAGTACATGTGAATAGTACTTGGTAGTACATGTGAATAGTACTTGGTAGTACATGCGAATAGTACTTGGTAGTACAGTACAGGTGAATAGTACTTGGTAGTACATGTGAATAGTACTTGGTAGTACATGTGAATAGTACTTGGTAGTACAGTACAGGTGAATAGTACTTGGTAGTACAGTACAGGTGAATAGTACTTGGTAGTACATGTGAATAGTACTTGGTAGTACATGTGAATAGTACTTGGTAGTACAGGTGAATAGTACTTGGTAGTACATGTGAATAGTACTTGGTAGTACAGTACAGGTGAATAGTACTTGGTAGTACACGTGAATAGTACTTGGTAGTACAGTACAGGTACAGTCAGGTCAGGTCTTAACCTGCCACAGGTACCATGTAACCCTGTGCTACCTGCCTCATGCGGGCAGATGGCGCTCGTTAGCCTGGGAAGGCAGTCCATCTAAGAGAAGGATCACTCTGATTTAAAAACCACTGCTGTCTCGCGGTTTACCCAACCATGGGAGAGACTTCGGGAGTAAACCCTGAGGAAAAATCCGGAGTTGGAGTCCCTAAGGCAGTCCGTTGATGCATTCACCATCGTCCTGGCAACTCCTGCGTCGCCCTGGTGCCAGGCGTATTAGCTTCGCTTTTCCCCTGGACCACACCAGCAGCGAGGAGAGGGGGGACCTGCTACATGGGCAACAGTTAGTCCTCCATATCACATTGCCCAGGCCTGCACATGGAGAGGTCACTCCAGCGTCGCCAAGGTGACGGCACAACATGGAGGGTGGCAGTTTACCGGTGATAAGCTCTGACTCGTTTGGCGAAGAGTGTCGGGCGCCAGGGGTCACCCTCGACGGTGGGAGGAATCCATGCATTCCATTGGGCAGTTACCGCCCGCCTTAATCCGGGCAGCCCCCGGACAGTTGGGTACTGCCCCGAAACAACTTGCTTGCTCCACTGGGTGCTTGGAGCTTAGGGAAACCAACAGGCAGGTTGTAAAATCCACGCACCAAGCAACAATAAGAAGAAACTTTTTCGCAAGGTTCCAGTCCTGATCGCAACCTGGAACGTGAGGACAATGTGTCCAGGATACAACAGCGATTCACAAAGCGTGACTGATCTACGCAAGACAGCTGTGATAGACAAGGAGTTGAGCCGCCTCAACATCGCCGTGGCCGCCCTACAGGAGACCAGACTGCCAGATGGCGGCTCCCTGCGCGAAAGTAACTACACATTCTTCTGGCAAGGAAAGAGAGCTGACGAGGCACGCATCCACGGAGTGGGTTTTGCTGTGAGGAACTCCCTGCTGTCAACCATCGAGCCATTAACAGGCAGCTCCGAGAGGCTCCTGGCCATGCGGCTGATGGCAAGCACAGGCCCAGTTACCCTCATCTGCGCCTATGCCCCAACATTGACCTCCACAGCTGATGAGAAGGACCACTTCTATGATGCACTGGACTCAGCCATCAGAATCGTGCCCAACAAAGAAGGACTCTACATTCTGGGGGACTTTAATGCACGGGTGGGTGCTGACTACAAAGCCTGGCCTACCTCACTTGGGCATCATGGAGTCGGAAAGATGAATGAGAACGGGCAGAGACTCCTGGAACTGTGCTCTTTCCACAAGCTGGCCATCACCAACACATTCTTCGAGAACAAGCATCGGCACAAGGTCTCGTGGCGCCACCCCAGATCCAAACACTGGCACCAGCTGGACCTCATCCTGACCAGGAGGCTGGATCTCAACAGTGTGCGCAGTACCAGGAGCTTACACAGTGCTGAGTGTGACACAGACCACGCCCTCGTCCGCACTATGGTCAGCCTTACCCCCCGCAAGCTGCACCACTCCAAGCCAAAGGGACATCCACGAATCAACGGCTGTCGAACCTCTGACCCAAACAAAGCCCAGGAGCTGCTTGGTGCCCTCAAGTCATCGCTCGCAAAGGAGTGTGAGAAACCCACTGATGCAAACTCCAAGTGGGAGCAAGTGCGCTCTGCGCTCTACCAGGTAGGACTGGAGGTGCTGGGGAGGAAGGAGAGGAGGAACGAGGACTGGTTCGAGGCCAACTGGCAGGTTATGGAGCCGGTTGTGCAAGCCAAGCGCAAGGCACACTTAGCCTACATCAACAACCCATGCCAAGCCACACGGGATGCACTCAAAGCCACCCGCAGCAAGTGCCAGCAAACAGCCCGCCGCTGTGCCAATGACTACTGGCTCCAGCTCAGCCAGAGGATCCAATCTGCAGCAGATACGGGCAATACAGGCAGTATGTACGCTGGCATCAAGCAGGCAACTGGCCCGAGCACCACCAAGAGCGCCCCCCTCAAGACGAAGCTGGGAGAGCCCATCACTGACCAGCGGCAGCAGATGAAGCGTTGGGTGGAGCATTACCTGGAGCTCTACTCTACACAGAACACCGTGTCAGATGCAGCGCTCGATGCCATCCAGGAGCTGCCAGTGCTGGATGTGCTGGACGCTGAACCTACGGAGGAGGAGCTGAGCAAGGCCATAGACTGTCTGTCAACCGGCAAGGCTCCAGGAGAAGATGGCATCCCTCCTGAGGTCATCAAGAGTGGGAAGTATGCACTGCTGCAGGACCTGCACAAGCTGCTTTGTCTGTGCTGGATGGAGGGCTCTGTACCGAGAGACATGCGCGATGCCAAGATTGTGACCCTTTACAAAAACAAGGGTGACCGCAGCGACTGTAACAGCTACAGAGGCATCTCCTTACTCAGTATCGTCGGCAAAGTCTTTGCGAGAGTCATCTTGGCTCGGCTGCAGGTCTTGGCTGCACGCATTTACCCTGAATCACAGTGCGGATTCAGAGCCGGCAGGTCTACAATTGACATGATCTTCTCTGTGCGACAGCTCCAGGAGAAATGCCGTGAACAGAACCAGCCCCTCTACCTTGCTTTCATTGATCTGAAGAAGGCTTTTGATCTTGTCAGCAGGAGTGGACCGTTCAGCATCCTGAAGACGGTCGGCTGCCCTCCAAGACTGCTCGCCATCATTAAGTCCTTCCACGAGGACATGCAAAGCACAGTGTGCTTTAACGGAACAGTGTCTGAGCCATTCCCGATCAGCAGTGGAGTTAAGCAGGGCTGTGTGCTTGCCCCAACACTTTTCGGGATCTTCTTCTCTGCACTCCTGTCCTATGCCTTCCGTGACAATGATGATGGTGTGCACCTACACACAAGGTCTGACGGGCGCCTATTCAACCTTGCCAGACTTAGGGCGAAGACCAAGGTCCGAAGTGTCACCATCAGGGAGGCCCTCTTTGCTGACGATGCAGCACTAGCCGCTCACACCGAACCAGCCCTGCAGCGACTGGTGGACCGCCTGGCCCATGCTTGCAGCGAATTTGGCCTCACCATCAGCCTCAAGAAGACGGAGGTAATGGCCCAGGGTACTGACTCCCCTCCATCTGTCCACATAGGGGACTACACCCTGAACCCCGTCAGCCAGTTCCAGTACCTCGGCTCAACTATCTCCTCCAACCTTTCCTTTGAGCCAGAGATTAACTCTAGGATCGCCAAGGCGGCAGGAGTGATGTCCAAGCTTCAGAAGAGGGTGTGGTCCAACAGCAACCTGACCGACAACACCAAAATGCAGGTATACAGGGCCTGCGTCCTCAGCACCCTGCTCTACTCGAGCGAGGCCTGGACAACTTATGCTGCCCAGGAGAGGAGGCTCAACAGCTTTCACCTTCGCTGCCTCCGACGTATCCTCGGTATCCGGTGGCAAGACCAGACCCCCAACACAGAGGTACTTGAGCGAGCAGGACTGCCATCCATCTTCGCCCTTTTAACCCAGCGACGCCTGCGGTGGCTTGGTCACGTGCGTCGCATGGATGACGGCCGCATCCCAAAAGACCTGCTGTATGGCCAGCTGGCGGATGGAACCAGGTCTCGCGGTCGCCCCTTCCTCCGCTTCAGGGACTCATGCAAGCGCGACATGAGACACGGGGGCATTGCTGTTGATACTTGGGAGCAACTCTCTGAGGACCGTGGGGCCTGGAAGTCAGCTGTCCGTGGCGGGGTTGAGCAGGCCGAGGCTGAACGCAGCACAGTGCTGAAGCAGAAGAGAACTATGCGCAAGGCAAGGTCTAGTGACCCAGCAGCCTCAGCCCACATCTGCCCAGTCTGCTCAAAGGACTGCCACTCTCACATCGGCCTGCACAGTCACAGCAGGAGATGCATCACCAACAGTGACCCAATCTAAATGTGCAGCCATCATCTTTCGAGATGGAGTGAGGCCAGAGAGAGAGAGAGAGGTTCTGGTTTAGAGGCGTGGCCCATGCGGCGCACACGAGAAGACACGATCCACACGGTGCATGGGAGGAGGCACGGCCCGGGTTTTGGGGACCCCTGCTTTATATGATAAGTTTTACAATCCGTCATATGTCAGAGGCCTTGCTTTGATTAAGAAAGGCGGGGCGGTGGGCTTAGAGATGGTGGTCTGGGAGAGGATAGAAGTAAATTGTAAATAATTTAGATACAGCCAAAAGTTCCACTGAAACCAAATGAGGGATTACACAAGCTCGAAGAGGTCACACTGTCTTTAAAAAACCCTCTATGGACCATCCTTATGCCACTAGCTGCAGGCAGACCTGCTGTCATGCTGTAAGCAGCACAGCCTTAGGTCTGCAGCAAAGACTTATGCTACTAGTTTAAAGTAGCCAAAGTGTGGCTGGTCGAGAGTCTCTGGGAATCACAAAAACCGACTGGACACATAGTGGATCGAAAACAGTGGACCGACATCAGCAGCTGGAATGTCAGCTCATGAGCTAGCTTCTGGGCTAACTCATGAGCTAGCTTCTGCGCTAACTCATGAGCTAGCTTCTGCGCTAACTCATGAGCTAGCTTCTGCGCTAACTCATGAGCTAGCTTCTGCGCTAACTCATGAGCTAGCTTCTGCGCTAACTCATGAGCTAGCTTCTGCGCTAACTCGTGAGCTAGCTTCTGTGCTAACTCGTGAGCTAGCTTCTGTGCTAACTCGTTGTTGTTGTGCTCTTTCATTGCTTTTGTGCGGTTCTCCAAGCTGTTGTTCAGTATTTTCAAAAGTTCATCACTTGTCAGTTTCGCAAATTCTTTCCGGTACTCTGCCTGGAAATGGTCATTCAAGGACTGCACGTCTCTGACTGTCTGTGCGTACTTTTTGTTTTCGGACAGTAACCATTTGATAGGACTATTTTTGCGTACCACTTCCAAATGAGAAATGTCTCTCTTTAGGACACGTTGGCGTTGTAGAAGCGATTTCTCCTCATCTTTAAGTTTTTTCAGATGAGCTTTTAGCAGCTTCTTAGTTCCACTTACCTCCTCAAGGACCAGAACGTGTTTGTACAGGTTGCAGTTTTCTGTTTTCACGTCACTTATGGCAGTTGTTGCCATCTGGAGCTTCTCCTCAAGTGCGCTGTACTTCTGTACCTCCTTCTGGAGTTTCTGTTTTTTCTTCAACAGTGTCTTGTTCATTTCTTTCACCTTGCTGTCTTCCTTGTCCATGTGCCTGTAGCTCTCCTGCTTGACTTTGAGGTACAGTATTTTCTCTTCCAGTGTGCGGATTTGTTTCAGCGTCTGGTCATTCTCGGTCTGCATCTGCTGTGTCCTCTCCACTTTTTGCTTGTAGTCTTGCTCCTTCAGCAGGAGAGCATCATATTCGGGGTACTTATTCCGAAGATGTTCATTCAGCTGTGCATTTTCACTTTTTAAGGAGCTCCATGACAGCTGCAAGGCCTCACATTTGTTCCTCAAGCACAACACGTTGGCAACGTTCTGGTTTATTTTCAAGAACTTGTCCTGTAAACGCTTATTTTCATTTGAGCTTCTGTCCATCTCAGATTTTAGTTGATCGTAGCGTGCTTTTTCCTCTCTTTGAAGCAGTTGTAACTGGTCAGTGAGGTTGTCGTATCTCAATGTTTTCAATTTGTCCTCCAGATTTCTGGTTTCCTCTTGGACTGTCTCTACACTAGCTACTTTCCTCTGCAGCTCTTTATACTCCTCGCCAAGTGCCTGATTTTCTGCACGGATACGATCGATTTCAGAGTTTAATATAGCAAGGTGTTCTTCAAAATCAACTGACAGCTTTAATTTTAACAGGTCGGACTCTAATGTCAAATTAATATTCTGGACTTTCAAAGATTCCAATTCGTCCACCAGTTTGCAAATGTCTTTTTTAACCGGCTCTACACTAGTTGACTTGTTCTGTAGCTCCGCACACTCCTGGAGAAGAGCCTGGTTTTGTGCACGGATGTGATCGATTTCAGAGTTTCATTTCCTGTGTTCTGCTTGTGGCAGTTCAACATTTGGATCTGTAACATGCTCCGGTCTCGCTGTCTGTCTGTCTTGTGTCTGCTGGAGGTCCTCTAACAAAGCTTGATTTTCAAACATGGCAGCGTCATAGGTGGATTTCAGGGAAAGACGTTTGTCAGCACCTTGCTTGCGCTTAAGAATTTCTTGCTGCAACTGGACATTTTGTTTTGTGATGGGGTTCAAAACTGACATGAAGATTCGACAAGAGCAGCAGCAGATGTTTGGCTCTGAGGCTTCGTTTTCAAAATCCACTCCTAAATTTTCCATTTCCGCTTCAACTAAACTTAGATTAAGAAATGTACTACTAATTTAGTAGGTAACGGAGTTTTTTGCGCAGATAATGAAGTCACCGAGTATAAAATGATAATGCCAAATATCCGGTCTGAGCTCAATATTTTGGTCAAAGCTTTGAGTGTTCGATGGCTTTGAAGTTTTGGCGTCTCAAGGAGAAAGCAAAGCAGTCGACCAATCAGAATCCAGGAAGGTTCCATTTGGTTTCTAGGCAACCAAGAGTTGTGGTTGCTGTGATGTCGTCGTAGCAACAGTGAATATGAAAAAAATGAATAAACACATAATAAAGTGAATAAAACCAAAACGCCAAATTAGAACTTTAACAGCTTCATCACCATAGCAGATGATTGTGTGAGAATAAATCAGCATTTGGGTTCTGACCAGTAAAAGCTCTGTTTCATTTGAACATGTTTCCCTCGTATCTGGGGTCACACAGGGGTCAAGTTTATGACATTTAAAGGTCCTGTATTATGTCAAATTCACTGAGCTTTAAGTAGGATTATAACCAAAAACATACCCAGGGTTTTGCTTTGTTTTTTCCTTTCATTCACACGTTTGAGTAACTCTTTATTTTTTGTCTCTCTATATGTCAGAAAATGCTCTGTTTCACCTTCTGATGTCATGCAGTGGCACTTTTCTAGTCAGCAGCTCCTTTTACCTTGTGTGCAGTACAGATTCACAACTCAAGGGCTGAAGTTATCCAAATGATTCTAATGAAGGTGTGCGGAGTTTAAAAACCGTGAAGCACTTCCTGTATTACCACATGACATCACAAGGTGAAACAAAGTGGTCAAATCTACTTTCTCTTTAACTGTTTGTGGCTGTGGTCCATTTTGGCAGCAGTTGCTCGTATGATTTGAAACCGTGGCTCCTTTTCTTTTGTGTCTGTGTGTTTTTTCCTGTTCGCAGTGTCGTCCCTCCGAGTCGCTCCGTCTGTTTGTGCCTCACTGCTGCAGCATCATCTTCAGCATCTCCCCCTCCCAACTCTCACTTCCCCTCTCCCCCTCTCCCCCTCTTCCCCTCTCCCCCTCTTCCCCTCTTCCCCTCTTCCCCTCTCCCGCTCTTCCCCTCTCCCCCTCTTCCCCTCTTCCCCTCTTCCCCTCTTCCCCTCTCCCCCTCTCCCCCTCTCCCCCTCCCCTCTCCCCCCGTCGTCAGTACAGTGACGTGTGCACTGGGCCTGTCACCATCACACATATTCCAGTGCCATTTATTGCTATGAGTCATATCAGTATAAATGAGACGCTGAAGCTCCTTTATATCACTCCTACAATCAAACTGAAGCAGGAGAATCAACCCTTTCTGGAAATGAAAGTAGGAGTGGGCGATATCCCGATATTTAAAATATATCGAGATATTTTTGAAACTCGATATGAATTCTGACATATCGATATATCGATATATCGCTGTAATGCTTACGTTTACTTCTGGTTTCGCCGCTTCGCTTGTCTCACCTTCTCTGTGCCGCGCTCACCTCCGCAGAGCCTGAACCTGGACTAGGACTAAACCAGGACTAGGACTAAACCAGGACTAGGACTAAACCAGGACTAAACGCGGCCGCAGAGCCCGGGGCTCGGTCACGGACTAAACCAGGACTAGGACTAAACCAGGACTAGGACTAAACCTGGACTAGGACTAAACCAGGACTAGGACTAAACCAGGACTAGGACTAAACCAGGACTAGGACCAGGGCTCTACAGTGGCCCATTTCACTCGCATTTGCAGGCAAATATTTCGGTGTGTGAACATGGAAACAAAACAGGCGCCTCTGTGCGATGCTTCTGCAGCACAATAAGGAGCTGCACAGACGCAACGTGATGAGTTCAACTTTCTAAATGCACGTTTCCCAATGCGAGCGCAACCACATGACACCTGTGAGCGCACGAGCCCAGCGTACGAGCAGGACGCACATGTCCCTCCACTCATTAGACACCCCCACGCCGCTGGACTTCTTCTCTAAAGCCAGAGCTTTGTCTTGGTCTTGTCTCGGACTCGGGCGCATTTAGACTCGGTCTTGTCATGTTCTCAAGGTCTGAATACTGAGTGCAGTCATTTTTCATTAAGGCCGCTGCTGTCGCCAGTAAACTCATCCTGGTGTGTGAAGGTGTGCGGGAGCGTGAGGGCTTCTCTCTGCAGCCTGTGCCAAATGCCAAACAAATCTGTTTGTCATAATGAGCGTTTGATTTGGTAAATGTGCAGAGGCTAAATCCCACTGGAAAACAAGAGGATGGAACTCCAGTATGTGAACACTTTTCTTCCGGTGACGTCATTTCCGGGTGAGTGAATTCTGTTTTGCGAGCACTGTTTTGCAGCACTGTTACTAGCGTCTCTCTACTGAATCTGTTAATCCACGAATCCAACATCTAAACTAGTGCCTGAGCACTTCGTCAAACCATCGAAGTTTATTCAGCATCTAGTGCTCCGTAATTCGTGGTCTAAGCCTCTCTCTCTCTGTAGTTTCAGCTTGTAGTTTCAGCCTGATCTAGCCTAGCCTAGCATCATGGCTAAAACTCTCGCCCCCCTTTCCTGTTCTAGTTGCCACATGTGGAGTGAGAGCCCTGGCTTATTTGATAGTGACAGGGACAGTTGTGCTAAGTGCAGCGTAGTGGCAGTCCTCGAGGCCAGGGTTACAGAGTTAGAAACGCGGATCCGCTCATTGGAGGCGCTGAAGCCGAGTTATAGTCAGGCAGTAGCAGGGACCGCGGACCGCATTAGCTTGAGCGTAGCTAGCGAGAGCAGCCCCCCGGTGCATCCCGTGCAGCCGGGACCAGACCAGGACAGTTTTGTGACAGTTAGACGCAGGCGCAGGGCTGAGAGTAGGACTGCAGGAGACCAGGGACACAGGGCTGAGAGTAGGACTGCAGGAGACCAGGGACACAGGGCTGAGTGTAGGACTGCAGGAGACCAGGGACATAGGGCTGAGAGTAGGACTGCAGGAGACCAGGGACACAGGGCTGAGAGTAGGACTGCAGGAGACCAGGGACACAGGGCTGAGTGTAGGACTGCAGGAGACCAGGGACATAGGGCTGAGTGTAGGACTGCAGGAGACCAGGGACACAGGGCTGAGTGTAGGACTGCAGGAGACCAGGGACACAGGGCTGAGTGTAGGACTGCAGGAGACCAGGGACACAGGGCTGAGAGTAGGACTGCAGGAGACCAGGGACACAGGGCTGAGAGTAGGACTGCAGGAGACCAGGGACACAGGGCTGAGAGTAGGACTGCAGGAGACCAGGGACACAGGGCTGAGTGTAGGACTGCAGGAGACCAGGGACACAGGGCTGAGAGTAGGACTGCAGGAGACCAGGGACACAGGGCTGAGAGTAGGACTGCAGGAGACCAGGGACACAGGGGTGAGTGTAGGACTGCAGGAGACCAGGGACACAGGGCTGAGAGTAGGACTGCAGGAGACCAGGGACACAGGGCTGAGTGTAGGACTGCAGGAGACCAGGGACACAGGGCTGAGAGTAGGACTGCAGGAGACCAGGGACACAGGGCTGAGTGTAGGACTGCAGGAGACCAGTAGGGAGCTTCCCGTCCAGAACAGGTTCGCCCCCCTGAGCTGGACGCGGGACACTCTAGTCATAGGGAGCTCCATAGTCAGGGACGTGGAACTGCCTGCAGCTTCCACACGGTGTTACCCTGGAGCCAGACTGGGCGACATCGAGGGGAATCTTAGGCTTTTAAAGAGAAGTAAGAACAGGTACCGCCGGATCGTTATACACGCGGGGGGTAACGATACTCGGCGCGGTCAGTCAGAGGTGCTGAAGTTGCAGATAGCGGCAGTTTGTGATTTGGCTAAGTCGATGTCGGAGTCCGTGTACTTCTCTGGCCCCCTTCCAAATTATGCCAATTGTGAAATGTTCAGCCGCTTTTCAGCTGTCAACCAGTGGTTGTCCAATTGGTGCCCGCAGAATGGTGTCGTCTTCATAGACACTGGAGGGCATTTGAGGGGAAGCCCAGGCTTATACGTAGTGACGGCATTCATCCCACCCCGGCTGGCTCCTCCCTCTTAGCTCAGAATATGATGGCTAGCCTTAGATGACCATCAGGTAAGACTAGCACACAGACTAGCTCAGGGAGTGTCAGTGACGCTAGGGAGCAGAGTAGACTAGTGAGGCACTGCTCTGTTAGCGAGAACAGCTCCAAACAGGCTGAGACTGTGTGTGCCCCACGTACAGGGGCCTCCTCTGGCCCCACGTACAGGGGCCTCCTCTGGCCCCACGTACAGGGGCCTCCTCTGGCCCCACGTACAGGGGGCTCCTCTGGCCCCACATACAGGGGGCTCCTCTGGCCCCACGTACAGGGGCCTCCTCTGAGCCACCCTGCATGAACAATTCTCCCAGACTGGCTGAGGCTGTGTATGTCCCACGCACAAAAAGCACAAATAAAACACAGCTAAACTCTGATAGGAAAGGCGTCAGATCTCATAACTTAATAAAAATAAATACATGTGTCGCAAATAAACAAAATGATAAGTGTGTAAAATGTGGACTGCTAAACATCAGGTCCCTCTCTTCTAAATCTCTTTTAATAAATGAATTAATTGGCGACTTTAATATTGATCTTCTCGCTCTAACTGAAACATGGCTTCAGGAAAATGATTATGTTAGACTAAACGAATCTACACCTCCAAGTCACGTGAACTTTCAAAGTGCCAGGAGCACAGGTGGAGGTGGCGGTGTGGCCGTCATTTCTCACTCCAGCCTAATTCTCAGCCTCAAATCTAATTATACATTCCGCTCCTTTGAAAGCCTCGCAGTATCTATTACGTGCACCAACTGGAAAAACCAAAAAGCTGTTATATTCATAACAATCTACCGACCTCCTGGTCCTTATACCGAGTTTCTGACAGAGTTTTCTGACTTTATTTCAAGTTTAGTTTTGGAATGGGAAAGGATTGTTATAGTTGGAGATTTCAACATTCATGTTGATAACAGCAGTGAGCCTCAGCAGTGCTTTTGGTGCTCTCCTGGATGGGGTCGGTTTTACCCAGAGTGTGAACAAGCCGACTCACTGTCACAATCACACTCTCGATCTCGTCCTAACTTATGGTATTGAGATTAGTGATTTACTTGTAATTCCTCAAAACCCTATACTCTCTGACCATTGTTTAATAACCTTTCAATTCGTACTAAAAGACTATCCAGCTCGGCAGGAGAAAACTATAATGAAAAGAACAATATCAGAAAAATCAGTAGCCGAGTTCAAAGAAATAATCGAGCCAGTATTAAATGATATGCCATGTGACAATGAGAACAACTTTAATCCAATTATCATGGATCAGTTTGTTGACAGGACAATGCTCACCCTAAAATCTGCTCTCGATGTTGCAGCTCCGCTAAAACAGAAAAGCATTAAACCAAGACCTCCGGCTCCTTGGTTTACTCCAGAACTGTGATCACTCAAACAACACGTGAGACACACAGAGAAGCTCTGGCGCCGCTCGCGCTCCGAGCAGTCTCTGAAGGCATGGAAGCTCTGCCTGCTCTCTTATAAGGCCGCTCTGCCAAAAGCACAAACCAGATACTATTCAAACCTAATAGAAGTAAACAAAAGCAACCCCAGATTTCTGTTCAGCACTGTAGCCAGGCTGACAAACTCGCACACTGCCCCTGAGTCTCTTCTCCCTTCGAAGTTCAGTTGTGACTTTCTTGAATTCTTCGATTACAAAATTACACCATTAGAGACAAGATCAACGAAGCCACTCCAAAAATCAGCCCCGAGCAAATTCTGCAAATCCAGTCTGTAACACCAATATCCCACATAAATCCTCTAACAGCATTAGACAAATTTACTCCTGTCGATGAGGCGGAGATTACCTCAGTCATCATGTCGTCCAAACCATCAACTTGTTTGCTCGACCCTATTCCAGTCAAACTCCTCAAAGAAGCTCCACCTAATAATAGGTTCCATCCATAACATAATAAATATGTCATTAGAAAATGGCTTTGTTCCTCAGTCCTTTAAATATGCTGTAATTAAACCGCTTTTGAAAAAACCTAGCTTAAATCCTGATGAACTAGCCAACTACAGACCTGTCTCGAATCTTCCATTTCTCTCAAAGATTCTGGAACGAGTTGTGGTGAAACAGCTTTGTCACCATCTGCAGGGCAATAATTTATATGAAAAATGTCAGTCTGGTTTCAGAGCTCACCACAGCACAGAAACTGCTCTGCTTAAAGTGACAAATGATTTGCTACTAGCTGCTGATAACGGGCTGGCTTCAGTCCTGGTCCTACTGGACCTCAGTGCAGCGTTTGACACCATTGATCACAACATTCTACTGCAGAGGTTAGAATGTGACATAGGTGTCAGAGGGACCGCCCTCAAATGGTTTAAATCCTATCTATCAGATAGGTACCAGTTTGTTAGTGTAAACCAGTGCACCTCTCCCTGCTCTAAAGTAGCTTGTGGTGTTCCACAAGGATCTGTGCTTGGTCCAATCCTGTTTACTCTGTATATGTTGCCATTAGGTAACATTATCAGAAAACATGGCATTAATTTCCACTGCTCTGCTGATGACACTCAGCTGTACTTATCAATGAAACCAAATCAGACCAAATGGATAAGCTCAGTGCCTGTGTGAAGGACATCAAAACCTGGATGACCCTGAATTACCTGCTCTTAAACCCTGAAAAAACAGAGGTCATTGTTGTCGGTCCTAAAGGTCAGAGAGATTCTCTGTCAGACCAGATAATCTCACTTGACAATGTGAGTATAGCCTCTAGCTCTACTGTAAAAAACCTTGGAGTCGTATTTGACCAAAATCTCTCATTCACAGCTCATATAAACCAAGCTTGTAAAACTGCATATTTTCACCTGCGAAACAGAACTAAAGTCAGAAAAATTTTGCCTAAAAATGATGCTGAAAAACTTATCCCTGCATTTGTTACATCCAGACTAGATTACTGTAATTCTCTGCTCACCGTCTGCACTAAAGGTACTTTAAGAAGCTTCCAGTTGGTCCAAAATGCAGCGGCCAGAGTCCTAACAGGAACTAAAAGAAGTGATCACATCAGTCCTGTGTTAAAATCACTGCACTGGCTTCCTGTCGAGTTTAGAATTAAATTCAAAGTTCTCCTCCTGACATACAAAGCCTTAAACAATATGGCCCCATCATATCTTCAGGATGCCATTGTCCCCTATCAGCCAAATAGAGCACTTCGCTCTCAGAATGCAGGATTATTAGTGGTTCCTAGAGTGTCTAAAAGTACAGTGGGGGGGAGAGCCTTCAGTTACCAAGCTCCTGTGTTATGGAATCAACTCCCTGTTGGTGTTAAACAGGCTCCACAGTCTCTTTATTTAAGACCAGGCTTAAAACCTTCCTCTTCAGAATAGCTTATGACCAGGTTACTTAGTTGATGTCACTAAGATAAGCTGCTGCAGGAGATAACAAGCTGGGGGAAGTGTGGCAACCTGAGCACTGTCCTCTGTTTCCTCCTATTTTCTCATCAGCATCACTCACTATGTTCTCATCTGTAGTTTGTTCATTGCTATTCACATGTTGTCCCCTGTCCCACTCCCCCTGTGGAGTGGAACTCTTTCAGACGCCTGATGGCAGCTGGACCCCTCTCCTCCTCCTCGCCCGGCTCCTCCTCCTCGCCCGGCTCCTCCTCCTCCTCGCCCCTCTTCTCCTCCTCCTCGCCCGGCTCCTCCTCCTCCTCGCCCGGCTCCTCCTCCACCTGGGTAGCTGTGGTCATACTGAA
The DNA here is from genome assembly GCA_034769755.1 of Odontamblyopus lacepedii. Classification (NCBI taxonomy): domain Eukaryota; kingdom Metazoa; phylum Chordata; class Actinopteri; order Gobiiformes; family Gobiidae; genus Odontamblyopus; species Odontamblyopus lacepedii. Next base: position 47,109,042 of record CM068349.1, on the reverse strand, counting down.
CTGGCCCACGGGCCTGGACATCTATAGCCTGTCCGTCCATGGGAGTGGATCTCTCCTTCACTGTAGTTCTCCCCGAGGTTTCTTCTTTTTCCCAGGACCCTGGGTTTTTTGGAGTTTTTCCTTGCTGAGAAGGAGGGTCTAAGGACAGGGGATGACTGGACCATGTTTCATTTGCTGCTTTACATGAATGTTGTTTGTTCCTGTTCTGATATGTCTGTGTGTATGTTTTACTCATCAGAATCTTGGAACGGCCTTAGAGGAAACTGTTGTTGTGATTTTGGGCGCTACAAAATAAATTGAATTGAATTGAATGTGAAAATCCAGGTTTAAAATCCTACACACTTTATTCACTTTGAAGCAGTTTTGTGTAAAGTGGAAGTTCTCTCGAAGAAGAGGTTCTTAAACTGTGGGTGAGGGTCCAAAAAGGGGTGCAGGGTGTTTTCTTGTCCATCTGGGAAACAGAAGGATTGGATAGATGTGGAAAAGAGACATATAATTAAATAAATTAGGTCCCAATAAAGAAAAAAACATTTGAATGAGGTAAACATGTGTGAACACTTACATTTCCACATAAACAAATGCCATTATATTATACTACTTCACTGTGTGGGGATTGATCATTTAAAAGGCACTGTACCAATGGGAACAAGAGCTCCTCCAGCGGGGCAAAATACGCCCGTACTTTGAATTATTGTATATAGAATTAAGTTAGAATTTGTCAAACCCAGTTAAAGATGAATTGTTGGTGCAGTTTGGAAGTTTGACATTCCTGAGGTGAGACGGTTGTGGAGTTAGAGCGCGGACAAGAAATTGTCCACAGACGGACGGACAGACGGACAGACAGACGGACGGATAATCAATAGGGAAATGTGGCTCTTGCAGTAGGAGTATGAGTATGACATCATCACATTCTACAATCGGAATTCCACCAATCAGATCGCAGCAACAGAACTTAAAGACACTACAAAGCTTTAATGTGTCCACAGACGGACGGACGGACAGCGCCATACCATAATACGTCCCGTTTTATCACGGGCGTATAAAAACTGCAGATGAAATCTCTCATAGATCAAAGTCAGATTGCTGTTAGAAAGGTTAAAACTCAGAATCAACGATTAACAGCGAAGGATGTCAAAGGCTCTGCTGCAGCAGACCTCATTCATGAAGACAAGGCTTACAAATTCATGTCCAACCTTAGGGGATCTCCACCATACTTTGAAAAAGTGAGTAAGGACTTATTGGCCATGATCAGGCAGTTGGGCCCCGCAGCATTCTTTTTGACTCTGTCAGCAGCAGAAACAAAATGGCTTCATCTTTTGAAGATTCTGGGACAAGTTGTAGACAAATGTGAATACACAGATGAAGAACTGACAAACATGTCCTGGGATGAGAAGTGCCGCCTAATACAGACTGATCCTATTGTGCAAGACATTATGATCATTCAGTCTCCAACTTCTTTTCTGAGATCCTCTTACAGTGCTGTCCCATTGGAAATGTGACCGATTACTTCTCTAGGATCGAGTTCCAACAACGGGGATCACCCCACGTGCACATGGTTGTGTGGTGCAAAGATGCCCCACAGTATGGCAGAGATTCTGATGAGGAGATATGTGAATACATAGACAAGAATTATACATGCCATTGTCCTGACGAGGAAGAAGACTCTGTGTTAGCACCTTGTATCTCTTCAAACTCACCGACACAGCCACACCTGTAAGACAAAGAGAGACAAAAAATGCAGGTTTGGATATCCTAAGCCACCCATGAAACAAACCATGATCCTACAACCCCTCACAGAGCCAGAATTCACAAGAAAGGAACAGGAAAAGTACAAGAAAATTTACAAAGACATAGAAGACTTTTTGTACGAAGATCAGGATGAACAAATCAGCTATGAACAGTTTGTTCTCAAATTCAATCTTTCAGAAGAAGAATATATCTTGTGTGTTCGAGCTTCCATCAGCAGTCCAACAATCATGTTGAAGAGAACACTGAAGGAAACACGCACAAATAACTACAATGAAACTATATTGAAGGCATGGAGGGCAACATTGACATACAATTCATCCTTGATGTATATGCATGTGCTGCATATGTCGCCTCCTATATAACCAAGAGTTACAGAGGAATGAGTGAATTGTTACGCAAGTCGGCAGAAGAGGTCAAATCTGGCAATGCTTCTCTCAAAGAACAGATTAGAACTGTAGGAAACAAGTTTCTGAACGCTGTAGAGATTTGTGCTCAAGAAGCAGCCTACATATGTCTACAACTTCCAATGAAACGGTCATCCCGGCAAACTGTGTTTGTTAACACAAGTCCACCTTCTGAAAGAGTGACTTTGCTGAAATCACAACAGCTGTTGGAAGAGATGGATGATCAAGATCACAACATTGAATGCAGCAATGACATTTCACGTTATGCAGAACGCCCAAAGTCACTGGATCATGTAACATTAGCCGAATTTGTCTCCTTCTATGAGAGAATATCTGCACCAAAGGCCCCACAGAAAGCAAGTTGCTCTGATCCCAATCTCCTTCAAGAACCAACCTCTTTTGTGAATGACGATCAACCCCAAGATAATGATAATGATAATGATGAGGCCAATGATAATGATAATGATGAGGCCAAAAGTGTTTCTGCAAAAGACGGAACACAGTACAGGCGAAGAAAACTTGGTAAAATTATACGATCTGTACATTTCAACCCAGATACGGACACAGAAAAATACTACAGAGAGTTGATAATGCTTTATCACTCATGGAGAGATGAAAACTCTCTCAAAGATGATAATGAAACATATGCTGAAAGATATGAAACTCTCCAAGAAGAAATCAATGAATGCAGACTCAGATTTGAACCATATGCTGAAGCCGTTGCTATGGCACAACAGTATCTCCATGAAAACCAACAACAGGAAGACACATGGGACCAGCTGGCACCCCGAAATCAACAAGAGGATGATGAAGACTTCCGCAACCAACAAAGACCCCCTGATGTAGGAATAGAAGCCTATGATATTGGTTATGAGCTAGGCCTCTCTGTTTCTCAGTATGAAGACAGTATCCATTTGTTCAATGAGATGGATGATGAGGACTACAGGGCACATATGCGTCTGCTGACTCCCAAGCAGTTACAATTTGTCTATGACACTGTCAACCTAATCAAGACCACATCTGAACCTTTTTATAGGTTTTTGAGTGGAGGTGCGGGGGTTGGTAAGAGTTTTGTCACAATGGCAATTTACCAAACAGCATTGAAATTCCTTAGTGCAAAAGAAGGAAAGGATTTTTCCACAAGAACAGTCATGGTAATAGCTCCAACAGGAAAGGCAGCATACCATGTTAAAGGTTCAACGATTCACTCTGCTTTGAAGATTCCTGCTAACCAGAGTCTACAGCACAAGCCTCTACCATGTGGAACACTCAACACTCTCAGAAATGAGATTAGTAGTGTAAAGGTTCTTTTCATAGATGAAATCTCCATGGTTGGGTTCAAGATGTTCAATTGCATTAACCAAAGACTGATGGAAGTAACGCAGAATCAGAAACCATTTGGAGGAATTTCCATCATTGCAGTGGGAGATCTTTTCCAGCTCAAACCAGTCATGGACACCTACATTTTCACCCAGCCTGGAAATGGATATTTTCCACTGTCTTCAAACCTTTGGAACGACCTCTTCACAATGATAGAACTGACAGATATTATGCGACAAGCAGACAATGTACCATTTGCACAGCTTCTCAACAGGCTGAGAGAAGGTCATCACACACCAGCTGATATCTCAACTTTGAAGAGTCGAATCATAGAGTCATCAGATGGCGATTATCCATCAAATGCCACACACTTATTTGCCACAAATGACAAGGTGAATGCTTTCAACAGTACTGTCCTTCTACAAACAGACAAGGAGAAAGTGTCTGTGATGGCAAAAGACAGGATTGTTGGTGTAACTCCTCAAGGGATGAAAGCTAAAATCCTAGAGGGTTTTAAATCCAGCTCCCAGACAAAGCAACTTCCTAATGTCTTGACGGTGAGTGAGGGTATTTGGTATGACCTTACAGTCAATTTAGACACTAGTGATGGACTTATAAATGGGGCCTCTTGCATAGTCATGAAGATTGACATGCCCCCTGGTGTTGTGACTCCTCGTGGAGTTTTGTGGGTTCAGTTCCAAGACAAGGATATTGCAAAGAAATTGCGCATTGACAGTCGAAGGCTTTACAAAAGAGGCATTGATCAGCAGTGGACGCCGATACAACCACTTGTGAAACAATATGCTGCAGGACATAAGGGACAGGTACAAGTTCAACGCCTACAGTTCCCCCTCAGACAGGCACATGCCAAGACTATCCACAGATCGCAAGGGGAAACCTTGTCACAAGCTGTGATTGATCTCTCCAGCAGACGGAAAGTTGATCATTTACACTACGTTGCAATAAGCAGGCTCACTAGTTTGGATGGCCTGAACATATTACACTTGGATGAAGACAAAATCAGTGTTTCAAGCGATGTGAGCATAGAGATGGCAAGAGTCAGATCTTCTCCAACTTGCATTCATCAAATGCAACTGAGTGCCCTGCCACGTGACTTCAGAGTGGTATATTTGAACTGTAGATCCATGAACAGACATTTCTCAGATGTATCCTCTGACATAAACATTACAGCTGCTGACATAGCTTGTTTCTCTAAAACTCGATTCTCTGAGAAAGACTTGCTGACAACCACCGCATTGGAAGGATATCACCAGTACAGACAGGATTCAAAACATGTCTCACACAACACACAACAGACCATTCCATGGATTGGCAGTTTACTCTTCATCAGAGTTTCTACAAAATGTGAATCTATCTTGTCACAAGGTCGAAGCTGCACTGTTCAAAGTTTGTGCTTTCCCGGATATTGTCTTTCTGGCCATATACAAACCACCATCGGTCAGTGTCAGAGACTTGTGTAAGACATTATCATCTATCCACACAAAGCATCTCAATGACCAAACAGCTATTGTGTTAGGAGATTTTAACGTGGACTGGATGTCCTCCTCTACTGACAAAATGACCCTGCAGAAGCTTCTTGTACACAAACTGGGCTACAAGCAACTTATTGATGGACCCACCACAGACTATGGGTCCACATTGGATCTTGTCTTCATAAGAAACATGTCCAGAAAACAAATTTTGAGTGGAACACGTGAAGTCTATTACTCTGACCATAAGATGGTATGGTTAGGCTGGTGATCAGCAAAGTACGGGCGTATTTTGCCCCGCTTTGTGCTAAAAACATTCTAAGTTATTCATCATGTGACTGGTCAACACAAAATCAACAAGGTAATGTGTAGTTGTCTTGTATTCTCTCTCTCCCGTTGCCTAGCAACCGCTGCAGCTGGAACTGTGTGTCACCTTTGAACTTTAAACTTCAAAGCTTTGAAGTCTTTGAAGCTTTGTCTTCATGAAGAGGCAAAACATGTGGTGCATGCGCCGATATATATAAGGTGACCTTGACCTTTGACCCTGTGACCTTGAAATCAATAGGGAACATCCTTGACCCATGGGGTGTCCAGCCATGAAGTTTGACATTCCTAGGTGAGACGGTTGTCGAGCTAGAGCGCGGACAAGAAATTGTCCACAGACGGACAGACGGACAGACGGACAGCGCCAAACCATAATACGTCCCGTTTTATCACGGGCGTATAACAAGAGCTCCTCCAGCGGGGCAAAATACGCCCGTACTTTGAATTATTGTATATAGAATTAAGTTAGAATTTGTCAAACCCAGTTAAAGATGAATTGTTGGTGCAGTTTGGAAGTTTGACATTCCTGAGGTGAGACGGTTGTGGAGTTAGAGCGCGGACAAGAAATTGTCCACAGACGGACGGACAGACGGACAGACAGACGGACGGATAACCAATAGGGAAATGTGGCTCTTGCAGTAGGAGTATGAGTATGACATCATCACATTCTAGAATCGGAATTCCACCAATCAGATCGCAGCAACAGAACTTAAAGACAATACAAAGCTTTAATGTGTCAAAGCTCAAAGAAGCAGAGAATGTGGGTTGTTCTCGCTTTCAGCAGCAGAACATTTGAGAAGAGAGTTCAGATCTACGGCACGTAACATAAAAGGACAGAGATGGAAGATAAAAAGACAGAGATGGAAACGATCACAGTTAGCAAGAGCGACAGACATGTCTCTGTGCAAAGATATCCATTTTCAAATACAAAACCAAACATGAACACTGTGTTCGAGGAATTGAGGAGGGAGCAGAAGTTGTGCGATGCTTTGCTCAACGTGGCCGGCGTGCAATTCCCAGCACACAAACTGGTCCTGTGTAGCTGCAGCACATACTTTAAAAGCCTCTTGACTAACTGGTCCAGCCCTGACTGCCAGGTGTTTGAGATCTCCATTGTGTCAGCTGATATCATGAAGATTATCCTGGACTACTGCTACACCGGGGTGGTGCACATCACCCAGGAAAACCTCCAGGAGCTCTTTATAGCTGCTGACTACTTAGATGTGAGCGGCATTACCGAAGTCTGCTGTCAGGTCATGAAGGAGCAAATGTCCCCCAGTAACTGCATCACTGTATGGGGTATCTCAAACACGTACTACTACCCCCAGCTGAGGAAACAAGCCTTCTTATACATCCTGAAGCATTTCGAAGAGGTGGTGACCAGCTCTGAAGAGTTCTTCCAGCTCTCCAGGGAAGACCTGTGTTCAGTCATTGATGATGATCGGCTGAACGTGAAGGAGGAGACCACCGTGTTATTGGCAGTCATCAGATGGATTGCACATGCTCCTGAGGAAAGGAACCACGACTTGGCCGACCTCCTACTAAAAGTCCGTCTGGGTCTGATCCGCACTGATTACTTCACTCAGTGGATGATTACATATAACCTGTCCCACTACATTCATAACTGGAAGATTGTGGAGAAGATCATAAAGGTGATGTGGGATGAAAGAGGTAGGAGGTACAATGCCTCCCTGCCCCCCACTCGTCTAGCCACTCCAAGGCTGCCCAGTGCGGTGCTTATGGTTATTGGTGGCTATAAACAAAACGGAAGAACAATCAACAGCATTGAAGTCTATGACAACCGCACCGATCGCTGGGTGGGTGTGGCTAATGATGACTGGACTCCAAGAGCCGATCACGGCACAGTGTTCCTTAATGGATCTGTGTACGTGATTGGAGGGTGTGACGGCTATCACGACCTCAACACTACCTGCAAGTACGACCTGGCAATTCACACGTGGCAAGAATTAGCACCCATGCATTCACGTAGGAGCAGCGTTAGTGTGACTTTGCTGGATGGTTTGATCTACGCGATAGGCGGGTGCATTGGATGGGACAGTCTGAAGACAGCCGAAAGGTACTTGCCAGTGACCAATCAGTGGACCATGATTTCACCTATGAACGAACAGAGGAGCGGTGCCAGCAGCACAGTGTACAATGGAAAGATCTACATTTGTGGAGGTTGTAATGGTGAAGATGACCTGGCATCAGCTGAGACTTACAACCCACTAACCGAACAGTGGACCATGATAGCAGATATGTCCACCATGCGCTCTGGGCTCAGAGTCATCGCCTATGATAATGAAATCTACGCTGTTGGTGGGTTTGATGGAGATTCCCGTTTGAACACTGTTGAAGCCTATAACCCCGCAACCAACACGTGGCGCCCCCTACCCAACATGTGGACCGGGCGCCGCGACTTTGGCATCGAGGTTGTTGACAATCAGCTATATGTTGTAGGCGGGCACAATCGGGGCCCCATTCGTTGTGCTGAATGTTTTGATGCAAGGACCGGAGTTTGGACTCAGGTGCGGGACATGGAGATCCCTCGTGCTGCCCCGAGCTGCTGTGTGGTGTTTGACCTTCCCAACATGGCCGACTTTGCTCCGCCCCGCCCTCCTCCTCATGACGATTCCACTGAGGAGTAGATGCGCACTCATTTAAATAAAAGCATCCATCCATCCATCCATCTTCTCCCGCTTAATCCAGTTGGGTCGCGGGGGCAGCGTGCTGCCCAATACTCATAGCACCTGACCCCCCCTATGAACCCTATAATTTCAAGACTGTCAGATACTGAATTTCCATTTACATTTATGGTTATAGTTTCCTTTCTTGTTTGTCCACTTCCTGTGATTTTATTAATGCTTTTCCAAAGTTGTCTAATGTTCCCTTTTGCGGCTTTTATTATTTCTAGATAAAAATCAGCTTTAGCCTTTCTAAGTTGTGTTGTAACCTTATTTCTTAAGCTTTTAAAAATGTTTCTATCAGTGTTTAAACCTGTTTTGACGGCTCTTTTAAGGGCTGAGTCCCTTTTTGTCATCATGGACCAGATTGTCCCAGTTATCCATGGCACCTTTGCTTTTACGTTTTGCTTGCGTTGCTGCGAAATAGAATGTTTAGTAACAATTTGTTTGATTGTCATCATCATTCCATCACAGGCCTGATCGGTGTTTTCCCAGTTAACTATATTGTTCCATGGAATATTTTTTAGCTCATTTTCTAAAGATTGTTGATTTTTTTTGGGTATATATGGCAAAGAGTTTTGGCTTTGTGCAGTTAGTTTGTCCGTGTATCTAAGTGTCATGTGGTATAAATGAGATTTTTTATATTTCTTTCTTTCTGACGAATGACAAAAAGGGAAAAGTTATTTTATTTTGAGTTTTATATTTTTCTGTTTCGATTCCATTAATGATAATTGTGAGATCTCATGATGTAATTCATTTTATTGTTCATTCATTTTATTGATAATTCATTTTATTGATAATTCATTTTATTGATCATTCATTTTATTGTACATTTTATTACTCATGAATTAAATTCATTATTCATTTTATTGTTTTATTCATTTTTTATTATTCATTTTTATTCATCTTCTGATTTTATATAAGGCACATTGTAATTGAACTTTTGAACCCCTTTTGTAGTTTTGCAGGCATAAGCTAAAGACAAGCAGAGGTGTTAACCACAAAGTAATCTTACTTGAGTGAAAACCAACATGAAGACTAAAAGCATCTATTAACTGCAAAAAAGTGTTCAGTTTTGTTGTTGTCGATTGTTTTTTATACACTATCACTAGTGTATAAAAAAACAAGAGCTCCTCCAGCGGCAAAATACGCCCGTACTTTGAATTATTGTATATAGAATTAAGTTAGAATTTGTCAAACCCAGTTAAAGATGAATTGTTGGTGCAGTTTGGAAGTTTGACATTCCTGAGGTGAGACGGTTGTGGAGTTAGAGCGCGGACAAGAAATTGTCCACAGACGGACGGACAGACGGACAGACAGACGGACGGATAATCAATAGGGAAATGTGGCTCTTGCAGTAGGAGTATGAGTATGACATCATCACATTCTACAATCGGAATTCCACCAATCAGATCGCAGCAACAGAACTTAAAGACACTGAAACACCTGAGGAAAACCTGAGGAACACCTGAGGAAAACTTGAAGAAAACAGGAAGAAAACCTGAGGAACACCTGAGGAAAACATGTGGAAAACCTGAGGAAAACCTGAGGAACACCTGAGGAAAACCTGAGGAAAACCTGAGGAACACCTGAGGAACACCTGAGGAACACCTAAGGAAAACCGGAAGAAAACCTGAGGAAAACCTGAGGAAAACTTGAAGAAAACCAGAAGAAAACCTGAGGAACACCTGAGGAAAACATGAGGAAAACCTGAGGAACACCTGAGGAACACCTAAGGAAAACCAGAAGAAAACCTGAGGAAAACCTGAGGAAAACTTGAAGAAAACCAGAAGAAAACCTGAGGAAAACCTGAGGAACACCTGAGGAACACCTGAGGAACACCTGAGGAAAACCTGAGGAAAACCTGAGGAACACCTGAGGAAAACCTGAGGAACACCTGAGGAACACCTGAGGAACACCTGAGGAACACCTGAGGAAAACCTGAGGAACACCTGAGGAACACCTGAGGAAAACCTGAGGAAAACCTGAGGAAAACCTGAGGAACACCTGAGGAAAACCTGAGGAACACCTGAGGAACACCTGAGGAACACCTAAGGAAAACCTGAGGAACACCTGAGGAACACCTGAGGAAAACCTGAGGAAAACCTGAGGAAAACCTGAGGAAAACCTGAGGAACACCTGAGGAAAACCTGAGGAAAACCTGAGAAACACCTGAGGAACACCTGAGGAAAACCTGAGGAACACCTGAGGAACACCTGAGGAACACCTGGTTCAGTCCTGGTTCAGTCCTGGTTCAGACCTGGTTCAGTTCTGGTTCAGACCTGGTTCAGTCCTGGTTCAGTCCTGGTTCAGACCTGGTTCAGTCCTGGTTCAGTCCTGGTTCAGTCCTGGTTCAGTCCTGGTTTAGGTCTGGTTCAGTCCTGGTTCAGTCCTGGTTCAGTCCTGGTTCAGTCCTGGTTTAGGTCTGGTTCAGACCTGGTTCAGTCCTGGTTTAGGTCTGGTTCAGTCCTGGTTCAGACCTGGTTCAGACCTGGTTCAGTCCTGGTTCAGTCCTGGTTCAGTCCTGGTTCAGTCCTGGTTCAGACCTGGTTCAGTCCTGGTTCAGTCCTGGTTCAGTCCTGGTTTAGGTCTGGTTCAGTCCTGGTTTAGGTCTGGTTCAGTCCTGGTTCAGTCCTGGTTCAGTCCTGGTTCAGTCCTGGTTCAGTCCTGGTTTAGGTCTGGTTCAGTCCTGGTTCAGTCCTGGTTTAGGTCTGGTTCAGTCCTGGTTCAGTCCTGGTTCAGTCCTGGTTCAGTCCTGGTTCAGTCCTGGTTTAGGTCTGGTTCAGTCCTGGTTCAGTCCTGGTTCAGTCCTGGTTCAGTCCTGGTTCAGTCCTGGTTTAGTCCTGGTTCAGTCCTGGTTCAGTCCTGGTTCAGTCCTGGTTCAGTCCTGGTTTAGGTCTGGTTCAGACCTAGTTCAGTCCTGGTTCAGTCCTGGTTCAGTCCTGGTTCAGTCCTGGTTCAGTCCTGGTTTAGGTCTGGTTCAGTCCTGGTTCAGTCCTGGTTCAGTCCTGGTTCAGTCCTGGTTTAGGTCTGGTTCAGACCTGGTTCAGTCCTGGTTCAGTCCTGGTTCAGTCCTGGTTCAGTCCTGGTTCAGTCCTGGTTCAGACCTGGTTCAGACCTGGTTCAGTCCTGGTTCAGTCCTGGTTCAGTCCTGGTTTAGGTCTGGTTCAGTCCTGGTTCAGTCCTGGTTCAGACCTGGTTCAGTCCTGGTTCAGTCCTGGTTCAGTCCTGGTTTAGGTCTGGTTCAGACCTGGTTCAGTCCTGGTTAAGGTCTGGTTCAGACCTGGTTCAGTCCTGGTTCAGACCTGGTTCAGTTCTGGTTCAGACCTGGTTCAGTCCTGGTTTAGGTCTGGTTCAGTCCTGGTTCAGTCCTGGTTCAGACCTGGTTCAGTTCTGGTTCAGACCTGGTTCAGTCCTGGTTCAGTCCTGGTTCAGTCCTGGTTCAGTCCTGGTTTAGGTCTGGTTCAGTCCTGGTTCAGTCCTGGTTCAGACCTGGTTCAGTCCTGGTTCAGTCCTGGTTCAGTCCTGGTTTAGGTCTGGTTCAGACCTGGTTCAGTCCTGGTTTAGGTCTGGTTCAGTTCTGGTTCAGTCCTGGTTTAGTCCTGGTTCAGTCCTGGTTCAGTCCTGGTTCAGTCCTGGTTTAGGTCTGGTTCAGTCCTGGTTTAGTCCTGGTTCAGTCCTGGTTCAGACCTGGTTCAGTTCTGGTTCAGACCTGGTTCAGTCCTGGTTCAGTCCTGGTTCAGTCCTGGTTTAGGTCTGGTTCAGTCCTGGTTTAGTCCTGGTTCAGTCCTGGTTCAGTCCTGGTTTAGGTCTGGTTCAGTCCTGGATTAGTCCTGGTTCAGTCCTGGTTCAGACCTGGTTCAGTCCTGGTTCAGTCCTGGTTCAGTCCTGGTTTAGGTCTGGTTCAGTCCTGGTTTAGTCCTGGTTCAGTCCTGGTTCAGTCCTGGTTCAGTCCTGGTTCAGTCCTGGTTCAGACCTGGTTCAGACCTGGTTCAGTCCTGGTTCAGTCCTGGTTCAGTCCTGGTTCAGTCCTGGTTTAGGTCTGGTTCAGTCCTGGTTCAGTCCTGGTTCAGTCCTGGTTCAGTCCTGGTTCAGACCTGGTTCAGTCCTGGTTCAGTCCTGGTTCAGTCCTGGTTCAGACCTGGTTCAGACCTGGTTCAGTCCTGGTTCAGACCTGGTTCAGACCTGGTTCAGTCCTGGTTCAGTCCTGGTTTAGGTCTGGTTCAGACCTGGTTCAGTCCTGGTTCAGTCCTGGTTCAGTCCTGGTTCAGACCTGGTTCAGACCTGGTTCAGTCCTGGTTCAGTCCTGGTTTAGGTCTGGTTCAGTCCTGGTTCAGTCCTGGTTCAGTCCTGGTTCAGTCCTGGTTTAGGTCTGGTTCAGTCCTGGTTCAGTCCTGGTTCAGACCTGGTTCAGTCCTGGTTTAGGTCTGGTTCAGTCCTGGTTCAGTCCTGGTTCAGTCCAGGTTCAGTCCTGGTTCAGTCCTGGTTCAGTCCTGGTTTAGGTCTGGTTCAGTCCTGGTTCAGTCCTGGTTCAGTCCTGGTTCAGTCCTGGTTTAGGTCTGGTTCAGTCCTGGTTCAGTCCTGGTTCAGTCCTGGTTCAGTCCTGGTTCAGTCCTGGTTCAGTCCTGGTTCAGTCCTGGTTCAGTCCTGGTTCAGTCCTGGTTCAGACCTGGTTCAGTTCTGGTTCAGACCTGGTTCAGTCCTGGTTCAGTCCTGGTTCAGACCTGGTTCAGTCCTGGTTCAGTCCTGGTTCAGTCCTGGTTTAGGTCTGGTTCAGTCCTGGTTTAGTCCTGGTTCAGTCCTGGTTCAGTCCTGGTTCAGTCCTGGTTCAGACCTGGTTCAGTTCTGGTTCAGACCTGGTTCAGTCCTGGTTCAGTCCTGGTTCAGACCTGGTTCAGTCCTGGTTCAGTCCTGGTTCAGTCCTGGTTTAGGTCTGGTTCAGTCCTGGTTCAGTCCTGGTTCAGTCCTGGTTCAGTCCTGGTTCAGACCTGGTTCAGTCCTGGTTCAGTCCTGGTTCAGTCCTGGTTCAGTCCTGGTTTAGGTCTGGTTCAGTCCTGGTTCAGTCCTGCTTCAGTCCTGGTTCAGTCCTGGTTCAGTCCTGGTTCAGTCCTGGTTCAGTCCTGGTTCAGTCCTGGTTTAGGTCTGGTTCAGACCTGGTTCAGTCCTGGTTCAGTCCTGGTTCAGACCTGGTTCAGTCCTGGTTCAGTCCTGGTTCAGTCCTGGTTTAGGTCTGGTTCAGTCCTGGTTTAGTCCTGGTTCAGTCCTGGTTCAGTCCTGGTTCAGACCTGGTTCAGTTCTGGTTCAGACCTGGTTCAGTCCTGGTTCAGTCCTGGTTCAGACCTAGTTCAGTCCTGGTTCAGTCCTGGTTCAGTCCTGGTTTAGGTCTGGTTCAGTCCTGGTTCAGTCCTGGTTCAGTCCTGGTTCAGTCCTGGTTCAGACCTGGATCAGTCCTGTTTCAGTCCTGGTTCAGTCCTGGTTCAGTCCTGGTTTAGGTCTGGTTCAGTCCTGGTTCAGTCCTGGTTCAGTCCTGGTTCAGTCCTGGTTCAGACCTGGTTCAGACCTGGTTCAGTCCTGGTTCAGTCCTGGTTCAGTCCTGGTTTAGGTCTGGTTCAGTCCTGGTTCAGTCCTGGTTCAGTCCTGGTTCAGACCTGGTTCAGACCTGGTTCAGTCCTGGTTCAGTCCTGGTTCAGTCCTGGTTTAGGTCTGGTTCAGACCTGGTTCAGTCCTGGTTCAGTCCTGGTTCAGACCTGGTTCAGTCCTGGTTCAGTCCTGGTTCAGTCCTGGTTTAGGTCTGGTTCAGTCCTGGTTTAGTCCTGGTTCAGTCCTGGTTCAGTCCTGGTTCAGACCTGGTTCAGTTCTGGTTCAGACCTGGTTCAGTCCTGGTTCAGTCCTGGTTCAGACCTGGTTCAGTCCTGGTTCAGTCCTGGTTCAGTCCTGGTTCAGTCCTGGTTTAGGTCTGGTTCAGTCCTGGTTCAGTCCTGGTTCAGTCCTGGTTCAGTCCTGGTTCAGACCTGGTTCAGTCCTGGTTCAGTGCTGGTTCAGTCCTGGTTCAGTCCTGGTTCAGTCCTGGTTTAGTCCTGGTTTAGGTCTGGTTCAGTCCTGGTTCAGTCCTGGTTCAGTCCTGGTTCAGTCCTGGTTCAGACCTGGTTCAGTCCTGGTTCAGTCCTGGTTCAGTCCTGGTTCAGTCCTGGTTCAGTCCTGGTTCAGACCTGGTTCAGTCCTGGTTCAGTCCTGGTTCAGTCCTGGTTCAGTCCTGGTTTAGGTCTGGTTCAGTCCTGGTTCACTCCTGGTTCAGTCCTGGTTCAATCCTGGTTCAGTCCTGGTTCAGTCCTGGTTTAGGTCTGGTTCAGTCCTGGTTCAGTCCTGGTTCAGTCCTGGTTCAGTCCTGGTTCAGACCTGGTTCAGTCCTGGTTCAGTCCTGGTTCAGTCCTGGTTTAGGTCTGGTTCAGTCCTGGTTCAGTCCTGGTTCAGTCCTGGTTCAGTCCTGGTTCAGACCTGGTTCAGTCCTGGTTCAGTCCTGGTTCAGTCCTGGTTCAGTCCTGGTTCAGTCCTGGTTTAGTCCTGGTTCAGTCCTGGTTCAGTCCTGGTTCAGTCCTGGTTTAGTCCTGGTTCAGTCCTGGTTCAGTCCTGGTTCAGACCTGGTTCAGTCCTGGTTTAGTCCTGGTTCAGTCCTGGTTCAGTCCTGGTTTAGTCCTGGTTAAGTCCTGGTTCAGTCCTGGTTCAGTCCTGGTTCAGTCCTGGTTCAGACCTGGTTAAGTCCTGGTTTAGACCTGGTTCAGTCCTGGTTCAGTCCTGGTTTAGTCCTGGTTTAGTCCTGGTTCAGTCCTGGTTCAGTCCTGGTTCAGTCCTGGTTCAGTCCTGGTTCAGTCCTGGTTCAGACCTGGTTCAGTCCTGGTTTAGTCCTGGTTCAGTCCTGGTTCAGTCCTGGTTTAGTCCTGGTTTAGTCCTGGTTCAGTCCTGGTTCAGTCCTGGTTTAGTCCTGGTTTAGTCCTGGTTTAGACCTGGTTCAGTCCTGGTTCAGTCCTGGTTCAGTCCTGGTTTAGTCCTGGTTCAGACCTGGTTCAGTCCTGGTTCAGTCCTGGTTCAGTCCTGGTTCAGACCTGGTTCAGTCCTGGTTTAGTCCTGGTTCAGTCCTGGTTCAGTCCTGGTTTAGTCCTGGTTTTTGTCCTGGTTCAGTCCTGGTTCAGTCCTGGTTCAGACCTGGTTTAGTCCTGGTTCAGTCCTGGTTCAGTCCTGGTTCAGTCCTGGTTTAGTCCTGGTTTAGTCCTGGTTTAGTCCTGGTTCAGTCCTGGTTTAGACCTGGTTCAGTCCTGGTTCAGTCCTGGTTTAGTCCTGGTTTAGACCTGGTTTAGTCCTGGTTTAGTCCTGGTTCAGTCCTGGTTTAGACCTGGTTCAGTCCTGGTTCAGTCCTGGTTCAGTCCTGGTTTAGTCCTGGTTTAGTCCTGGTTCAGTCCTGGTTCAGTCCTGGTTCAGTCCTGGTTCAGTCCTGGTTTAGACCTGGTTCAGTCCTGGTTTAGTCCTGGTTTAGTCCTGGTTCAGTCCTGGTTTAGTCCTGGTTCAGTCCTGGTTTAGTCCTGGTTTAGTCCTGGTTCAGTCCTGGTTCAGTCCTGGTTCAGTCCTGGTTTAGTCCTGGTTTAGTCCTGGTTCAGTCCTGGTTCAGTCCTGGTTTAGACCTGGTTCAGTCCTGGTTTAGACCTGGTTCAGTCCTGGTTTAGACCTGGTTCAGACCTGGTTTAGACCTGGTTCAGTCCTGGTTTAGACCTGGTTCAGTCCTGGTTTAGTCCTGGTTTAGACCTGGTTCAGTCCTGGTTTAGACCTGGTTCAGTCCTGGTTTAGACCTGGTTCAGTCCTGGTTTAGTCCTGGTTTAGTCCTGGTTTAGACCTGGTTCAGTCCTGGTTCAGTCCTGGTTCAGTCCTGGTTTAGACCTGGTTCAGTCCTGGTTTAGACCTGGTTCAGTCCTGGTTTAGACCTGGTTCAGTCCTGGTTCAGTCCTGGTTCAGTCCTGGTTTAGACCTGGTTCAGTCCTGGTTCAGTCCTGGTTCAGTCCTGGTTTAGACCTGGTTCAGTCCTGGTTCAGTCCTGGTTTAGTCCTGGTTTAGACCTGGTTCAGTCCTGGTTCAGTCCTGGTTCAGTCCTGGTTTAGACCTGGTTCAGTCCTGGTTCAGTCCTGGTTCAGTCCTGGTTTAGACCTGGTTCAGTCCTGGTTCAGTCCTGGTTTACTCCTGGTTTAGACCTGGTTCAGTCCTGGTTCAGTCCTGGTTCAGTCTTGGTTTAGACCTGGTTCAGTCCTGGTTTAGACCTGGTTCAGTCCTGGTTTAGTCCTGGTTCAGTCCTGGTTTAGACCTGGTTCAGTCCTGGTTTAGACCTGGTTCAGTCCTGGTTTAGTCCTGGTTCAGTCCTGGTTTAGACCTGGTTCAGTCCTGGTTCAGTCCTGGTTTAGTCCTGGTTTAGTCCTGGTTTAGACCTGGTTCAGTCCTGGTTCAGTCCTGGTTTAGACCTGGTTCAGTCCTTGTTCAGTCCTGGTTTAGACCTGGTTTAGTCCTGGTTCAGTCCTGGTTCAGTCCTGGTTTAGACCTGGTTCAGTCCTGGTTCAGTCCTGGTTTAGTCCTGGTTTAGTCCTGGTTTAGACCTGGTTCAGTCCTGGTTCAGTCCTTGTTTAGACCTGGTTTAGTCCTGGTTCAGTCCTGGTTCAGTCCTGGTTTAGTCCTGGTTTAGACCTGGTTTAGTCCTGGTTCAGTCCTGGTTCAGTCCTGGTTTAGACCTGGTTCAGTCCTGGTTTAGTCCTGGTTTAGACCTGGTTCAGTCCTGGTTCAGTCCTGGTTTAGACCTGGTTTAGTCCTGGTTCAGTCCTGGTTCAGTCCTGGTTCAGACCTGGTTCAGTCCTGGTTCAGTCCTGGTTCAGTCCTGGTTCAGTCCTGGTTTAGACCTGGTTCAGTCCTGGTTTAGTCCTGGTTCAGTCCTGGTTCAGTCCTGGTTTAGACCTGGTTTAGTCCTGGTTCAGTCCTGGTTTAGACCTGGTTCAGTCCTGGTTCAGACCTGGTTCAGTCTTGGTTCAGTCCTGGTTTAGGTCTGGTTCAGACCTGGTTCAGTCCTGGTTTAGGTCTGGTTCAGTCTTGGTTCAGTCCTGGTTTAGGTCTGGTTCAGTCCTGGTTCAGTCCTGGTTCAGTCCTGGTTCAGTCCTGGTTCAGACCTGGTTCAGACCTGGTTCAGTCCTGGTTCAGTCCTGGTTCAGTCCTGGTTCAGTCCTGGTTTAGGTCTGGTTCAGTCCTGGTTCAGTCCTGGTTCAGTCCTGGTTCAGTCCTGGTTTAGGTCTGGTTCAGTCTTGGTTCAGACCTGGTTCAGTCCTGGTTCAGACCTGGTTCAGTCCTGGTTCAGTCCTGGTTCAGTCCTGGTTTAGGTCTGGTTCAGTCCTGGTTCAGTCCTGGTTCAGTCCTGGTTCAGTCCTGGTTCAGTCCTGGTTCAGATTTGGTTCAGTCCTGGTTCAGACCTGGTTCAGTCCTGGTTTAGGTCTGGTTCAGACCTGGTTCAGTCCTGGTTTAGGCCTGGTTTAGACCTGGTTTAGTCCTGGTTCAGTCCTGGTTCAGTCCTGGTTCAGTCCTGGTTTAGACCTGGTTCAGTCCTGGTTCAGTCCTGGTTCAGTCCTGGTTTAGTCCTGGTTTAGTCCTGGTTCAGTCCTGGTTCAGTCCTGGTTCAGTCCTGGTTCAGTCCTGGTTTAGTCCTGGTTCAGTCCTGGTTCAGTCCTGGTTCAGTCCTGGTTCAGTCCTGGTTCAGTCCTGGTTTAGTCCTGGTTCAGACCTGGTTCAGTCCTGGTTCAGTCCTGGTTCAGTCCTGGTTCAGTCCTGGTTCAGTCCTGGTTTAGTCCTGGTTCAGTCCTGGTTCAGTCTTGGTTCAGTCCTGGTTCAGTCCTGGTTTAGTCCTGGTTCAGTCCTGGTTCAGTCCTGGTTCAGTCCTGGTTCAGTCCTGGTTCAGTCCTGGTTTAGTCCTGGTTCAGTCCTGGTTCAGTCCTGGTTTAGTCCTGGTTCAGTCCTGGTTCAGTCCTGGTTCAGACCTGGTTCAGTCCTGGTTCAGTCCTGGTTCAGTCCTGGTTCAGTCCTGGTTTAGACCTGGTTCAGTCCTGGTTCAGTCCTGGTTTAGTCCTGGTTTAGTCCTGGTTTAGACCTGGTTCAGTCCTGGTTCAGTCCTGGTTCAGTCCTGGTTCAGTCCTGGTTTAGTCCTGGTTCAGTCCTGGTTCAGTCCTGGTTTAGACCTGGTTCAGTCCTGGTTCAGTCCTGGTTCAGTCCTGGTTCAGTCCTGGTTCAGTCCTGGTTTAGACCTGGTTCAGTCCTGGTTCAGTCCTGGTTCAGTCCTGGTTTAGTCCTGGTTTAGTCCTGGTTTAGACCTGGTTCAGTCCTGGTTCAGTCCTGGTTCAGTCCTGGTTTAGACCTGGTTCAGTCCTGGTTCAGTCCTGGTTCAGTCCTGGTTCAGTCCTGGTTTAGACCTGGTTCAGTCCTGGTTCAGTCCTGGTTCAGTCCTGGTTTAGTCCTGGTTCAGTCCTGGTTCAGTCCTGGTTTAGTCCTGGTTTAGTCCTGGTTCAGTCCTGGTTCAGTCCTGGTTCAGTCCTGGTTCAGTCCTGGTTCAGTCCTGGTTTAGACCTGGTTTAGTACTGGTTTAGTCCTGTTTTAGACCTGCTTTAGTCCTGGTTTAGACCTGGTTGAGACCTGGTTTAGTCCTGGTTTAGTACTGGTTTAGTCCTGTTTTAGACCTGTTTTAGTGCTGGTTTAGTCCTGGTTTAGTCCTGGTTTAGACCTGGTTCAGTCCTTGTTCAGTCCTGGTTCAGTCCTGGTTCAGTCCTGGTTCAGACCTGGTTCAGTCCTGGTTCAGTCCTGGTTTAGACCTGGTTCAGTCCTGGTTCAGTCCTGGTTCAGTCCTGGTTTAGTCCTGGTTCAGTCCTGGTTCAGTCCTGGTTCAGTCCTGGTTCAGTCCTGGTTTAGTCCTGGTTCAGTCCTGGTTCAGTCCTGGTTCAGTCCTGGTTCAGTTCTGGTTCAGACCTGGTTCAGTCCTGGTTCAGTCCTGGTTCAGTCCTTGTTTAGTCCTGGTTCAGTCCTGGTTCAGTCCTCGTTCAGTCCTGGTTCAGTCCTGGTTCAGTCCTGGTTCAGTCCTGGTTCAGTCCTGGTTTAGTCCTGGTTCAGTCCTGGTTTAGTCCTGGTTCAGTCCTGGTTCAGTCCTGGTTCAGTCCTGGTTTAGACCTGGTTCAGTCCTGGTTCAGTCCTGGTTCAGTCCTGGTTTAGTCCTGGTTTAGTCCTGGTTTAGACCTGGTTCAGTCCTGGTTCAGTCCTGGTTCAGTCCTGGTTTAGACCTGGTTCAGTCCTGGTTCAGTCCTGGTTTAGTCCTGGTTTAGTCCTGGTTTAGACCTGGTTCAGTCCTGGTTCAGTCCTGGTTCAGTCCTGGTTCAGTCCTGGTTTAGTCCTGGTTCAGTCCTGGTTCAGTCCTGGTTTAGACCTGGTTCAGTCCTGGTTCAGTCCTGGTTCAGTCCTGGTTCAGTCCTGGTTCAGTCCTGGTTTAGACCTGGTTCAGTCCTGGTTCAGTCCTGGTTCAGTCCTGGTTTAGTCCTGGTTTAGTCCTGGTTTAGACCTGGTTCAGTCCTGGTTCAGTCCTGGTTCAGTCCTGGTTTAGACCTGGTTCAGTCCTGGTTCAGTCCTGGTTCAGTCCTGGTTCAGTCCTGGTTTAGACCTGGTTCAGTCCTGGTTCAGTCCTGGTTCAGTCCTGGTTTAGTCCTGGTTCAGTCCTGGTTCAGTCCTGGTTTAGTCCTGGTTTAGTCCTGGTTCAGTCCTGGTTCAGTCCTGGTTCAGTCCTGGTTCAGTCCTGGTTCAGTCCTGGTTTAGACCTGGTTTAGTACTGGTTTAGTCCTGTTTTAGACCTGCTTTAGTCCTGGTTTAGACCTGGTTGAGACCTGGTTTAGTCCTGGTTTAGTACTGGTTTAGTCCTGTTTTAGACCTGTTTTAGTGCTGGTTTAGTCCTGGTTTAGTCCTGGTTTAGACCTGGTTCAGTCCTTGTTCAGTCCTGGTTCAGTCCTGGTTCAGTCCTGGTTCAGACCTGGTTCAGTCCTGGTTCAGTCCTGGTTTAGACCTGGTTCAGTCCTGGTTCAGTCCTGGTTCAGTCCTGGTTTAGTCCTGGTTCAGTCCTGGTTCAGTCCTGGTTCAGTCCTGGTTCAGTCCTGGTTTAGTCCTGGTTCAGTCCTGGTTCAGTCCTGGTTCAGTCCTGGTTCAGTTCTGGTTCAGACCTGGTTCAGTCCTGGTTCAGTCCTGGTTCAGTCCTTGTTTAGTCCTGGTTCAGTCCTGGTTCAGTCCTCGTTCAGTCCTGGTTCAGTCCTGGTTTAGTCCTGGTTCAGTCCTGGTTCAGTTTTGGTTCAGACCTGGTTCAGTCCTGGTTCAGTCCTGGTTCAGTCCTGGTTCAGTCCTGGTTCAGTCCTGGTTTAGTCCTGGTTCAGTCCTGGTTTAGTCCTGGTTCAGTCCTGGTTCAGTCCTGGTTCAGTCCTGGTTCAGTCCTGGTTTAGGTCTGGTTCAGACCTGGTTCAGTCCTGGTTCAGTCCTGGTTCAGACCTGGTTCAGTCCTGGTTCAGTCCTGGTTCAGTCCTGGTTTAGGTCTGGTTCAGTCCTGGTTTAGTCCTGGTTCAGTCCTGGTTCAGTCCTGGTTCAGACCTGGTTCAGTTCTGGTTCAGACCTGGTTCAGTCCTGGTTCAGTCCTGGTTCAGACCTAGTTCAGTCCTGGTTCAGTCCTGGTTCAGTCCTGGTTTAGGTCTGGTTCAGTCCTGGTTCAGTCCTGGTTCAGTCCTGGTTCAGTCCTGGTTCAGACCTGGTTCAGTCCTGGTTCAGTCCTGGTTCAGTCCTGGTTCAGTCCTGGTTTAGGTCTGGTTCAGTCCTGGTTCAGTCCTGGTTCAGTCCTGGTTCAGTCCTGGTTCAGACCTGGTTCAGACCTGGTTCAGTCCTGGTTCAGTCCTGGTTCAGTCCTGGTTTAGGTCTGGTTCAGTCCTGGTTCAGTCCTGGTTCAGTCCTGGTTCAGACCTGGTTCAGACCTGGTTCAGTCCTGGTTCAGTCCTGGTTCAGTCCTGGTTTAGGTCTGGTTCAGACCTGGTTCAGTCCTGGTTCAGTCCTGGTTCAGACCTGGTTCAGTCCTGGTTCAGTCCTGGTTCAGTCCTGGTTTAGGTCTGGTTCAGTCCTGGTTTAGTCCTGGTTCAGTCCTGGTTCAGTCCTGGTTCAGACCTGGTTCAGTTCTGGTTCAGACCTGGTTCAGTCCTGGTTCAGTCCTGGTTCAGACCTGGTTCAGTCCTGGTTCAGTCCTGGTTCAGTCCTGGTTCAGTCCTGGTTTAGGTCTGGTTCAGTCCTGGTTCAGTCCTGGTTCAGTCCTGGTTCAGTCCTGGTTCAGACCTGGTTCAGTCCTGGTTCAGTGCTGGTTCAGTCCTGGTTCAGTCCTGGTTCAGTCCTGGTTTAGTCCTGGTTTAGGTCTGGTTCAGTCCTGGTTCAGTCCTGGTTCAGTCCTGGTTCAGTCCTGGTTCAGACCTGGTTCAGTCCTGGTTCAGTCCTGGTTCAGTCCTGGTTCAGTCCTGGTTCAGTCCTGGTTCAGACCTGGTTCAGTCCTGGTTCAGTCCTGGTTCAGTCCTGGTTTAGGTCTGGTTCAGTCCTGGTTCACTCCTGGTTCAGTCCTGGTTCAGTCCTGGTTCAGTCCTGGTTCAGTCCTGGTTTAGGTCTGGTTCAGTCCTGGTTCAGTCCTGGTTCAGTCCTGGTTCAGTCCTGGTTCAGACCTGGTTCAGTCCTGGTTCAGTCCTGGTTCAGTCCTGGTTTAGGTCTGGTTCAGTCCTGGTTCAGTCCTGGTTCAGTCCTGGTTCAGTCCTGGTTCAGACCTGGTTCAGTCCTGGTTCAGTCCTGGTTCAGTCCTGGTTCAGTCCTGGTTCAGTCCTGGTTTAGTCCTGGTTCAGTCCTGGTTCAGTCCTGGTTCAGTCCTGGTTTAGTCCTGGTTCAGTCCTGGTTCAGTCCTGGTTCAGACCTGGTTCAGTCCTGGTTTAGTCCTGGTTCAGTCCTGGTTCAGTCCTGGTTTAGTCCTGGTTAAGTCCTGGTTCAGTCCTGGTTCAGTCCTGGTTCAGTCCTGGTTCAGACCTGGTTAAGTCCTGGTTTAGACCTGGTTCAGTCCTGGTTCAGTCCTGGTTTAGTCCTGGTTTAGTCCTGGTTCAGTCCTGGTTCAGTCCTGGTTCAGTCCTGGTTCAGTCCTGGTTCAGACCTGGTTCAGTCCTGGTTTAGTCCTGGTTCAGTCCTGGTTCAGTCCTGGTTTAGTCCTGGTTTAGTCCTGGTTCAGTCCTGGTTCAGTCCTGGTTTAGTCCTGGTTTAGTCCTGGTTTAGACCTGGTTCAGTCCTGGTTCAGTCCTGGTTCAGTCCTGGTTTAGTCCTGGTTCAGACCTGGTTCAGTCCTGGTTCAGTCCTGGTTCAGTCCTGGTTCAGACCTGGTTCAGTCCTGGTTTAGTCCTGGTTCAGTCCTGGTTCAGTCCTGGTTTAGTCCTGGTTTTTGTCCTGGTTCAGTCCTGGTTCAGTCCTGGTTCAGACCTGGTTTAGTCCTGGTTCAGTCCTGGTTCAGTCCTGGTTCAGTCCTGGTTTAGTCCTGGTTTAGTCCTGGTTTAGTCCTGGTTCAGTCCTGGTTTAGACCTGGTTCAGTCCTGGTTCAGTCCTGGTTTAGTCCTGGTTTAGACCTGGTTTAGTCCTGGTTTAGTCCTGGTTCAGTCCTGGTTTAGACCTGGTTCAGTCCTGGTTCAGTCCTGGTTCAGTCCTGGTTTAGTCCTGGTTTAGTCCTGGTTCAGTCCTGGTTCAGTCCTGGTTCAGTCCTGGTTCAGTCCTGGTTTAGACCTGGTTCAGTCCTGGTTTAGTCCTGGTTTAGTCCTGGTTCAGTCCTGGTTTAGTCCTGGTTCAGTCCTGGTTTAGTCCTGGTTTAGTCCTGGTTCAGTCCTGGTTCAGTCCTGGTTCAGTCCTGGTTTAGTCCTGGTTTAGTCCTGGTTCAGTCCTGGTTCAGTCCTGGTTTAGACCTGGTTCAGTCCTGGTTTAGACCTGGTTCAGTCCTGGTTTAGACCTGGTTCAGACCTGGTTTAGACCTGGTTCAGTCCTGGTTTAGACCTGGTTCAGTCCTGGTTTAGTCCTGGTTTAGACCTGGTTCAGTCCTGGTTTAGACCTGGTTCAGTCCTGGTTTAGACCTGGTTCAGTCCTGGTTTAGTCCTGGTTTAGTCCTGGTTTAGACCTGGTTCAGTCCTGGTTCAGTCCTGGTTCAGTCCTGGTTTAGACCTGGTTCAGTCCTGGTTTAGACCTGGTTCAGTCCTGGTTTAGACCTGGTTCAGTCCTGGTTCAGTCCTGGTTCAGTCCTGGTTTAGACCTGGTTCAGTCCTGGTTCAGTCCTGGTTTAGTCCTGGTTTAGACCTGGTTCAGTCCTGGTTCAGTCCTGGTTCAGTCCTGGTTTAGACCTGGTTCAGTCCTGGTTCAGTCCTGGTTCAGTCCTGGTTTAGACCTGGTTCAGTCCTGGTTCAGTCCTGGTTTACTCCTGGTTTAGACCTGGTTCAGTCCTGGTTCAGTCCTGGTTCAGTCCTGGTTTAGACCTGGTTCAGTCCTGGTTTAGACCTGGTTCAGTCCTGGTTTAGTCCTGGTTCAGTCCTGGTTTAGACCTGGTTCAGTCCTGGTTTAGACCTGGTTCAGTCCTGGTTTAGTCCTGGTTCAGTCCTGGTTTAGACCTGGTTCAGTCCTGGTTCAGTCCTGGTTTAGTCCTGGTTTAGTCCTGGTTTAGACCTGGTTCAGTCCTGGTTCAGTCCTGGTTTAGACCTGGTTTAGTCCTGGTTCAGTCCTGGTTCAGTCCTGGTTTAGACCTGGTTCAGTCCTGGTTCAGTCCTGGTTTAGTCCTGGTTTAGTCCTGGTTTAGACCTGGTTCAGTCCTGGTTCAGTCCTGGTTTAGACCTGGTTTAGTCCTGGTTCAGTCCTGGTTCAGTCCTGGTTTAGTCCTGGTTTAGACCTGGTTTAGTCCTGGTTCAGTCCTGGTTCAGTCCTGGTTTAGACCTGGTTCAGTCCTGGTTTAGTCCTGGTTTAGACCTGGTTCAGTCCTGGTTCAGTCCTGGTTTAGACCTGGTTTAGTCCTGGTTCAGTCCTGGTTCAGTCCTGGTTCAGACCTGGTTCAGTCCTGGTTCAGTCCTGGTTCAGTCCTGGTTCAGTCCTGGTTTAGACCTGGTTCAGTCCTGGTTTAGTCCTGGTTCAGTCCTGGTTCAGTCCTGGTTTAGACCTGGTTTAGTCCTGGTTCAGTCCTGGTTTAGACCTGGTTCAGTCCTGGTTCAGACCTGGTTCAGTCTTGGTTCAGTCCTGGTTTAGGTCTGGTTCAGACCTGGTTCAGTCCTGGTTTAGGTCTGGTTCAGTCCTGGTTCAGTCCTGGTTCAGTCCTGGTTCAGTCCTGGTTCAGACCTGGTTCAGACCTGGTTCAGTCCTGGTTCAGTCCTGGTTCAGTCCTGGTTCAGTCCTGGTTTAGGTCTGGTTCAGTCCTGGTTCAGTCCTGGTTCAGTCCTGGTTCAGTCCTGGTTTAGGTCTGGTTCAGTCTTGGTTCAGACCTGGTTCAGTCCTGGTTCAGACCTGGTTCAGTCCTGGTTCAGTCCTGGTTCAGTCCTGGTTTAGGTCTGGTTCAGTCCTGGTTCAGTCCTGGTTCAGTCCTGGTTCAGTCCTGGTTCAGTCCTGGTTCAGATTTGGTTCAGTCCTGGTTCAGACCTGGTTCAGTCCTGGTTTAGGTCTGGTTCAGACCTGGTTCAGTCCTGGTTTAGGCCTGGTTTAGACCTGGTTTAGTCCTGGTTCAGTCCTGGTTCAGTCCTGGTTCAGTCCTGGTTTAGACCTGGTTCAGTCCTGGTTCAGTCCTGGTTCAGTCCTGGTTTAGTCCTGGTTTAGTCCTGGTTCAGTCCTGGTTCAGTCCTGGTTCAGTCCTGGTTCAGTCCTGGTTCAGTCCTGGTTCAGTCCTGGTTTAGTCCTGGTTCAGACCTGGTTCAGTCCTGGTTCAGTCCTGGTTCAGTCCTGGTTCAGTCCTGGTTTAGTCCTGGTTCAGTCCTGGTTCAGTCTTGGTTCAGTCCTGGTTCAGTCCTGGTTTAGTCCTGGTTCAGTCCTGGTTCAGTCCTGGTTCAGTCCTGGTTCAGTCCTGGTTCAGTCCTGGTTTAGTCCTGGTTCAGTCCTGGTTCAGTCCTGGTTTAGTCCTGGTTCAGTCCTGGTTCAGTCCTGGTTCAGACCTGGTTCAGTCCTGGTTCAGTCCTGGTTCAGTCCTGGTTCAGTCCTGGTTCAGTCCTGGTTTAGACCTGGTTCAGTCCTGGTTCAGTCCTGGTTTAGTCCTGGTTTAGTCCTGGTTTAGACCTGGTTCAGTCCTGGTTCAGTCCTGGTTCAGTCCTGGTTCAGTCCTGGTTTAGTCCTGGTTCAGTCCTGGTTCAGTCCTGGTTTAGACCTGGTTCAGTCCTGGTTCAGTCCTGGTTCAGTCCTGGTTCAGTCCTGGTTCAGTCCTGGTTTAGACCTGGTTCAGTCCTGGTTCAGTCCTGGTTCAGTCCTGGTTTAGTCCTGGTTTAGTCCTGGTTTAGACCTGGTTCAGTCCTGGTTCAGTCCTGGTTCAGTCCTGGTTTAGACCTGGTTCAGTCCTGGTTCAGTCCTGGTTCAGTCCTGGTTCAGTCCTGGTTTAGACCTGGTTCAGTCCTGGTTCAGTCCTGGTTCAGTCCTGGTTTAGTCCTGGTTCAGTCCTGGTTCAGTCCTGGTTTAGTCCTGGTTTAGTCCTGGTTCAGTCCTGGTTCAGTCCTGGTTCAGTCCTGGTTCAGTCCTGGTTCAGTCCTGGTTTAGACCTGCTTTAGTCCTGGTTTAGACCTGGTTGAGACCTGGTTTAGTCCTGGTTTAGTACTGGTTTAGTCCTGTTTTAGACCTGTTTTAGTGCTGGTTTAGTCCTGGTTTAGTCCTGGTTTAGACCTGGTTCAGTCCTTGTTCAGTCCTGGTTCAGTCCTGGTTCAGTCCTGGTTCAGACCTGGTTCAGTCCTGGTTCAGTCCTGGTTTAGACCTGGTTCAGTCCTGGTTCAGTCCTGGTTCAGTCCTGGTTTAGTCCTGGTTCAGTCCTGGTTCAGTCCTGGTTCAGTCCTGGTTCAGTCCTGGTTTAGTCCTGGTTCAGTCCTGGTTCAGTCCTGGTTCAGTCCTGGTTCAGTTCTGGTTCAGACCTGGTTCAGTCCTGGTTCAGTCCTGGTTCAGTCCTCGTTCAGTCCTGGTTCAGTCCTGGTTTAGTCCTGGTTCAGTCCTGGTTCAGTTTTGGTTCAGACCTGGTTCAGTCCTGGTTCAGTCCTGGTTCAGTCCTGGTTCAGTCCTGGTTCAGTCCTGGTTTAGTCCTGGTTCAGTCCTGGTTTAGTCCTGGTTCAGACCTGGTTCAGTCCTGGTTCAGTCCTGGTTCAGTCCTGGTTCAATCCTGGTTCAGTCCTGGTTTAGTCCTGGGTTAGTCCTGGTTCAGTCCTGGTTCAGTCCTGGTTCAGTCCTGGTTTAGACCTGGTTGAGACCTGGTTTAGTCCTGGTTTTAGTCCTGGTTTAGACCTGGTTGAGACCTGGTTTAGTCCTGGTTTAGTACTGGTTTAGTCCTGTTTTAGACCTGTTTTAGTGCTGGTTTAGTCCTGGTTCAGTCCTGGTTCAGACCTGGTTCAGTCCTGGTTCAGTCCTGGTTTAGTCCTGGTTCAGTCCTGGTTCAGTCCTGGTTCAGACCTGGTTCAGTCCTGGTTCAGTCCTGGTTTAGTCCTGGTTCAGTCCTGGTTCAGTCCTGGTTCAGTCCTGGTTTAGACCTGGTTCAGTCCTGGTTCAGTCCTGGTTCAGTCCTGGTTCAGTCCTGGTTTAGACCTGGTTCAGTCCTGGTTCAGTCCTGGTTCAGTCCTGGTTTAGTCCTGGTTCAGTCCTGGTTCAGTCCTGGTTCATTCCTGGTTCAGTCCTGGTTCAGTCCTGGTTTAGTCCTGGTTTAGACCTGGTTGAGACCTGGTTTAGTCCTGGTTTAGTACTGGTTTAGTCCTGTTTTAGACCTGTTTTAGTCCTGGTTCAGTCCTGGTTTAGTCCTGGTTCAGTCCTGGTTCAGTCCTGGTTCAGTCCTGGTTCAGTCCTGGTTTAGTCCTGGTTCAGTCCTGGTTCAGTCCTGGTTCAGTCCTGGTTCAGTTCTGGTTCAGACCTGGTTCAGTCCTGGTTCAGTCCTGGTTCAGTCCTTGTTTAGTCCTGGTTCAGTCCTGGTTCAGTCCTGGTTCAGTCCTGGTTCAGTCCTGGTTTAGTCCTGGTTCAGTCCTGGTTCAGTTTTGGTTCAGACCTGGTTCAGTCCTGGTTCAGTCCTGGTTCAGTCCTGGTTCAGTCCTGGTTCAGTCCTGGTTTAGTCCTGGTTCAGTCCTGGTTTAGTCCTGGTTCAGACCTGGTTCAGTCCTGGTTCAGTCCTGGTTCAGTCCTGGTTCAATCCTGGTTCAGTCCTGGTTTAGTCCTGGGTTAGTCCTGGTTCAGTCCTGGTTCAGTCCTGGTTCAGTCCTGGTTTAGACCTGGTTGAGACCTGGTTTAGTCCTGGTTTTAGTCCTGGTTTAGACCTGGTTCAGTCCTGGTTTAGTCCTGGTTTAGTCCTGGTTTAGTCCTGTTTTAGACCTGGTTTAGTCCTGGTTTAGTCCTGGTTTAGTCCTGGTTCAGTCCTGGTTCAGTCCTGGTTCAGTCCTGGTTCAGTCCTGGTTCAGTCCTGGTTCAGTCCTGGTTCAGTCCTGGTTCAGTCCTGGTTCAGTCCTGGTTCAGTCCTGGTTCAGTCCTGGTTCAGTCAGGGTTCAGTCCTGGTTAAGTCCTGGTTCAGTCCTGGTTAAGTCCTGGTTCAGTCCTGGTTCAGTCAGTCCTGGTTCAGTCCTGGTTCAGTCCTGGTTCAGTCCTGGTTTAGTCCTGGTTCAGTCCTGGTTCAGTCCTGGTTCAGTCCTGGTTCAGTCCTGGTTCAGTCCTGGTTTAGTCCTGGTTCAGTCCTGGTTCAGTCCTGGTTTAGTCCTGGTTCAGTCCTGGTTCAGTCCTGGTTCAGTCCTGGTTCAGTCCTGGTTTAGACCTGGTTCAGTCCTGGTTCAGTCCTGGTTCAGTCCTGGTTTAGTCCTGGTTTAGTCCTGGTTTAGACCTGGTTCAGTCCTGGTTCAGTCCTGGTTCAGTCCTGGTTTAGACCTGGTTCAGTCCTGGTTCAGTCCTGGTTCAGTCCTGGTTCAGTCCTGGTTCAGTCCTGGTTTAGGTCTGGTTCAGACCTGGTTCAGTCCTGGTTTAGGTCTGGTTCAGTCCTGGTTCAGTCCTGGTTTAGGTCTGGTTCAGACCTGGTTCAGTCCTGGTTTAGGTCTGGTTCAGTCCTTGTTCAGTCCTGGTTCAGTCCTGGTTCAGTCCTGGTTCAGACCTGGTTCAGACCTGGTTCAGTCCTGGTTCAGTCCTGGTTCAGTCCTGGTTCAGTCCTGGTTCAGACCTGGTTCAGTCCTGGTTCAGTCCTGGTTCAGTCCTGGTTCAGTCCTGGTTTAGGTCTGGTTCAGTCCTGGTTCAGTCCTGGTTTAGGTCTGGTTCAGTCCTGGTTCAGTCCTGGTTCAGTCCTGGTTCAGTCCTGGTTCAGTCCTGGTTTAGGTCTGGTTCAGTCCTGGTTCAGTCCTGGTTTAGTCCTGGTTCAGTCCTGGTTCAGTCCTGGTTCAGTCCTGGTTCAGTCCTGGTTTAGGTCTGGTTCAGACCTGGTTCAGTCCTGGTTCAGTCCTGGTTCAGACCTGGTTCAGACCTGGTTCAGTCCTGGTTTAGGTCTGGTTCAGTCCTGGTTCAGTCCTGGTTCAGTCCTGGTTCAGTCCTGGTTTAGGTCTGGTTCAGACCTGGTTCAGTCCTGGTTTAGGTCTGGTTCAGTCCTGGTTCAGTCCTGGTTCAGTCCTGGTTCAGTCCTGGTTCAGTCCTGGTTCAGACCTGGTTCAGTCCTGGTTCAGTCCTGGTTCAGTCCTGGTTTAGGTCTGGTTCAGTCCTGGTTCAGTCCTGGTTCAGACCTGGTTCAGTCCTGGTTCAGTCCTGGTTCAGTCCTGGTTCAGTCCTGGTTTAGGTCTGGTTCAGACCTGGTTCAGTCCTGGTTAAGGTCTGGTTCAGACCTGGTTCAGTCCTGGTTTAGGTCTGGTTCAGACCTGGTTCAGTCCTGGTTTAGGTCTGGTTCAGTCCTGGTTCAGTCCTGGTTCAGACCTGGTTCAGTTCTGGTTCAGACCTGGTTCAGTCCTGGTTCAGTCCTGGTTCAGTCCTGGTTCAGTCCTGGTTTAGGTCTGGTTCAGTCCTGGTTTAGGTCTGGTTCAGACCTGGTTCAGTCCTGGTTTAGGTCTGGTTCAGTTCTGGTTCAGTCCTGGTTTAGTCCTGGTTCAGTCCTGGTTCAGTCCTGGTTCAGTCCTGGTTTAGGTCTGGTTCAGTCCTGGTTTAGTCCTGGTTCAGACCTGGTTCAGACCTGGTTCAGTTCTGGTTCAGACCTGGTTCAGTCCTGGTTCAGTCCTGGTTTAGTCCTGGTTCAGTCCTGGTTTAGGTCTGGTTCAGTCCTGGTTTAGTCCTGGTTCAGTCCTGGTTCAGTCCTGGTTTAGGTCTGGTTCAGTCCTGGTTTAGTCCTGGTTCAGTCCTGGTTCAGACCTGGTTCAGTCCTGGTTCAGTCCTGGTTCAGTCCTGGTTTGGGTCTGGTTCAGTCCTGGTTCAGTCCTGGTTCAGTCCTGGTTTAGGTCTGGTTCAGTCCTGGTTTAGTCCTGGTTCAGTCCTGGTTCAGTCCTGGTTCAGTCCTGGTTTAGGTCTGGTTCAGTCCTGGTTTAGTCCTGGTTCAGTCCTGGTTCAGTCCTGGTTCAGTCCTGGTTCAGACCTGGTTCAGACCTGGTTCAGTCCTGGTTCAGTCCTGGTTCAGTCCTGGTTCAGTCCTGGTTTAGGTCTGGTTCAGTCCTGGTTCAGTCCTGGTTCAGTCCTGGTTCAGTCCTGGTTCAGACCTGGTTCAGTCCTGGTTCAGTCCTGGTTCAGTCCTGGTTCAGTCCTGGTTCAGTCCTGGTTCAGACCTGGTTCAGTCCTGGTTCAGTCCTGGTTTAGGTCTGGTTCAGACCTGGTTCAGTCCTGGTTCAGTCCTGGTTCAGTCCTGGTTCAGACCTGGTTCAGACCTGGTTCAGTCCTGGTTCAGTCCTGGTTTAGGTCTGGTTCAGTCCTGGTTCAGTCCTGGTTCAGTCCTGGTTCAGTCCTGGTTTAGGTCTGGTTCAGTCCTGGTTCAGTCCTGGTTCAGACCTGGTTCAGTCCTGGTTTAGGTCTGGTTCAGTCCTGGTTCAGTCCTGGTTCAGTCCAGGTTCAGTCCTGGTTCAGTCCTGGTTCAGTCCTGGTTTAGGTCTGGTTCAGTCCTGGTTCAGTCCTGGTTCAGTCCTGGTTCAGTCCTGGTTTAGGTCTGGTTCAGTCCTGGTTTAGTCCTGGTTCAGTCCTGGTTCAGTCCTGGTTCAGTCCTGGTTCAGTCCTGGTTCAGACCTGGTTCAGTCCTGGTTCAGTCCTGGTTCAGTCCTGGTTCAGTCCTGGTTTAGTCCTGGTTTAGGTCTGGTTCAGTCCTGGTTCAGTCCTGGTTCAGTCCTGGTTCAGTCCTGGTTCAGACCTGGTTCAGTCCTGGTTCAGTCCTGGTTCAGTCCTGGTTCAGTCCTGGTTCAGTCCTGGTTCAGACCTGGTTCAGTCCTGGTTCAGTCCTGGTTCAGTCCTGGTTTAGGTCTGGTTCAGTCCTGGTTCAGTCCTGGTTCAGTCCTGGTTCAGTCCTGGTTCAGTCCTGGTTTAGGTCTGGTTCAGTCCTGGTTCAGTCCTGGTTCAGTCCTGGTTCAGTCCTGGTTCAGACCTGGTTCAGTCCTGGTTCAGTCCTGGTTCAGTCCTGGTTCAGTCCTGGTTCAGTCCTGGTTCAGACCTGGTTCAGTCCTGGTTCAGTCCTGGTTCAGTCCTGGTTCAGACCTGGTTCAGTCCTGGTTCAGTCCTGGTTTAGTCCTGGTTCAGTCCTGGTTCAGTCCTGGTTCAGTCCTGGTTTAGTCCTGGTTCAGTCCTGGTTCAGTCCTGGTTCAGTCCTGGTTCAGACCTGGTTCAGTCCTGGTTTAGTCCTGGTTCAGTCCTGGTTCAGTCCTGGTTTAGTCCTGGTTAAGTCCTGGTTCAGTCCTGGTTCAGTCCTGGTTCAGTCCTGGTTCAGACCTGGTTAAGTCCTGGTTTAGACCTGGTTCAGTCCTGGTTCAGTCCTGGTTTAGTCCTGGTTTAGTCCTGGTTCAGTCCTGGTTCAGTCCTGGTTCAGTCCTGGTTTAGTCCTGGTTCAGTCCTGGTTCAGTCCTGGTTCAGTCCTGGTTCAGTCCTGGTTCAGACCTGGTTCAGTCCTGGTTTAGTCCTGGTTCAGTCCTGGTTCAGTCCTGGTTTAGTCCTGGTTTAGTCCTGGTTCAGTCCTGGTTCAGTCCTGGTTTAGTCCTGGTTTAGTCCTGGTTTAGACCTGGTTCAGTCCTGGTTCAGTCCTGGTTCAGTCCTGGTTTAGTCCTGGTTCAGACCTGGTTCAGTCCTGGTTCAGTCCTGGTTCAGTCCTGGTTCAGACCTGGTTCAGTCCTGGTTTAGTCCTGGTTCAGTCCTGGTTCAGTCCTGGTTCAGTCCTGGTTTAGTCCTGGTTTAGTCCTGGTTTAGACCTGGTTCAGTCCTGGTTTAGACCTGGTTCAGTCCTGGTTCAGTCCTGGTTTAGTCCTGGTTTAGACCTGGTTTAGTCCTGGTTTAGTCCTGGTTCAGTCCTGGTTTAGACCTGGTTCAGTCCTGGTTCAGTCCTGGTTCAGTCCTGGTTTAGTCCTGGTTTAGTCCTGGTTCAGTCCTGGTTCAGTCCTGGTTCAGTCCTGGTTCAGTCCTGGTTTAGACCTGGTTCAGTCCTGGTTTAGTCCTGGTTTAGTCCTGGTTCAGTCCTGGTTTAGTCCTGGTTCAGTCCTGGTTTAGTCCTGGTTTAGTCCTGGTTCAGTCCTGGTTCAGTCCTGGTTCAGTCCTGGTTTAGTCCTGGTTTAGTCCTGGTTTAGACCTGGTTCAGTCCTGGTTTAGACCTGGTTCAGTCCTGGTTTAGACCTGGTTCAGACCTGGTTTAGACCTGGTTCAGTCCTGGTTTAGACCTGGTTCAGTCCTGGTTTAGTCCTGGTTTAGACCTGGTTCAGTCCTGGTTTAGACCTGGTTCAGTCCTGGTTTAGACCTGGTTCAGTCCTGGTTTAGTCCTGGTTTAGTCCTGGTTTAGACCTGGTTCAGTCCTGGTTCAGTCCTGGTTCAGTCCTGGTTTAGACCTGGTTCAGTCCTGGTTTAGACCTGGTTCAGTCCTGGTTTAGACCTGGTTCAGTCCTGGTTCAGTCCTGGTTCAGTCCTGGTTTAGACCTGGTTCAGTCCTGGTTCAGTCCTGGTTCAGTCCTGGTTTAGACCTGGTTCAGTCCTGGTTCAGTCCTGGTTTAGTCCTGGTTTAGACCTGGTTCAGTCCTGGTTCAGTCCTGGTTCAGTCCTGGTTTAGACCTGGTTCAGTCCTGGTTTAGACCTGGTTCAGTCCTGGTTCAGTCCTGGTTTAGACCTGGTTCAGTCCTGGTTTAGTCCTGGTTCAGTCCTGGTTTAGACCTGGTTCAGTCCTGGTTTAGACCTGGTTCAGTCCTGGTTTAGTCCTGGTTCAGTCCTGGTTTAGACCTGGTTCAGTCCTGGTTCAGTCCTGGTTTAGTCCTGGTTTAGTCCTGGTTTAGACCTGGTTCAGTCCTGGTTCAGTCCTGGTTTAGACCTGGTTCAGTCCTGGTTCAGTCCTGGTTTAGACCTGGTTTAGTCCTGGTTCAGTCCTGGTTCAGTCCTGGTTTAGACCTGGTTCAGTCCTGGTTCAGTCCTGGTTTAGTCCTGGTTTAGTCCTGGTTTAGACCTGGTTCAGTCCTGGTTCAGTCCTGGTTTAGACCTGGTTTAGTCCTGGTTCAGTCCTGGTTCAGTCCTGGTTTAGTCCTGGTTTAGACCTGGTTTAGTCCTGGTTCAGTCCTGGTTCAGTCCTGGTTTAGACCTGGTTCAGTCCTGGTTTAGTCCTGGTTTAGACCTGGTTCAGTCCTGGTTCAGTCCTGGTTTAGACCTGGTTTAGTCCTGGTTCAGTCCTGGTTCAGTCCTGGTTCAGACCTGGTTCAGTCCTGGTTCAGTCCTGGTTCAGTCCTGGTTCAGTCCTGGTTTAGACCTGGTTCAGTCCTGGTTTAGTCCTGGTTCAGTCCTGGTTCAGTCCTGGTTTAGACCTGGTTTAGTCCTGGTTCAGTCCTGGTTTAGACCTGGTTCAGTCCTGGTTCAGACCTGGTTCAGTCTTGGTTCAGTCCTGGTTTAGGTCTGGTTCAGTCCTGGTTCAGTCCTGGTTCAGTCCTGGTTCAGTCCTGGTTCAGACCTGGTTCAGACCTGGTTCAGTCCTGGTTCAGTCCTGGTTCAGTCCTGGTTCAGTCCTGGTTTAGGTCTGGTTCAGTCCTGGTTCAGTCCTGGTTCAGTCCTGGTTCAGTCCTGGTTTAGGTCTGGTTCAGTCCTGGTTCAGTCCTGGTTCAGTCCTGGTTCAGTCCTGGTTCAGTCCTGGTTTAGATTTGGTTCAGTCCTGGTTCAGACCTGGTTCAGTCCTGGTTTAGGTCTGGTTCAGACCTGGTTCAGTCCTGGTTTAGGCCTGGTTTAGACCTGGTTTAGTCCTGGTTCAGTCCTGGTTCAGTCCTGGTTCAGTCCTGGTTTAGACCTGGTTCAGTCCTGGTTCAGTCCTGGTTCAGTCCTGGTTTAGTCCTGGTTCAGTCCTGGTTCAGTCCTGGTTTAGTCCTGGTTCAGTCCTGGTTCAGTCCTGGTTCAGTCCTGGTTCAGTCCTGGTTTAGTCCTGGTTCAGTCCTGGTTTAGTCCTGGTTCAGTCCTGGTTCAGTCCTGGTTCAGTCCTGGTTCAGTCCTGGTTCAGTCCTGGTTCAGTCCTGGTTTAGTCCTGGTTCAGTCCTGGTTCAGTCCTGGTTCAGTCCTGGTTCAGTCCTGGTTCAGTCCTGGTTCAGTCCTGGTTTAGTCCTGGTTCAGTCCTGGTTCAGTCCTGGTTTAGTCCTGGTTCAGTCCTGGTTCAGTCCTGGTTCAGACCTGGTTCAGTCCTGGTTCAGTCCTGGTTCAGTCCTGGTTCAGTCCTGGTTCAGTCCTGGTTTAGACCTGGTTCAGTCCTGGTTCAGTCCTGGTTTAGTCCTGGTTTAGTCCTGGTTTAGACCTGGTTCAGTCCTGGTTCAGTCCTGGTTCAGTCCTGGTTCAGTCCTGGTTTAGTCCTGGTTCAGTCCTGGTTCAGTCCTGGTTTAGACCTGGTTCAGTCCTGGTTCAGTCCTGGTTCAGTCCTGGTTCAGTCCTGGTTCAGTCCTGGTTTAGACCTGGTTCAGTCCTGGTTCAGTCCTGGTTCAGTCCTGGTTTAGTCCTGGTTTAGTCCTGGTTTAGACCTGGTTCAGTCCTGGTTCAGTCCTGGTTCAGTCCTGGTTTAGACCTGGTTCAGTCCTGGTTCAGTCCTGGTTCAGTCCTGGTTCAGTCCTGGTTTAGACCTGGTTCAGTCCTGGTTCAGTCCTGGTTCAGTCCTGGTTTAGTCCTGGTTCAGTCCTGGTTCAGTCCTGGTTTAGTCCTGGTTTAGTCCTGGTTCAGTCCTGGTTCAGTCCTGGTTCAGTCCTGGTTCAGTCCTGGTTCAGTCCTGGTTTAGACCTGCTTTAGTCCTGGTTTAGACCTGGTTGAGACCTGGTTTAGTCCTGGTTTAGTACTGGTTTAGTCCTGTTTTAGACCTGTTTTAGTGCTGGTTCAGTGCTGGTTTAGTCCTGGTTTAGACCTGGTTCAGTCCTTGTTCAGTCCTGGTTCAGTCCTGGTTCAGTCCTGGTTCAGACCTGGTTCAGTCCTGGTTCAGTCCTGGTTTAGACCTGGTTCAGTCCTGGTTCAGTCCTGGTTCAGTCCTGGTTTAGTCCTGGTTCAGTCCTGGTTCAGTCCTGGTTCAGTCCTGGTTCAGTCCTGGTTTAGTCCTGGTTCAGTCCTGGTTCAGTCCTGGTTCAGTCCTGGTTCAGTTCTGGTTCAGACCTGGTTCAGTCCTGGTTCAGTCCTGGTTCAGTCCTTGTTTAGTCCTGGTTCAGTCCTGGTTCAGTCCTGGTTCAGTCCTGGTTCAGTCCTGGTTTAGTCCTGGTTCAGTCCTGGTTCAGTTTTGGTTCAGACCTGGTTCAGTCCTGGTTCAGTCCTGGTTCAGTCCTGGTTCAGTCCTGGTTCAGTCCTGGTTTAGTCCTGGTTCAGTCCTGGTTTAGTCCTGGTTCAGACCTGGTTCAGTCCTGGTTCAGTCCTGGTTCAGTCCTGGTTCAATCCTGGTTCAGTCCTGGTTTAGTCCTGGGTTAGTCCTGGTTCAGTCCTGGTTCAGTCCTGGTTCAGTCCTGGTTTAGACCTGGTTGAGACCTGGTTTAGTCCTGGTTTTAGTCCTGGTTTAGACCTGGTTGAGACCTGGTTTAGTCCTGGTTTAGTACTGGTTTAGTCCTGTTTTAGACCTGTTTTAGTGCTGGTTTAGTCCTGGTTTAGTCCTGGTTTAGACCTGGTTCAGTCCTGGTTCAGTCCTGGTTCAGTCCTGGTTCAGTCCTGGTTTAGTCCTGGTTCAGTCCTGGTTCAGTCCTGGTTCAGTCCTGGTTCAGACCTGGTTCAGTCCTGGTTCAGTCCTGGTTTAGTCCTGGTTCAGTCCTGGTTCAGTCCTGGTTCAGTCCTGGTTTAGACCTGGTTCAGTCCTGGTTCAGTCCTGGTTCAGTCCTGGTTCAGTCCTGGTTTAGACCTGGTTCAGTCCTGGTTCAGTCCTGGTTCAGTCCTGGTTTAGTCCTGGTTCAGTCCTGGTTCAGTCCTGGTTTAGTCCTGGTTTAGTCCTGGTTCAGTCCTGGTTCAGTCCTGGTTCATTCCTGGTTCAGTCCTGGTTCAGTCCTGGTTTAGTCCTGGTTTAGACCTGGTTGAGACCTGGTTTAGTCCTGGTTTAGTACTGGTTTAGTCCTGTTTTAGACCTGTTTTAGTGCTGGTTTAGTCCTGGTTTAGTCCTGGTTTAGACCTGGTTCAGTCCTGGTTCAGTCCTGGTTCAGTCCTGGTTCAGTCCTGGTTTAGACCTGGTTCAGTCCTGGTTCAGTCCTGGTTTAGACCTGGTTCAGTCCTGGTTCAGTCCTGGTTCAGTCCTGGTTTAGTCCTGGTTCAGTCCTGGTTCAGTCCTGGTTCAGTCCTGGTTCAGTCCTGGTTTAGTCCTGGTTCAGTCCTGGTTCAGTCCTGGTTCAGTCCTGGTTCAGTTCTGGTTCAGACCTGGTTCAGTCCTTGTTTAGTCCTGGTTCAGTCCTGGTTCAGTCCTGGTTCAGTCCTGGTTCAGTCCTGGTTTAGTCCTGGTTCAGTCCTGGTTCAGTTTTGGTTCAGACCTGGTTCAGTCCTGGTTCAGTCCTGGTTCAGTCCTGGTTCAGTCCTGGTTCAGTCCTGGTTTAGTCCTGGTTCAGTCCTGGTTTAGTCCTGGTTCAGACCTGGTTCAGTCCTGGTTCAGTCCTGGTTCAGTCCTGGTTCAGTCCTGGTTCAGTCCTGGTTTAGACCTGGTTGAGACCTGGTTTAGTCCTGGTTTTAGTCCTGGTTTAGACCTGGTTGAGACCTGGTTTAGTCCTGGTTTAGTACTGGTTTAGTCCTGTTTTAGACCTGTTTTAGTGCTGGTTTAGTCCTGGTTTAGTCCTGGTTTAGACCTGGTTCAGTCCTGGTTCAGTCCTGGTTCAGTCCTGGTTCAGTCCTGGTTTAGTCCTGGTTCAGTCCTGGTTCAGTCCTGGTTCAGTCCTGGTTCAGACCTGGTTCAGTCCTGGTTCAGTCCTGGTTTAGTCCTGGTTCAGTCCTGGTTCAGTCCTGGTTCAGTCCTGGTTTAGTCCTGGTTCAGTCCTGGTTCAGTCCTGGTTCAGTCCTGGTTCAGACCTGGTTCAGTCCTGGTTTAGTCCTGGTTCAGTCCTGGTTCAGTCCTGGTTTAGTCCTGGTTTAGTCCTGGTTCAGTCCTGGTTCAGTCCTGGTTCAGTCCTGGTTCAGACCTGGTTCAGTCCTGGTTCAGTCCTGGTTCAGTCCTGGTTCAGACCTGGTTCAGTCCTGGTTTAGTCCTGGTTCAGTCCTGGTTCAGTCCTGGTTTAGTCCTGGTTTAGTCCTGGTTCAGTCCTGGTTCAGTCCTGGTTCAGACCTGGTTTAGTCCTGGTTTAGACCTGGTTCAGTCCTGGTTCAGTCCTGGTTCAGTCCTGGTTCAGTCCTGGTTCAGTCCTGGTTTAGTCCTGGTTCAGTCCTGGTTCAGTCCTGGTTTAGTCCTGGTTCAGTCCTGGTTCAGTCCTGGTTCAGTCCTGGTTCAGTCCTGGTTTAGACCTGGTTCAGTCCTGGTTCAGTCCTGGTTCAGTCCTGGTTTAGTCCTGGTTTAGTCCTGGTTTAGACCTGGTTCAGTCCTGGTTCAGTCCTGGTTCAGTCCTGGTTTAGACCTGGTTCAGTCCTGGTTCAGTCCTGGTTCAGTCCTGGTTCAGTCCTGGTTTAGGTCTGGTTCAGACCTGGTTCAGTCCTGGTTTAGGTCTGGTTCAGTCCTGGTTCAGTCCTGGTTTAGGTCTGGTTCAGACCTGGTTCAGTCCTGGTTTAGGTCTGGTTCAGTCCTTGTTCAGTCCTGGTTCAGTCCTGGTTCAGTCCTGGTTCAGACCTGGTTCAGACCTGGTTCAGTCCTGGTTCAGTCCTGGTTCAGTCCTGGTTCAGTCCTGGTTCAGACCTGGTTCAGTCCTGGTTCAGTCCTGGTTCAGTCCTGGTTCAGTCCTGGTTCAGTCCTGGTTTAGGTCTGGTTCAGTCCTGGTTCAGTCCTGGTTTAGGTCTGGTTCAGTCCTGGTTCAGTCCTGGTTCAGTCCTGGTTCAGTCCTGGTTTAGGTCTGGTTCAGTCCTGGTTCAGTCCTGGTTCAGTCCTGGTTTAGTCCTGGTTCAGTCCTGGTTCAGTCCTGGTTCAGTCCTGGTTCAGTCCTGGTTTAGGTCTGGTTCAGACCTGGTTCAGTCCTGGTTCAGTCCTGGTTCAGACCTGGTTCAGACCTGGTTCAGTCCTGGTTTAGGTCTGGTTCAGTCCTGGTTCAGTCCTGGTTCAGTCCTGGTTCAGTCCTGGTTTAGGTCTGGTTCAGACCTGGTTCAGTCCTGGTTTAGGTCTGGTTCAGTCCTGGTTCAGTCCTGGTTCAGTCCTGGTTCAGACCTGGTTCAGTCCTGGTTCAGTCCTGGTTCAGTCCTGGTTTAGGTCTGGTTCAGTCCTGGTTCAGTCCTGGTTCAGTCCTGGTTCAGTCCTGGTTTAGGTCTGGTTCAGACCTGGTTCAGTCCTGGTTTAGGTCTGGTTCAGTCCTGGTTCAGTCCTGGTTCAGTCCTGGTTCAGTCCTGGTTCAGTCCTGGTTCAGTCCTGGTTCAGTCCTGGTTCAGTCCTGGTTCAGTCCTGGTTCAGTCCTGGTTCAGTCCTGGTTTAGTCCTGGTTCAGTCCTGGTTCAGTCCTGGTTCAGTCCTGGTTCAGTCCTGGTTTAGTCCTGGTTCAGTCCTGGTTCAGTTTTGGTTCAGACCTGGTTCAGTCCTGGTTCAGTCCTGGTTCAGTCCTGGTTCAGTCCTGGTTCAGTCCTGGTTTAGTCCTGGTTCAGTCCTGGTTTAGTCCTGGTTCAGACCTGGTTCAGTCCTGGTTCAGTCCTGGTTCAGTCCTGGTTCAATCCTGGTTCAGTCCTGGTTTAGTCCTGGGTTAGTCCTGGTTCAGTCCTGGTTCAGTCCTGGTTCAGTCCTGGTTTAGACCTGGTTGAGACCTGGTTTAGTCCTGGTTTTAGTCCTGGTTTAGACCTGGTTGAGACCTGGTTTAGTCCTGGTTTAGTACTGGTTTAGTCCTGTTTTAGACCTGTTTTAGTGCTGGTTTAGTCCTGGTTTAGTCCTGGTTTAGACCTGGTTCAGTCCTGGTTCAGTCCTGGTTCAGTCCTGGTTCAGTCCTGGTTTAGTCCTGGTTCAGTCCTGGTTCAGTCCTGGTTCAGTCCTGGTTCAGACCTGGTTCAGTCCTGGTTCAGTCCTGGTTTAGTCCTGGTTCAGTCCTGGTTCAGTCCTGGTTCAGTCCTGGTTTAGACCTGGTTCAGTCCTGGTTCAGTCCTGGTTCAGTCCTGGTTCAGTCCTGGTTTAGACCTGGTTCAGTCCTGGTTCAGTCCTGGTTCAGTCCTGGTTTAGTCCTGGTTCAGTCCTGGTTCAGTCCTGGTTCAGTCCTGGTTTAGTCCTGGTTCAGTCCTGGTTCAGTCCTGGTTCAGTCCTGGTTCAGTCCTGGTTCAGTCCTGGTTCAGTCCTGGTTTAGTCCTGGTTTAGACCTGGTTGAGACCTGGTTTAGTCCTGGTTTAGTACTGGTTTAGTCCTGTTTTAGACCTGTTTTAGTGCTGGTTTAGTCCTGGTTTAGTCCTGGTTTAGACCTGGTTCAGTCCTTGTTCAGTCCTGGTTCAGTCCTGGTTCAGTCCTGGTTTAGACCTGGTTCAGTCCTGGTTCAGTCCTGGTTTAGACCTGGTTCAGTCCTGGTTCAGTCCTGGTTCAGTCCTGGTTTAGTCCTGGTTCAGTCCTGGTTCAGTCCTGGTTCAGTCCTGGTTCAGTCCTGGTTTAGTCCTGGTTCAGTCCTGGTTCAGTCCTGGTTCAGTCCTGGTTCAGTCCTGGTTCAGACCTGGTTCAGTCCTGGTTTAGTCCTGGTTCAGTCCTGGTTCAGTCCTGGTTCAGTCCTGGTTCAGTCCTGGTTTAGTCCTGGTTCAGTCCTGGTTCAGTTTTGGTTCAGACCTGGTTCAGTCCTGGTTCAGTCCTGGTTCAGTCCTGGTTCAGTCCTGGTTCAGTCCTGGTTTAGTCCTGGTTCAGTCCTGGTTTAGTCCTGGTTCAGACCTGGTTCAGTCCTGGTTCAGTCCTGGTTCAGTCCTGGTTCAGTCCTGGTTCAGTCCTGGTTCAGACCTGGTTCAGTCCTGGTTTAGTCCTGGTTTTAGTCCTGGTTTAGACCTGGTTGAGACCTGGTTTAGTCCTGGTTTAGTACTGGTTTAGTCCTGTTTTAGACCTGTTTTAGTGCTGGTTTAGTCCTGGTTTAGTCCTGGTTTAGACCTGGTTCAGTCCTGGTTCAGTCCTGGTTCAGTCCTGGTTCAGTCCTGGTTTAGTCCTGGTTCAGTCCTGGTTCAGTCCTGGTTCAGTCCTGGTTCAGACCTGGTTCAGTCCTGGTTCAGTCCTGGTTTAGTCCTGGTTCAGTCCTGGTTCAGTCCTGGTTCAGTCCTGGTTTAGTCCTGGTTCAGTCCTGGTTCAGTCCTGGTTCAGTCCTGGTTCAGACCTGGTTCAGTCCTGGTTTAGTCCTGGTTCAGTCCTGGTTCAGTCCTGGTTTAGTCCTGGTTTAGTCCTGGTTCAGTCCTGGTTCAGTCCTGGTTCAGTCCTGGTTCAGACCTGGTTCAGTCCTGGTTCAGTCCTGGTTCAGTCCTGGTTCAGACCTGGTTCAGTCCTG
The DNA here is from genome assembly GCA_034769755.1 of Odontamblyopus lacepedii. Classification (NCBI taxonomy): domain Eukaryota; kingdom Metazoa; phylum Chordata; class Actinopteri; order Gobiiformes; family Gobiidae; genus Odontamblyopus; species Odontamblyopus lacepedii. The sequence continues at coordinate 47,068,601 of CM068349.1, read as the reverse complement.
GTTTAGTCCTGGTTCAGTCCTGGTTCAGTCCTGGTTTAGTCCTGGTTTAGTCCTGGTTCAGTCCTGGTTCAGTCCTGGTTCAGACCTGGTTTAGTCCTGGTTTAGACCTGGTTCAGTCCTGGTTCAGTCCTGGTTCAGTCCTGGTTCAGTCCTGGTTCAGTCCTGGTTTAGTCCTGGTTCAGTCCTGGTTCAGTCCTGGTTTAGTCCTGGTTCAGTCCTGGTTCAGTCCTGGTTCAGTCCTGGTTCAGTCCTGGTTTAGACCTGGTTCAGTCCTGGTTCAGTCCTGGTTCAGTCCTGGTTTAGTCCTGGTTTAGTCCTGGTTTAGACCTGGTTCAGTCCTGGTTCAGTCCTGGTTCAGTCCTGGTTTAGACCTGGTTCAGTCCTGGTTCAGTCCTGGTTCAGTCCTGGTTCAGTCCTGGTTTAGGTCTGGTTCAGACCTGGTTCAGTCCTGGTTTAGGTCTGGTTCAGTCCTGGTTCAGTCCTGGTTTAGGTCTGGTTCAGACCTGGTTCAGTCCTGGTTTAGACCTGGTTCAGTCCTGGTTCAGTCCTGGTTCAGTCCTGGTTCAGTCCTGGTTCAGACCTGGTTCAGACCTGGTTCAGTCCTGGTTCAGTCCTGGTTCAGTCCTGGTTCAGTCCTGGTTCAGTCCTGGTTCAGTCCTGGTTCAGTCCTGGTTCAGTCCTGGTTCAGTCCTGGTTCAGTCCTGGTTTAGGTCTGGTTCAGTCCTGGTTCAGTCCTGGTTTAGGTCTGGTTCAGTCCTGGTTCAGTCCTGGTTCAGTCCTGGTTCAGTCCTGGTTCAGTCCTGGTTTAGGTCTGGTTCAGTCCTGGTTCAGTCCTGGTTCAGTCCTGGTTTAGTCCTGGTTCAGTCCTGGTTCAGTCCTGGTTCAGTCCTGGTTCAGTCCTGGTTTAGGTCTGGTTCAGACCTGGTTCAGTCCTGGTTCAGTCCTGGTTCAGACCTGGTTCAGACCTGGTTCAGTCCTGGTTTAGGTCTGGTTCAGTCCTGGTTCAGTCCTGGTTCAGTCCTGGTTCAGTCCTGGTTTAGGTCTGGTTCAGACCTGGTTCAGTCCTGGTTTAGGTCTGGTTCAGTCCTGGTTCAGTCCTGGTTCAGTCCTGGTTCAGACCTGGTTCAGTCCTGGTTCAGTCCTGGTTCAGTCCTGGTTTAGGTCTGGTTCAGTCCTGGTTCAGTCCTGGTTCAGTCCTGGTTCAGTCCTGGTTTAGGTCTGGTTCAGACCTGGTTCAGTCCTGGTTTAGGTCTGGTTCAGACCTGGTTCAGTCCTGGTTTAGGTCTGGTTCAGTCCTGGTTCAGTCCTGGTTCAGACCTGGTTCAGTTCTGGTTCAGACCTGGTTCAGTCCTGGTTCAGTCCTGGTTCAGTCCTGGTTCAGTCCTGGTTTAGGTCTGGTTCAGTCCTGGTTTAGGTCTGGTTCAGACCTGGTTCAGTCCTGGTTTAGGTCTGGTTCAGTTCTGGTTCAGTCCTGGTTTAGTCCTGGTTCAGTCCTGGTTCAGTCCTGGTTCAGTCCTGGTTTAGGTCTGGTTCAGTCCTGGTTTAGTCCTGGTTCAGTCCTGGTTCAGACCTGGTTCAGTTCTGGTTCAGACCTGGTTCAGTCCTGGTTCAGTCCTGGTTTAGTCCTGGTTCAGTCCTGGTTTAGGTCTGGTTCAGTCCTGGTTTAGTCCTGGTTCAGTCCTGGTTCAGTCCTGGTTTAGGTCTGGTTCAGTCCTGGTTTAGTCCTGGTTCAGTCCTGGTTCAGACCTGGTTCAGTCCTGGTTCAGTCCTGGTTCAGTCCTGGTTTGGGTCTGGTTCAGTCCTGGTTCAGTCCTGGTTCAGTCCTGGTTCAGTCCTGGTTCAGTCCTGGTTTAGGTCTGGTTCAGACCTGGTTCAGTCCTGGTTCAGTCCTGGTTCAGACCTGGTTCAGTCCTGGTTCAGTCCTGGTTCAGTCCTGGTTTAGGTCTGGTTCAGTCCTGGTTTAGTCCTGGTTCAGTCCTGGTTCAGTCCTGGTTCAGACCTGGTTCAGTTCTGGTTCAGACCTGGTTCAGTCCTGGTTCAGTCCTGGTTCAGACCTGGTTCAGTCCTGGTTCAGTCCTGGTTTAGGTCTGGTTCAGTCCTGGTTCAGTCCTGGTTCAGTCCTGGTTCAGTCCTGGTTCAGACCTGGTTCAGTCCTGGTTCAGTGCTGGTTCAGTCCTGGTTCAGTCCTGGTTCAGTCCTGGTTTAGTCCTGGTTTAGGTCTGGTTCAGTCCTGGTTCAGTCCTGGTTCAGTCCTGGTTCAGTCCTGGTTCAGACCTGGTTCAGTCCTGGTTCAGTCCTGGTTCAGTCCTGGTTCAGTCCTGGTTCAGTCCTGGTTCAGACCTGGTTCAGTCCTGGTTCAGTCCTGGTTCAGTCCTGGTTTAGGTCTGGTTCAGTCCTGGTTCACTCCTGGTTCAGTCCTGGTTCAGTCCTGGTTCAGTCCTGGTTCAGTCCTGGTTTAGGTCTGGTTCAGTCCTGGTTCAGTCCTGGTTCAGTCCTGGTTCAGTCCTGGTTCAGTCCTGGTTCAGACCTGGTTCAGTCCTGGTTCAGTCCTGGTTCAGTCCTGGTTTAGGTCTGGTTCAGTCCTGGTTCAGTCCTGGTTCAGTCCTGGTTCAGTCCTGGTTCAGACCTGGTTCAGTCCTGGTTCAGTCCTGGTTCAGTCCTGGTTCAGTCCTGGTTCAGTACTGGTTTAGTCCTGGTTCAGTCCTGGTTCAGTCCTGGTTCAGTCCTGGTTTAGTCCTGGTTCAGTCCTGGTTCAGTCCTGGTTCAGACCTGGTTCAGTCCTGGTTTAGTCCTGGTTCAGTCCTGGTTCAGTCCTGGTTTAGTCCTGGTTAAGTCCTGGTTCAGTCCTGGTTCAGTCCTGGTTCAGTCCTGGTTCAGACCTGGTTAAGTCCTGGTTTAGACCTGGTTCAGTCCTGGTTCAGTCCTGGTTTAGTCCTGGTTTAGTCCTGGTTCAGTCCTGGTTCAGTCCTGGTTTAGTCCTGGTTTAGTCCTGGTTTAGACCTGGTTCAGTCCTGGTTCAGTCCTGGTTCAGTCCTGGTTTAGTCCTGGTTCAGACCTGGTTCAGTCCTGGTTCAGTCCTGGTTCAGTCCTGGTTCAGACCTGGTTCAGTCCTGGTTTAGTCCTGGTTCAGTCCTGGTTCAGTCCTGGTTTAGTCCTGGTTTTTGTCCTGGTTCAGTCCTGGTTCAGTCCTGGTTCAGACCTGGTTTAGTCCTGGTTCAGTCCTGGTTCAGTCCTGGTTCAGTCCTGGTTTAGTCCTGGTTTAGTCCTGGTTTAGTCCTGGTTCAGTCCTGGTTTAGACCTGGTTCAGTCCTGGTTCAGTCCTGGTTTAGTCCTGGTTTAGACCTGGTTTAGTCCTGGTTTAGTCCTGGTTCAGTCCTGGTTTAGACCTGGTTCAGTCCTGGTTCAGTCCTGGTTCAGTCCTGGTTTAGTCCTGGTTTAGTCCTGGTTCAGTCCTGGTTCAGTCCTGGTTCAGTCCTGGTTCAGTCCTGGTTTAGACCTGGTTCAGTCCTGGTTTAGTCCTGGTTTAGTCCTGGTTCAGTCCTGGTTTAGTCCTGGTTCAGTCCTGGTTTAGTCCTGGTTTAGTCCTGGTTCAGTCCTGGTTCAGTCCTGGTTCAGTCCTGGTTTAGTCCTGGTTTAGTCCTGGTTCAGTCCTGGTTCAGTCCTGGTTTAGACCTGGTTCAGTCCTGGTTTAGACCTGGTTCAGTCCTGGTTTAGACCTGGTTCAGACCTGGTTTAGACCTGGTTCAGTCCTGGTTTAGACCTGGTTCAGTCCTGGTTTAGTCCTGGTTTAGACCTGGTTCAGTCCTGGTTTAGACCTGGTTCAGTCCTGGTTTAGACCTGGTTCAGTCCTGGTTTAGTCCTGGTTTAGTCCTGGTTTAGACCTGGTTCAGTCCTGGTTCAGTCCTGGTTCAGTCCTGGTTTAGACCTGGTTCAGTCCTGGTTTAGACCTGGTTCAGTCCTGGTTTAGACCTGGTTCAGTCCTGGTTCAGTCCTGGTTCAGTCCTGGTTTAGACCTGGTTCAGTCCTGGTTCAGTCCTGGTTCAGTCCTGGTTTAGACCTGGTTCAGTCCTGGTTCAGTCCTGGTTTAGTCCTGGTTTAGACCTGGTTCAGTCCTGGTTCAGTCCTGGTTCAGTCCTGGTTTAGACCTGGTTCAGTCCTGGTTCAGTCCTGGTTCAGTCCTGGTTTAGACCTGGTTCAGTCCTGGTTCAGTCCTGGTTTACTCCTGGTTTAGACCTGGTTCAGTCCTGGTTCAGTCCTGGTTCAGTCCTGGTTTAGACCTGGTTCAGTCCTGGTTTAGACCTGGTTCAGTCCTGGTTTAGTCCTGGTTCAGTCCTGGTTTAGACCTGGTTCAGTCCTGGTTTAGACCTGGTTCAGTCCTGGTTTAGTCCTGGTTCAGTCCTGGTTTAGACCTGGTTCAGTCCTGGTTCAGTCTTGGTTTAGTCCTGGTTTAGTCCTGGTTTAGACCTGGTTCAGTCCTGGTTCAGTCCTGGTTTAGACCTGGTTTAGTCCTGGTTCAGTCCTGGTTCAGTCCTGGTTTAGACCTGGTTCAGTCCTGGTTCAGTCCTGGTTTAGTCCTGGTTTAGTCCTGGTTTAGACCTGGTTCAGTCCTGGTTCAGTCCTGGTTTAGACCTGGTTTAGTCCTGGTTCAGTCCTGGTTCAGTCCTGGTTTAGTCCTGGTTTAGACCTGGTTTAGTCCTGGTTCAGTCCTGGTTCAGTCCTGGTTTAGACCTGGTTCAGTCCTGGTTTAGTCCTGGTTTAGACCTGGTTCAGTCCTGGTTCAGTCCTGGTTTAGACCTGGTTTAGTCCTGGTTCAGTCCTGGTTCAGTCCTGGTTCAGACCTGGTTCAGTCCTGGTTCAGTCCTGGTTCAGTCCTGGTTCAGTCCTGGTTTAGACCTGGTTCAGTCCTGGTTTAGTCCTGGTTCAGTCCTGGTTCAGTCCTGGTTTAGACCTGGTTTAGTCCTGGTTCAGTCCTGGTTTAGACCTGGTTCAGTCCTGGTTCAGACCTGGTTCAGTCTTGGTTCAGTCCTGGTTTAGGTCTGGTTCAGACCTGGTTCAGTCCTGGTTTAGGTCTGGTTCAGTCCTGGTTCAGTCCTGGTTCAGTCCTGGTTCAGTCCTGGTTCAGACCTGGTTCAGACCTGGTTCAGTCCTGGTTCAGTCCTGGTTCAGTCCTGGTTCAGTCCTGGTTTAGGTCTGGTTCAGTCCTGGTTCAGTCCTGGTTCAGTCCTGGTTCAGTCCTGGTTTAGGTCTGGTTCAGTCTTGGTTCAGACCTGGTTCAGTCCTGGTTCAGACCTGGTTCAGTCCTGGTTCAGTCCTGGTTCAGTCCTGGTTTAGGTCTGGTTCAGTCCTGGTTCAGTCCTGGTTCAGTCCTGGTTCAGTCCTGGTTCAGTCCTGGTTCAGATTTGGTTCAGTCCTGGTTCAGACCTGGTTCAGTCCTGGTTTAGGTCTGGTTCAGACCTGGTTCAGTCCTGGTTTAGGCCTGGTTTAGACCTGGTTTAGTCCTGGTTCAGTCCTGGTTCAGTCCTGGTTCAGTCCTGGTTTAGACCTGGTTCAGTCCTGGTTCAGTCCTGGTTCAGTCCTGGTTTAGTCCTGGTTTAGTCCTGGTTCAGTCCTGGTTCAGTCCTGGTTCAGTCCTGGTTCAGTCCTGGTTTAGTCCTGGTTCAGTCCTGGTTCAGTCCTGGTTCAGTCCTGGTTCAGTCCTGGTTCAGTCCTGGTTTAGTCCTGGTTCAGACCTGGTTCAGTCCTGGTTCAGTCCTGGTTCAGTCCTGGTTCAGTCCTGGTTCAGTCCTGGTTTAGTCCTGGTTCAGTCCTGGTTCAGTCTTGGTTCAGTCCTGGTTCAGTCCTGGTTTAGTCCTGGTTCAGTCCTGGTTCAGTCCTGGTTCAGTCCTGGTTCAGTCCTGGTTCAGTCCTGGTTTAGTCCTGGTTCAGTCCTGGTTCAGTCCTGGTTTAGTCCTGGTTCAGTCCTGGTTCAGTCCTGGTTCAGACCTGGTTCAGTCCTGGTTCAGTCCTGGTTCAGTCCTGGTTCAGTCCTGGTTCAGTCCTGGTTTAGACCTGGTTCAGTCCTGGTTCAGTCCTGGTTTAGTCCTGGTTTAGTCCTGGTTTAGACCTGGTTCAGTCCTGGTTCAGTCCTGGTTCAGTCCTGGATCAGTCCTGGTTTAGTCCTGGTTCAGTCCTGGTTCAGTCCTGGTTTAGACCTGGTTCAGTCCTGGTTCAGTCCTGGTTCAGTCCTGGTTCAGTCCTGGTTCAGTCCTGGTTTAGACCTGGTTCAGTCCTGGTTCAGTCCTGGTTCAGTCCTGGTTTAGTCCTGGTTTAGTCCTGGTTTAGACCTGGTTCAGTCCTGGTTCAGTCCTGGTTCAGTCCTGGTTTAGACCTGGTTCAGTCCTGGTTCAGTCCTGGTTCAGTCCTGGTTCAGTCCTGGTTTAGACCTGGTTCAGTCCTGGTTCAGTCCTGGTTCAGTCCTGGTTTAGTCCTGGTTCAGTCCTGGTTCAGTCCTGGTTTAGTCCTGGTTTAGTCCTGGTTCAGTCCTGGTTCAGTCCTGGTTCAGTCCTGGTTCAGTCCTGGTTCAGTCCTGGTTTAGACCTGCTTTAGTCCTGGTTTAGACCTGGTTGAGACCTGGTTTAGTCCTGGTTTAGTACTGGTTTAGTCCTGTTTTAGACCTGTTTTAGTGCTGGTTTAGTCCTGGTTTAGTCCTGGTTTAGACCTGGTTCAGTCCTTGTTCAGTCCTGGTTCAGTCCTGGTTCAGTCCTGGTTCAGACCTGGTTCAGTCCTGGTTCAGTCCTGGTTTAGACCTGGTTCAGTCCTGGTTCAGTCCTGGTTCAGTCCTGGTTTAGTCCTGGTTCAGTCCTGGTTCAGTCCTGGTTCAGTCCTGGTTCAGTCCTGGTTTAGTCCTGGTTCAGTCCTGGTTCAGTCCTGGTTCAGTCCTGGTTCAGTTCTGGTTCAGACCTGGTTCAGTCCTGGTTCAGTCCTGGTTCAGTCCTTGTTTAGTCCTGGTTCAGTCCTGGTTCAGTCCTCGTTCAGTCCTGGTTCAGTCCTGGTTTAGTCCTGGTTCAGTCCTGGTTCAGTTTTGGTTCAGACCTGGTTCAGTCCTGGTTCAGTCCTGGTTCAGTCCTGGTTCAGTCCTGGTTCAGTCCTGGTTTAGTCCTGGTTCAGTCCTGGTTTAGTCCTGGTTCAGACCTGGTTCAGTCCTGGTTCAGTCCTGGTTCAGTCCTGGTTCAATCCTGGTTCAGTCCTGGTTTAGTCCTGGGTTAGTCCTGGTTCAGTCCTGGTTCAGTCCTGGTTCAGTCCTGGTTTAGACCTGGTTGAGACCTGGTTTAGTCCTGGTTTTAGTCCTGGTTTAGACCTGGTTGAGACCTGGTTTAGTCCTGGTTTAGTACTGGTTTAGTCCTGTTTTAGACCTGTTTTAGTGCTGGTTTAGTCCTGGTTCAGTCCTGGTTCAGACCTGGTTCAGTCCTGGTTCAGTCCTGGTTTAGTCCTGGTTCAGTCCTGGTTCAGTCCTGGTTCAGACCTGGTTCAGTCCTGGTTCAGTCCTGGTTTAGTCCTGGTTCAGTCCTGGTTCAGTCCTGGTTCAGTCCTGGTTTAGACCTGGTTCAGTCCTGGTTCAGTCCTGGTTCAGTCCTGGTTCAGTCCTGGTTTAGACCTGGTTCAGTCCTGGTTCAGTCCTGGTTCAGTCCTGGTTTAGTCCTGGTTCAGTCCTGGTTCAGTCCTGGTTCATTCCTGGTTCAGTCCTGGTTCAGTCCTGGTTTAGTCCTGGTTTAGACCTGGTTGAGACCTGGTTTAGTCCTGGTTTAGTACTGGTTTAGTCCTGTTTTAGACCTGTTTTAGTCCTGGTTCAGTCCTGGTTTAGTCCTGGTTCAGTCCTGGTTCAGTCCTGGTTCAGTCCTGGTTCAGTCCTGGTTTAGTCCTGGTTCAGTCCTGGTTCAGTCCTGGTTCAGTCCTGGTTCAGTTCTGGTTCAGACCTGGTTCAGTCCTGGTTCAGTCCTGGTTCAGTCCTTGTTTAGTCCTGGTTCAGTCCTGGTTCAGTCCTGGTTCAGTCCTGGTTCAGTCCTGGTTTAGTCCTGGTTCAGTCCTGGTTCAGTTTTGGTTCAGACCTGGTTCAGTCCTGGTTCAGTCCTGGTTCAGTCCTGGTTCAGTCCTGGTTCAGTCCTGGTTTAGTCCTGGTTCAGTCCTGGTTTAGTCCTGGTTCAGACCTGGTTCAGTCCTGGTTCAGTCCTGGTTCAGTCCTGGTTCAATCCTGGTTCAGTCCTGGTTTAGTCCTGGGTTAGTCCTGGTTCAGTCCTGGTTCAGTCCTGGTTCAGTCCTGGTTTAGACCTGGTTGAGACCTGGTTTAGTCCTGGTTTTAGTCCTGGTTTAGACCTGGTTGAGACCTGGTTTAGTCCTGGTTTAGTACTGGTTTAGTCCTGTTTTAGACCTGTTTTAGTGCTGGTTTAGTCCTGGTTTAGTCCTGGTTTAGACCTGGTTCAGTCCTGGTTCAGTCCTGGTTCAGTCCTGGTTCAGTCCTGGTTTAGTCCTGGTTCAGTCCTGGTTCAGTCCTGGTTCAGTCCTGGTTTAGACCTGGTTCAGTCCTGGTTCAGTCCTGGTTCAGTCCTGGTTCAGTCCTGGTTCAGACCTGGTTCAGTCCTGGTTTAGTCCTGGTTCAGTCCTGGTTCAGTCCTGGTTTAGTCCTGGTTTAGTCCTGGTTCAGTCCTGGTTCAGTCCTGGTTCAGTCCTGGTTCAGACCTGGTTCAGTCCTGGTTCAGTCCTGGTTCAGTCCTGGTTCAGACCTGGTTCAGTCCTGGTTTAGTCCTGGTTCAGTCCTGGTTCAGTCCTGGTTTAGTCCTGGTTTAGTCCTGGTTCAGTCCTGGTTCAGTCCTGGTTCAGACCTGGTTTAGTCCTGGTTTAGACCTGGTTCAGTCCTGGTTCAGTCCTGGTTCAGTCCTGGTTCAGTCCTGGTTCAGTCCTGGTTTAGTCCTGGTTCAGTCCTGGTTCAGTCCTGGTTTAGTCCTGGTTCAGTCCTGGTTCAGTCCTGGTTCAGTCCTGGTTCAGTCCTGGTTTAGACCTGGTTCAGTCCTGGTTCAGTCCTGGTTCAGTCCTGGTTTAGTCCTGGTTTAGTCCTGGTTTAGACCTGGTTCAGTCCTGGTTCAGTCCTGGTTCAGTCCTGGTTTAGACCTGGTTCAGTCCTGGTTCAGTCCTGGTTCAGTCCTGGTTCAGTCCTGGTTTAGGTCTGGTTCAGACCTGGTTCAGTCCTGGTTTAGGTCTGGTTCAGTCCTGGTTCAGTCCTGGTTTAGGTCTGGTTCAGACCTGGTTCAGTCCTGGTTTAGGTCTGGTTCAGTCCTTGTTCAGTCCTGGTTCAGTCCTGGTTCAGTCCTGGTTCAGACCTGGTTCAGACCTGGTTCAGTCCTGGTTCAGTCCTGGTTCAGTCCTGGTTCAGTCCTGGTTCAGACCTGGTTCAGTCCTGGTTCAGTCCTGGTTCAGTCCTGGTTCAGTCCTGGTTTAGGTCTGGTTCAGTCCTGGTTCAGTCCTGGTTTAGGTCTGGTTCAGTCCTGGTTCAGTCCTGGTTCAGTCCTGGTTCAGTCCTGGTTCAGTCCTGGTTTAGGTCTGGTTCAGTCCTGGTTCAGTCCTGGTTTAGTCCTGGTTCAGTCCTGGTTCAGTCCTGGTTCAGTCCTGGTTCAGTCCTGGTTTAGGTCTGGTTCAGACCTGGTTCAGTCCTGGTTCAGTCCTGGTTCAGACCTGGTTCAGACCTGGTTCAGTCCTGGTTTAGGTCTGGTTCAGTCCTGGTTCAGTCCTGGTTCAGTCCTGGTTCAGTCCTGGTTTAGGTCTGGTTCAGACCTGGTTCAGTCCTGGTTTAGGTCTGGTTCAGTCCTGGTTCAGTCCTGGTTCAGTCCTGGTTCAGTCCTGGTTCAGTCCTGGTTCAGACCTGGTTCAGTCCTGGTTCAGTCCTGGTTCAGTCCTGGTTTAGGTCTGGTTCAGTCCTGGTTCAGTCCTGGTTCAGACCTGGTTCAGTCCTGGTTCAGTCCTGGTTCAGTCCTGGTTTAGGTCTGGTTCAGACCTGGTTCAGTCCTGGTTAAGGTCTGGTTCAGACCTGGTTCAGTCCTGGTTTAGGTCTGGTTCAGACCTGGTTCAGTCCTGGTTTAGGTCTGGTTCAGTCCTGGTTCAGTCCTGGTTCAGACCTGGTTCAGTTCTGGTTCAGACCTGGTTCAGTCCTGGTTCAGTCCTGGTTCAGTCCTGGTTCAGTCCTGGTTTAGGTCTGGTTCAGTCCTGGTTTAGGTCTGGTTCAGACCTGGTTCAGTCCTGGTTTAGGTCTGGTTCAGTTCTGGTTCAGTCCTGGTTTAGTCCTGGTTCAGTCCTGGTTTAGGTCTGGTTCAGTCCTGGTTTAGTCCTGGTTCAGACCTGGTTCAGACCTGGTTCAGTTCTGGTTCAGACCTGGTTCAGTCCTGGTTCAGTCCTGGTTTAGTCCTGGTTCAGTCCTGGTTTAGGTCTGGTTCAGTCCTGGTTTAGTCCTGGTTCAGTCCTGGTTCAGTCCTGGTTTAGGTCTGGTTCAGTCCTGGTTTAGTCCTGGTTCAGTCCTGGTTCAGACCTGGTTCAGTCCTGGTTCAGTCCTGGTTCAGTCCTGGTTTGGGTCTGGTTCAGTCCTGGTTCAGTCCTGGTTCAGTCCTGGTTTAGGTCTGGTTCAGTCCTGGTTTAGTCCTGGTTCAGTCCTGGTTCAGTCCTGGTTCAGTCCTGGTTTAGGTCTGGTTCAGTCCTGGTTTAGTCCTGGTTCAGTCCTGGTTCAGTCCTGGTTCAGTCCTGGTTCAGACCTGGTTCAGACCTGGTTCAGTCCTGGTTCAGTCCTGGTTCAGTCCTGGTTCAGTCCTGGTTTAGGTCTGGTTCAGTCCTGGTTCAGTCCTGGTTCAGTCCTGGTTCAGTCCTGGTTCAGACCTGGTTCAGTCCTGGTTCAGTCCTGGTTCAGTCCTGGTTCAGTCCTGGTTCAGACCTGGTTCAGTCCTGGTTCAGTCCTGGTTTAGGTCTGGTTCAGACCTGGTTCAGTCCTGGTTCAGTCCTGGTTCAGTCCTGGTTCAGACCTGGTTCAGACCTGGTTCAGTCCTGGTTCAGTCCTGGTTTAGGTCTGGTTCAGTCCTGGTTCAGTCCTGGTTCAGTCCTGGTTCAGTCCTGGTTTAGGTCTGGTTCAGTCCTGGTTCAGTCCTGGTTCAGACCTGGTTCAGTCCTGGTTTAGGTCTGGTTCAGTCCTGGTTCAGTCCTGGTTCAGTCCAGGTTCAGTCCTGGTTCAGTCCTGGTTCAGTCCTGGTTTAGGTCTGGTTCAGTCCTGGTTCAGTCCTGGTTCAGTCCTGGTTCAGTCCTGGTTTAGGTCTGGTTCAGTCCTGGTTTAGTCCTGGTTCAGTCCTGGTTCAGTCCTGGTTCAGTCCTGGTTCAGTCCTGGTTCAGACCTGGTTCAGTCCTGGTTCAGTCCTGGTTCAGTCCTGGTTCAGTCCTGGTTTAGTCCTGGTTTAGGTCTGGTTCAGTCCTGGTTCAGTCCTGGTTCAGTCCTGGTTCAGTCCTGGTTCAGACCTGGTTCAGTCCTGGTTCAGTCCTGGTTCAGTCCTGGTTCAGTCCTGGTTCAGTCCTGGTTCAGACCTGGTTCAGTCCTGGTTCAGTCCTGGTTCAGTCCTGGTTTAGGTCTGGTTCAGTCCTGGTTCAGTCCTGGTTCAGTCCTGGTTCAGTCCTGGTTCAGTCCTGGTTTAGGTCTGGTTCAGTCCTGGTTCAGTCCTGGTTCAGTCCTGGTTCAGTCCTGGTTCAGACCTGGTTCAGTCCTGGTTCAGTCTTGGTTCAGTCCTGGTTTAGGTCTGGTTCAGTCCTGGTTCAGTCCTGGTTCAGTCCTGGTTCAGTCCTGGTTCAGACCTGGTTCAGTCCTGGTTCAGTCCTGGTTCAGTCCTGGTTCAGACCTGGTTCAGTCCTGGTTCAGTCCTGGTTTAGTCCTGGTTCAGTCCTGGTTCAGTCCTGGTTCAGTCCTGGTTTAGTCCTGGTTCAGTCCTGGTTCAGTCCTGGTTCAGTCCTGGTTCAGACCTGGTTCAGTCCTGGTTTAGTCCTGGTTCAGTCCTGGTTCAGTCCTGGTTTAGTCCTGGTTAAGTCCTGGTTCAGTCCTGGTTCAGTCCTGGTTCAGTCCTGGTTCAGACCTGGTTAAGTCCTGGTTTAGACCTGGTTCAGTCCTGGTTCAGTCCTGGTTTAGTCCTGGTTTAGTCCTGGTTCAGTCCTGGTTCAGTCCTGGTTCAGTCCTGGTTCAGTCCTGGTTTAGTCCTGGTTCAGTCCTGGTTCAGTCCTGGTTCAGTCCTGGTTCAGTCCTGGTTCAGACCTGGTTCAGTCCTGGTTTAGTCCTGGTTCAGTCCTGGTTCAGTCCTGGTTTAGTCCTGGTTTAGTCCTGGTTCAGTCCTGGTTCAGTCCTGGTTTAGTCCTGGTTTAGTCCTGGTTTAGACCTGGTTCAGTCCTGGTTCAGTCCTGGTTCAGTCCTGGTTTAGTCCTGGTTCAGACCTGGTTCAGTCCTGGTTCAGTCCTGGTTCAGTCCTGGTTCAGACCTGGTTCAGTCCTGGTTTAGTCCTGGTTCAGTCCTGGTTCAGTCCTGGTTCAGTCCTGGTTTAGTCCTGGTTTAGTCCTGGTTTAGACCTGGTTCAGTCCTGGTTTAGACCTGGTTCAGTCCTGGTTCAGTCCTGGTTTAGTCCTGGTTTAGACCTGGTTTAGTCCTGGTTTAGTCCTGGTTCAGTCCTGGTTTAGACCTGGTTCAGTCCTGGTTCAGTCCTGGTTCAGTCCTGGTTTAGTCCTGGTTTAGTCCTGGTTCAGTCCTGGTTCAGTCCTGGTTCAGTCCTGGTTCAGTCCTGGTTTAGTCCTGGTTCAGTCCTGGTTCAGTCCTGGTTCAGTCCTGGTTTAGGTCTGGTTCAGTCCTGGTTTAGTCCTGGTTCAGTCCTGGTTCAGTCCTGGTTCAGTCCTGGTTCAGACCTGGTTCAGTTCTGGTTCAGACCTGGTTCAGTCCTGGTTCAGTCCTGGTTCAGACCTGGTTCAGTCCTGGTTCAGTCCTGGTTCAGTCCTGGTTTAGGTCTGGTTCAGTCCTGGTTCAGTCCTGGTTCAGTCCTGGTTCAGTCCTGGTTCAGACCTGGTTCAGTCCTGGTTCAGTCCTGGTTCAGTCCTGGTTCAGTCCTGGTTTAGGTCTGGTTCAGTCCTGGTTCAGTCCTGCTTCAGTCCTGGTTCAGTCCTGGTTCAGTCCTGGTTCAGTCCTGGTTCAGTCCTGGTTCAGTCCTGGTTTAGGTCTGGTTCAGACCTGGTTCAGTCCTGGTTCAGTCCTGGTTCAGACCTGGTTCAGTCCTGGTTCAGTCCTGGTTCAGTCCTGGTTTAGGTCTGGTTCAGTCCTGGTTTAGTCCTGGTTCAGTCCTGGTTCAGTCCTGGTTCAGACCTGGTTCAGTTCTGGTTCAGACCTGGTTCAGTCCTGGTTCAGTCCTGGTTCAGACCTGGTTCAGTCCTGGTTCAGTCCTGGTTCAGTCCTGGTTTAGGTCTGGTTCAGTCCTGGTTCAGTCCTGGTTCAGTCCTGGTTCAGTCCTGGTTCAGTCCTGGTTCAGTCCTGGTTCAGTCCTGGTTCAGTCCTGGTTCAGTCCTGGTTCAGTCCTGGTTCAGTCCTGGTTCAGTCCTGGTTCAGTCCTGGTTCAGTCCTGGTTCAGTCCTGGTTCAGTCCTGGTTTAGGTCTGGTTCAGTCCTGGTTCAGTCCTGGTTCAGTCCTGGTTCAGTCCTGGTTCAGTCCTGGTTTAGGTCTGGTTCAGTCCTGGTTCAGTCCTGGTTCAGTCCTGGTTCAGACCTGGTTCAGACCTGGTTCAGTCCTGGTTCAGTCCTGGTTCAGTCCTGGTTTAGGTCTGGTTCAGTCCTGGTTTAGTCCTGGTTCAGTCCTGGTTCAGTCCTGGTTCAGACCTGGTTCAGTTCTGGTTCAGACCTGGTTCAGTCCTGGTTCAGTCCTGGTTCAGACCTGGTTCAGTCCTGGTTCAGTCCTGGTTCAGTCCTGGTTCAGTCCTGGTTTAGGTCTGGTTCAGTCCTGGTTCAGTCCTGGTTCAGTCCTGGTTCAGTCCTGGTTCAGACCTGGTTCAGTCCTGGTTCAGTGCTGGTTCAGTCCTGGTTCAGTCCTGGTTCAGTCCTGGTTTAGTCCTGGTTTAGGTCTGGTTCAGTCCTGGTTCAGTCCTGGTTCAGTCCTGGTTCAGTCCTGGTTCAGACCTGGTTCAGTCCTGGTTCAGTCCTGGTTCAGTCCTGGTTCAGTCCTGGTTCAGACCTGGTTCAGTCCTGGTTCAGTCCTGGTTCAGTCCTGGTTTAGGTCTGGTTCAGTCCTGGTTCACTCCTGGTTCAGTCCTGGTTCAGTCCTGGTTCAGTCCTGGTTCAGTCCTGGTTTAGGTCTGGTTCAGTCCTGGTTCAGTCCTGGTTCAGTCCTGGTTCAGTCCTGGTTCAGACCTGGTTCAGTCCTGGTTCAGTCCTGGTTCAGTCCTGGTTTAGGTCTGGTTCAGTCCTGGTTCAGTCCTGGTTCAGTCCTGGTTCAGTCCTGGTTCAGTCCTGGTTCAGTCCTGGTTCAGTCCTGGTTCAGTCCTGGTTCAGTCCTGGTTTAGTCCTGGTTCAGTCCTGGTTCAGTCCTGGTTTAGTCCTGGTTCAGTCCTGGTTTAGTCCTGGTTCAGTCCTGGTTCAGACCTGGTTCAGTCCTGGTTCAGTCCTGGTTCAGTCCTGGTTCAGTCCTGGTTCAGTCCTGGTTCAGTCCTGGTTCAGTCCTGGTTCAGTCCTGGTTCAGTCCTGGTTTAGTCCTGGTTCAGACCTGGTTCAGTCCTGGTTCAGTCCTGGTTCAGACCTGGTTCAGTCCTGGTTCAGTCCTGGTTCAGTCCTGGTTTAGGTCTGGTTCAGTCCTGGTTCAGTCCTGGTTCAGTCCTGGTTCAGTCCTGGTTCAGTCCTGGTTCAGTCCTGGTTCAGACCTGGTTCAGTCCTGGTTCAGTCCTGGTTCAGTCCTGGTTCAGTCCTGGTTCAGTCCTGGTTTAGTCCTGGTTCAGTCCTGGTTCAGTCCTGGTTCAGTCCTGGTTCAGTCCTGGTTCAGACCTGGTTCAGTCCTGGTTCAGTCCTGGTTCAGTCCTGGTTCAGTCCTGGTTCAGTCCTGGTTTAGTCCTGGTTTAGGTCTGGTTCAGTCCTGGTTCAGTCCTGGTTCAGTCCTGGTTCAGTCCTGGTTCAGTCCTGGTTCAGTCCTGGTTCAGTCCTGGTTCAGTCCTGGTTCAGTCCTGGTTCAGTCCTGGTTCAGACCTGGTTCAGTCCTGGTTCAGTCCTGGTTCAGTCCTGGTTTAGTCCTGGTTCAGTCCTGGTTTAGTCCTGGTTCAGTCCTGGTTCAGTCCTGGTTCAGTCCTGGTTCAGTCCTGGTTTAGTCCTGGTTTAGTCCTGGTTCAGTCCTGGTTCAGTCCTGGTTCAGTCCTGGTTCAGACCTGGTTCAGTCCTGGTTCAGTCCTGGTTCAGTCCTGGTTTAGTCCTGGTTCAGTCCTGGTTCAGTCCTGGTTCAGTCCTGGTTCAGTCCTGGTTCAGTCCTGGTTCAGTCCTGGTTCAGTCCTGGTTCAGTCCTGGTTCAGTCCTGGTTCAGTCCTGGTTTAGTCCTGGTTCAGTCCTGGTTCAGTCCTGGTTCAGTCCTGGTTTAGTCCTGGTTCAGTCCTGGTTCAGTCCTGGTTCAGTCCTGGTTCAGTCCTGGTTTAGTCCTGGTTCAGTCCTGGTTCAGTCCTGGTTTAGTCCTGGTTCAGTCCTGGTTCAGTCCTGGTTCAGTCCTGGTTCAGTCCTGGTTCAGACCTGGTTCAGTCCTGGTTTAGACCTGGTTCAGTCCTGGTTCAGTCCTGGTTTAGTCCTGGTTTAGTCCTGGTTCAGTCCTGGTTCAGTCCTGGTTTAGTCCTGGTTTAGTCCTGGTTTAGACCTGGTTCAGTCCTGGTTCAGTCCTGGTTCAGTCCTGGTTTAGTCCTGGTTCAGTCCTGGTTCAGTCCTGGTTCAGTCCTGGTTCAGTCCTGGTTCAGACCTGGTTCAGTCCTGGTTTAGTCCTGGTTCAGTCCTGGTTCAGTCCTGGTTTAGTCCTGGTTTAGTCCTGGTTCAGTCCTGGTTCAGTCCTGGTTCAGTCCTGGTTTAGACCTGGTTCAGTCCTGGTTCAGTCCTGGTTCAGTCCTGGTTTAGACCTGGTTCAGTCCTGGTTCAGTCCTGGTTCAGTCCTGGTTTAGACCTGGTTCAGTCCTGGTTCAGTCCTGGTTCAGTCCTGGTTTAGACCTGGTTCAGTCCTGGTTTAGTCCTGGTTCAGTCCTGGTTTAGACCTGGTTCAGTCCTGGTTCAGTCCTGGTTCAGTCCTGGTTTAGTCCTGGTTTAGTCCTGGTTCAGTCCTGGTTCAGTCCTGGTTTAGTCCTGGTTCAGTCCTGGTTTAGACCTGGTTCAGTCCTGGTTTAGTCCTGGTTTAGTCCTGGTTCAGTCCTGGTTTAGTCCTGGTTCAGTCCTGGTTTAGTCCTGGTTTAGTCCTGGTTCAGTCCTGGTTCAGTCCTGGTTCAGTCCTGGTTTAGTCCTGGTTTAGTCCTGGTTCAGTCCTGGTTCAGTCCTGGTTTAGACCTGGTTCAGTCCTGGTTTAGACCTGGTTCAGTCCTGGTTTAGACCTGGTTCAGTCCTGGTTTAGACCTGGTTCAGTCCTGGTTTAGTCCTGGTTCAGTCCTGGTTTAGTCCTGGTTTAGACCTGGTTCAGTCCTGGTTTAGACCTGGTTCAGTCCTGGTTTAGTCCTGGTTCAGTCCTGGTTCAGTCCTGGTTTAGTCCTGGTTTAGACCTGGTTCAGTCCTGGTTCAGTCCTGGTTCAGTCCTGGTTTAGACCTGGTTCAGTCCTGGTTAAGACCTGGTTCAGTCCTGGTTTAGACCTGGTTCAGTCCTGGTTCAGTCCTGGTTCAGTCAGTCCTGGTTTAGACCTGGTTCAGTCCTGGTTCAGTCCTGGTTCAGTCCTGGTTTAGTCCTGGTTCAGTCCTGGTTCAGTCCTGGTTCAGTCCTGGTTTAGACCTGGTTCAGTCCTGGTTCAGTCCTGGTTCAGTCCTGGTTCAGACCTGGTTCAGTCCTGGTTCAGTCCTGGTTCAGTCCTGGTTTAGACCTGGTTCAGTCCTGGTTCAGTCCTGGTTCAGTCCTGGTTCAGACCTGGTTCAGTCCTGGTTCAGTCCTGGTTCAGTCCTGGTTTAGACCTGGTTCAGTCCTGGTTCAGACCTGGTTCAGTCCTGGTTCAGTCCTGGTTCAGTCCTGGTTTAGACCTGGTTCAGTCCTGGTTCAGACCTGGTTAAGTCCTGGTTTAGTCCTGGTTCAGTCGTGGTTAAGACCCGGTTCAGACCTGGTTCAGACCTGGTTCAGTCCTGGTTCAGTCCTGGTTTAGACCTGGTTCAGTCCTGGTTCAGTCCTGGTTCAGACCTGGTTTAGTCCTGGTTCAGTCCTGGTTCAGTCCTGGTTTAGACCTGGTTCAGTCCTGGTTCAGTCCTGGTTTAGTCCTGGTTTAGTCCTGGTTCAGACCTGGTTCAGTCCTGGTTCAGTCCTGGTTTAGACCTGGTTTAGTCCTGGTTCAGTCCTGGTTCAGTCCTGGTTCAGTCCTGGTTTAGACCTGGTTCAGTCCTGGTTCAGTCCTGGTTCAGTCCTGGTTTAGACCTGGTTCAGTCCTGGTTCAGTCCTGGTTCAGACCTGGTTCAGTCCTGGTTCAGTCCTGGTTTAGTCCTGGTTTAGTCCTGGTTCAGTCCTGGTTCAGTCCTGGTTCAGGGCCTGTTTCAGTCCTGGTTCAGTCCTGGTTCAGTCCTGGTTCAGTCCTGGTTCAGACCTGGTTCAGTCCTGGTTCAGTCCTGGTTCAGTCCTGGTTCAGTCCTGGTTTAGACCTGGTTCAGTCCTGGTTCAGTCCTGGTTCAGTCCTGGTTCAGTCCTGGTTCAGACCTGGATAAGTCCTGGTTGAGTCCTGGTTTAGGTCCTGGTTCAGTCCTGGTTCAGTCCTGGTTTAGGTCTGGTTC
>CM068349.1:47030841-47050525 GCA_034769755.1 Odontamblyopus lacepedii | reverse complement strand
TTAAAATGTTTCTATCAGTGTTTAAACCTGTTTTGACGGCTCTTTTAAGGGCTGAGTCCCTTTTTGTCATCATGGACCAGATTGTCCCAGTTATCCATGGCACCTTTGCTTTTACGTTTTGCTTGCGTTGCTGCGAAATAGAATGTTTAGTAACAATTTGTTTGATTGTCATCATCATTCCATCACAGGCCTGATCGGTGTTTTCCCAGTTAACTATATTGTTCCATGGAATATTTTTTAGCTCATTTTCTAAAGATTGTTGATTTTTTTTGGGTATATATGGCAAAGAGTTTTGGCTTTGTGCAGTTAGTTTGTCCGTGTATCTAAGTGTCATGTGGTATAAATGAGATTTTTTATATTTCTTTCTTTCTGACGAATGACAAAAAGGGAAAAGTTATTTTATTTTGAGTTTTATATTTTTCTGTTTCGATTCCATTAATGATAATTGTGAGATCTCATGATGTAATTCATTTTATTGATCATTCATTTTATTGTTCATTCATTTTATTGATAATTCATTTTATTGTTCATTCATTTTATTGATAATTCATTTTATTGTACATTTTATTACTCATGAATTAAATTCATTATTCATTTTATTGTTTTATTCATTTTTTATTATTCATTTTTATTCATCTTCTGATTTTATATAAGGCACATTGTAATTGAACTTTTGAACCCCTTTTGTAGTTTTGCAGGCATAAGCTAAAGACAAGCAGAGGTGTTAACCACAAAGTAATCTTACTTGAGTGAAAACCAACATGAAGACTAAAAGCATCTATTAACTGCAAAAAAGTGTTCAGTTTTGTTGTTGTCGATTGTTTTTTATACACTATCACTAGTGTATAAAAAAACAAGAGCTCCTCCAGCGGGGCAAAATACGCCCGTACTTTGAATTATTGTATATAGAATTAAGTTAGAATTTGTCAAACCCAGTTAAAGATGAATTGTTGGTGCAGTTTGGAAGTTTGACATTCCTGAGGTGAGACGGTTGTGGAGTTAGAGCGCGGACAAGAAATTGTCCACAGACGGACGGACAGACGGACAGACAGACGGACGGATAATCAATAGGGAAATGTGGCTCTTGCAGTAGGAGTATGAGTATGACATCATCACATTCTAGAATCGGAATTCCACCAATCAGATCGCAGCAACAGAACTTAAAGACACTGAAACACCTGAAGAAAACCTGAGGAAAACGAAGAAAACAGGAAGAAAACCTGAGGAACACCTGAGGAAAACATGAGGAAAACCTGAGGAAAACCTGAGGAACACCTGAGGAACACCTGAGGAACACCTAAGGAAAACCGGAAGAAAACCTGAGGAACACCTGAGGAAAACTTGAAGAAAACCAGAAGAAAACCTGAGGAAAACCTGAGGAACACCTGAGGAACACCTGAGGAAAACCTGAGGAACACCTGAGGAACACCTGAGGAACACCTGAGGAACACCTGAGGAACACCTGAGGAAAACCTGAGGAACACCTGAGGAAAACCTGAGGAAAACCTGAGGAAAACCTGAGGAACACCTGAGGAACACCTGAGGAACACCTGAGGAAAACCTGAGGAACACCTGAGGAACACCTGAGGAAAACCTGAGGAACACCTGAGGAAAACCTGAGGAAAACCTGAGGAACACCTGAGGAACACCTGAGGAACGACATTCATGTGTTTTTTGACTGGAGCCTTCAGTTTATTTGAACAAACACAAGCTCTAAACACTGTTTGAAGCACGTTGTGTTTACGCACCTCATGACGTCAAAGTGTGGATGTTCTGTCCTCTGGCTCCCCCTGCAGGACACAGCTGGAATCACAGCTTCACATTTAAATGAATCTAGAACTGGACCCGGTTGGATTTAGTCCTGATTCAGTCCTGGTTCAGTCCTGGTTCAGTCCCGGTTCAGTCCTGGTTCAGTCCTGGTTCAGTCCCGTTTTAGTCCCGGTTCAGTCCCGGTTCAGTCCCGGTTCAGTCCCGGTTCAGTCCCGTTTCAGTCCCGGTTCAGTCCCGGTTCAGTCCCGGTTCAGTCCCGGTTCAGTCCCGTTTCAGTCCCGTTTTAGTCCCGGTTCAGTCCCGGTTCAGTCCCGGTTTAGTCCCGGTTTAGTCCCGGTTCAGTCCCGTTTTAGTCCCGGTTCAGTCCCGTTTCAGTCGGTTCAGTCGGTTCAGTCCGTTTCAGTCCGTTTTAGTCGGTTCAGTCGGTTCAGTCGGTTTAGTCGGTTCAGTCGGTTCAGTCGGTTCAGTCGGTTCAGTCGGTTTAGTCGGTTCAGTCGGTTCAGTCGGTTCAGTCCGTTTCCAGTCCGTTTTAGTCGGTTCAGTCCGGTTCAGTCGGTTTAGTCGGTTTAGTCCCGGTTCAGTCCAGTTTTAGTCCCGGTTCAGTCCCGTTTCAGTCCCGGTTCAGTCCCGTTTCAGTCGGTTCAGTCCCGTTTCAGTCCGTTTAGTCGGTTCAGTCGGTTCAGTCGGTTCAGTCCCGGTTTAGTCCCGTTTCAGTCCGGTTCAGTCCGGTTCAGTCCCGGTTCAGTCCGTTTCAGTCGGTTCAGTCGGTTCAGTCGGTTCAGTCCCGGTTCAGTCCCGTTTCAGTCCCGTTTTAGTCGGTTCAGTCGGTTCAGTCGGTTTAGTCGGTTTAGTCCCGGTTCAGTCGTTTAGTCGGTTCAGTCCCGTTTCAGTCCCGGTTCAGTCGGTTCAGTCCGGTTCAGTCCGTTTCAGTCCGTTTTAGTCGGTTCAGTCGGTTCAGTCGGTTTAGTCGGTTCAGTCGGTTCAGTCGGTTCAGTCGGTTCAGTCGGTTTAGTCGGTTCAGTCCCGGTTCAGTCCCGGTTCAGTCCCGTTTCAGTCCCGTTTTAGTCCCGGT
Organism: Odontamblyopus lacepedii; assembly: GCA_034769755.1. Lineage (NCBI taxonomy): Eukaryota > Metazoa > Chordata > Actinopteri > Gobiiformes > Gobiidae > Odontamblyopus > Odontamblyopus lacepedii. The sequence goes on along the minus strand of CM068349.1, from coordinate 47,047,683 downwards.
TCAGTCCCGGTTCAGTCCCGGTTTAGTCCCGGTTTAGTCCCGGTTCAGTCCCGTTTTAGTCCCGGTTCAGTCCCGTTTCAGTCCCGGTTCAGTCCCGGTTCAGTCCCGGTTCAGTCCCGTTTCAGTCCCGTTTTAGTCCCGGTTCAGTCCCGGTTCAGTCCCGGTTCAGTCCCGGTTTAGTCCCGTTTCAGTCCCGTTTTAGTCCCGGTTTAGTCCCGGTTCAGTCCCGGTTCAGTCCCGGTTTAGTCCCGTTTCAGTCCCGTTTTAGTCCCGGTTTAGTCCCGGTTTAGTCCCGGTTCAGTCCCGGTTCAGTCCCGGTTCAGTCCCGGTTCAGTCCCGGTTTAGTCCCGGTTCAGTCTTGTTTTTCAGTAAATCAAACTCAGACTCGGCTTCATGTGAAAATATTCTATATCATCATTTTCTTCTTCTTATATTTTATTCTTTTCTTGGAGCCGTTTGAATCATTTCTGATCAAACTTTGACACATTTGTCACGTTTCTGCAGAACTACGACAGGAAGTGTTCAGTGACCTTCAAAATAAAACAGGAAAAATAAAAGAATAAATTTACTACAGAGTTAAGAAAAACAAAGTGAATTAAAAACAAAGGGAAGAGATGAAAACAAACAGCGGCTCCGGTTTGAGTCGTTCACATTTCGTCTGTGATTAAACTTTATGAAGAAGCAGAAAAGCGACAAACTCAGGAAATAAAGTGACTGAGGACGAGGATTTACCCAAAACGACAACGCACTAAGCCTGGGGGCGGAGCCTCGTACAGACTCATACTGTGGGGGCGGAGCCTCGTACAGACTCGTACTGTGGGGCAGAGCCTCGTACAGACTCATACTGTGGGGGCGGAGCCTCGTACAGACTCGTACTGTGGGGGCGGGGCCTCGTACAGACTCATACTGTGGGGGCGGAGGCTCGTACAGACTCATATTGTGGGGGCGGAGCCTCGTACAGACTCGTACTGTGGGGGCAGAGCCTCATACAGACTCGTACTGTGGGGGCGGAGCCTCGTACAGACTCATACTGTGGGGGCGGAGCCTCGTACAGACTCATACTGTGGGGGCGGAGCCTCGTACAGACTCGTACTGTGGGGGCGGAGCCTCGTACAGACTCGTACTGTGGGGGCGGAGCCTCGTACAGACTCGTATTGTGGGGGCGGGGCCTGGTACAGACTCGTACTGTGGGGGCGGAGCCTCGTACAGACTCATACTGTGGGGACGGAGCCTCGTACAGACTCATACTGTGGGGGCGGAGCCTCGTATGGGCTCATACTGTGGGGACGGAGCCTCGTACAGACTCATACTGTGGGGGCGGAGCCTCGTACAGACTCATACTGTGGGGGCGGAGCCTGGTAAAGACTCGTACTGTGGGGGCGGAGCCTGGTACAGACTCGTACTGTGGGGGCGGAGCCTCGTACAGTGGGGGCGGAGGCTCGTACAGACTCGTACTGTGGGGGCGGAGCCTCGTACAGTGGGGGCGGAGCCTCGTACAGTGGGGGCGGAGCCTGGTAGAGACTCATACTGTGGGGGCGGAGCCTGGTACAGACTCGTACAGTGGGGGCGGAGCCTTGTACAGACTCGTACTGTGGGGAAGATCCAAAGATCCATTTTGCAGAACACCTCATAAAACATGATCCACAGAGGAGGAGCTCAGAGGAGGAGGAGCTCAGAGGAGGAGGAGCTCAGAGGAGGAAGAGAAGAGGAGGAGCAGAGGAGGAGGAGCTCAGAGGAGGAGGAGCTCAGAGGAGGAGGAGCTCAGAGGAGGAGCTCAGAGGAGGAGGAGCTCAGAGGAGGAGCAGAGGAGGAGGAGCTCAGAGGAGGAGGAGCTCAGAGGAGGAGGAGCAGAGGAGGAGCAGAGGAGGAGCTCAGAGGAGGAGCTCAGAGGAGGAGCTCAGAGGAGGAGCAGAGGAGGAGCAGAGGTTTCCCTCTGTAACAGTTTGATCTCAGACTTGTTTCTGTAGCTGAACTTTAGCACCAAAACCCCAGGACTGATGATGTCACTCTGTGTCCACAGGCTCCGCCCCCTCGCTGCTCTGAGCGCGCTCCGCGGCCTCGCGCTCCGCGGCCTCGCGCTCCGCGGCCTCGCGCTCCGCACCATCGCCAGCCTCGTGCTCCGCGCCATCGCCGGCGTCGCTCCACACGTTCTCGGTCGTGTCGAAGAACTCGTCGGCCTCGGGGGACTGGGGCGTCTGGGAGCTAGAGCCCGCCTCACTGCTGCTCTCCCTCAGCTCCAGCAGCACAGGCAGCGCCCCAGGCAGAGAGAAGCCCTCCACCCGCGACAGGGGCAGCTCCGGCAGGGGGCACAGGAGCCCCTCTGACGCCTGGAAGAAGCACAGGGGCCGTCAGGAACAGACACAGGACGGGAGGACATCTGACTATAACCACAATCTGATTTAAATCTCCCATAATCCTTTGCTCTAATGTAGTTTACCCTGAGACTCCATGTCCCATAATCCTCTGCTCTGATGTAGTTTACCCTGAGACTCCATGTCCCATAATCCTCTGCTCTAATGTAGTTTACCCTGAGACTCCATGTCCCATAATCCTCTGCTCTAATGTAGTTTACCCTGAGACTCCATGTCCCATAATCCTCTGCTCTAATGTAGTTTATCCTGAGACTCCATGTCCCATAATCCTCTACTCTAATGTAGTTTATCCTGAGACTCCATCTCCCATAATCCTCTGCTCTAATATAGTTTATCCTGAGACTCCATGTCCCATAATCCTCTGGTCTAATGTAGTTTATCCTGAGACTCCATGTTCCATAATCCTCTGCTCTAATGTAGTTTATCCTGAGACTCCATGTTCCACAATCCTCTGCTCTAATGTAGTTTATCCTGAGACTCCATGTCCCATAATCCTCTGCTCTAATGTAGTTTATCCTGAGACTCCATGTCCCATAATCCTCTGCTCTAATGTAGTTTATCCTGAGACTCCATGTCCCATAATCCTCTGCTCTAATGTAGTTTATCCTGAGACTCCATGTCCCATAATCCTCTGCTCTAATGTAGTTTATCCTGAGACTCCATGTCCCATAATCCTCTGCTCTAATGTAGTTTATCCTGAGACTCCATGTCCCATAATCCTCTGCTCTAATGTGGTTTATCCTGAGACTCCATGTCCAATAATCCTCTGCTCTAATGTAGTTTATCCTGAGACTCCATGTCCCATAATCCTCTGCTCTAATGTAGTTTATCCTGAAACTCCATGTCCCATAATCCTCTGCTCTAATGTAGTTTATCCTGAGACTCCATGTCCCATAATCCTCTGCTTTAATGTAGTTTATCCTGAGACTCCATGTCCCATAATCCTCTGCTCTAATGTAGTTTATCCTGAAACTCCATGTCCCATAATCCTCTGCTCCAATGTAGTTTATCCTGAGACTCCATGTCCCATAATCCTCTGCTCCAATGTAGTTTATCCTGAGACTCCATGTCCCATAATCCTCTGCTCTAATGTAGTTTATCCTGAGACTCCATGTCCCATAATCCTCTGCTCTAATGTAGTTTATCCTGAGACTCCATGTCCCATAATCCTCTGCTCTAATGTAGTTTATCCTGAGACTCCATGTGCCATAATCCTCTGCTCTAATGTAGTTTATCCTGAGACTCCACGTCCCATAATCCTCTGCTCTAATGTAGTTTATCCTGAGACTCCACGTCCCATAATCCTCTGCTCTAATGTAGTTTATCCTGAGACTCCACGTCCCATAATCCTCTGCTCTAATGTAGTTTATCCTGAGACTCCATGTCCCATAATCCTCTGCTCTGATGTAGTTTACCCTGAGACTCCATGTCCCATAATCCTCTGCTCTGATGTAGTTTACCCTGAGACTCCATGTCCCATAATCCTCTGCTCTAATGTAGTTTACCCTGAGACTCCATGTCCCATAATCCTCTGCTCTGATGTAGTTTACCCTGAGACTCCATGTCCCATAATCCTCTGCTCTAATGTAGTTTACCCTGAGACTCCATGTCCCATAATCCTCTGCTCTAATGTAGTTTACCCTGAGACTCCATCTCCCATAATCCTCTGCTCTAATGTAGTTTATCCTGAGACTCCATCTCCCATAATCCTCTGCTCTAATGTAGTTTATCCTGAGACTCCATGTCCCATAATCCTCTGCTCTAATGTAGTTTATCCTGAGACTCCATGTCCCATAATCCTCTGCTCTAATGTAGTTTATCCTGAGACTCCATGTCCCATAATCCTCTGCTCTAATGTAGTTTATCCTGAGACTCCATGTCCCATAATCCTCTGCTCTAATGTAGTTTATCCTGAAACTCCATGTCCCATAATCCTCTGCTCCAATGTAGTTTATCCTGAGACTCCATGTCCCATAATCCTCTGCTCCAATGTAGTTTATCCTGAGACTCCATGTCCCATAATCCTCTGCTCTAATGTAGTTTATCCTGAGACTCCATGTCCCATAATCCTCTGCTCTAATGTAGTTTATCCTGAGACTCCATGTCCCATAATCCTCTGCTCTAATGTAGTTTATCCTGAGACTCCATGTCCCATAATCCTCTGCTCTAATGTAGTTTATCCTGAGACTCCATGTCCCATAATCCTCTGCTCTAATGTAGTTTATCCTGAGACTCCATGTCCCATAATCCTCTGCTCTAATGTAGTTTATCCTGAGACTCCATGTCCCATAATCCTCTGCTCTAATGTAGTTTATCCTGAGACTCCATGTCCCATAATCCTCTGCTCTAATGTAGTTTATCCTGAGACTCCATGTCCCATAATCCTCTGCTCTAATGTAGTTTATCCTGAGACTCCATGTCCCATAATCCTCTGCTCTAATGTAGTTTATCCTGAGACTCCATGTCCCATAATCCTCTGCTCTAATGTAGTTTATCCTGAGACTCCATGTCCCATAATCCTCTGCTCTAATGTAGTTTTATCCTGAGACTCCATGTCCCATAATCCTCTGCTCTAATGTAGTTTATCCTGAAACTCCATGTCCCATAATCCTCTGCTCCAATGTAGTTTATCCTGAGACTCCATGTCCCATAATCCTCTGCTCCAATGTAGTTTATCCTGAGACTCCATGTCCCATAATCCTCTGCTCTAATGTAGTTTATCCTGAGACTCCATGTCCCATAATCCTCTGCTCTAATGTAGTTTATCCTGAGACTCCATGTCCCATAATCCTCTGCTCTAATGTAGTTTATCCTGAGACTCCATGTCCCATAATCCTCTGCTCTAATGTAGTTTATCCTGAGACTCCATGTCCCATAATCCTCTGCTCTAATGTAGTTTATCCTGAGACTCCACGTCCCATAATCCTCTGCTCTAATGTAGTTTATCCTGAGACTCCACGTCCCATAATCCTCTGCTCTAATGTAGTTTATCCTGAGACTCCACGTCCCATAATCCTCTGCTCTAATGTAGTTTATCCTGAGACTCCACGTCCCATAATCCTCTGCTCTAATGTAGTTTATCCTGAGACTCCACGTCCCATAATCCTCTGCTCTAATGTAGTTTATCCTGAGACTCCACGTCCCATAATCCTCTGCTCTAATGTAGTTTATCCTGAGACTCCACGTCCCATAATCCTCTGCTCTAATGTAGTTTATCCTGAGACTCCATGTCCCATAATCCTCTGCTCCAATGTAGTTTATCCTGAGACTCCATGTCCCATAATCCTCTGCTCCAATGTAGTTTATCCTGAGACTCCATGTCCCATAATCCTCTGCTCTAATGTAGTTTATCCTGAGACTCCATGTCCCATAATCCTCTGCTCTAATGTAGTTTATCCTGAGACTCCATGTCCCATAATCCTCTGCTCTAATGTAGTTTATCCTGAGACTCCATGTCCCATAATCCTCTGCTCTAATGTAGTTTATCCTGAGACTCCATGTCCCATAATCCTCTGCTCTAATGTAGTTTATCCTGAGACTCCATGTCCCATAATCCTCTGCTCTAATGTAGTTTATCCTGAGACTCCATGTCCCATAATCCTTTGCTCTAATGTAGTTTATCCTGAGACTCCATGTCCCATAATCCTCTGCTCTAATGTAGTTTATCCTGAGACTCCATGTCCCATAATCCTCTGCTCTAATGTAGTTTATCCTGAGACTCCATGTCCCATAATCCTCTGCTCTAATGTAGTTTATCCTGAAACTCCATGTCCCATAATCCTCTGCTCCAATGTAGTTTATCCTGAGACTCCATGTCCCATAATCCTCTGCTCCAATGTAGTTTATCCTGAGACTCCATGTCCCATAATCCTCTGCTCTAATGTAGTTTATCCTGAGACTCCATGTCCCATAATCCTCTGCTCTAATGTAGTTTATCCTGAGACTCCATGTCCCATAATCCTCTGCTCCAATGTAGTTTATCCTGAGACTCCATGTCCCATAATCCTCTGCTCTAATGTAGTTTATCCTGAGACTCCATGTCCCATAATCCTCTGCTCTAATGTAGTTTATCCTGAGACTCCATGTCCCATAATCCTCTGCTCTAATGTAGTTTATCCTGAGACTCCATGTCCCATAATCCTCTGCTCTAATGTAGTTTATCCTGAGACTCCATGTCCCATAATCCTCTGCTCTAATGTAGTTTATCCTGAGACTCCATGTCCCATAATCCTCTGCTCTAATGTAGTTTATCCTGAGACTCCATGTCCCATAATCCTCTGCTCTAATGTAGTTTATCCTGAGACTCCATGTCCCATAATCCTCTGCTCTAATGTAGTTTATCCTGAGACTCCATGTCCCATAATCCTCTGCTCTAATGTAGTTTATCCTGAGACTCCATGTCCCATAATCCTCTGCTCTAATGTAGTTTATCCTGAGACTCCATGTTCCACAATCCTCTGCTCTAATGTAGTTTATCCTGAGACTCCATGTCCCATAATCCTCTGCTCTAATGTGGTTTATCCTGAGACTCCATGTCCAATAATCCTCTGCTCTAATGTAGTTTATCCTGAGACTCCATGTCCCATAATCCTCTGCTCTAATGTAGTTTATCCTGAAACTCCATGTCCCATAATCCTCTGCTCCAATGTAGTTTATCCTGAGACTCCATGTCCCATAATCCTCTGCTCCAATGTAGTTTATCCTGAGACTCCATGTCCCATAATCCTCTGCTCTAATGTAGTTTATCCTGAGACTCCATGTCCCATAATCCTCTGCTCTAATGTAGTTTATCCTGAGACTCCATGTCCCATAATCCTCTGCTCTAATGTAGTTTATCCTGAGACTCCATGTCCCATAATCCTCTGCTCTAATGTAGTTTATCCTGAGACTCCATGTCCCATAATCCTCTGCTCTAATGTAGTTTATCCTGAGACTCCATGTCCCATAATCCTCTGCTCTAATGTAGTTTATCCTGAGACTCCATGTCCCATAATCCTCTGCTCTAATGTAGTTTATCCTGAGACTCCATGTCCCATAATCCTCTGCTCTAATGTAGTTTATCCTGAGACTCCATGTCCCATAATCCTCTGCTCTAATGTAGTTTATCCTGAGACTCCATGTCCCATAATCCTCTGCTCTAATGTAGTTTATCCTGAGACTCCATGTCCCATAATCCTCTGCTCTAATGTAGTTTATCCTGAGACTCCATGTCCCATAATCCTCTGCTCTAATGTAGTTTATCCTGAAACTCCATGTCCCATAATCCTCTGCTCCAATGTAGTTTATCCTGAGACTCCATGTCCCATAATCCTCTGCTCCAATGTAGTTTATCCTGAGACTCCATGTCCCATAATCCTCTGCTCTAATGTAGTTTATCCTGAGACTCCATGTCCCATAATCCTCTGCTCTAATGTAGTTTATCCTGAGACTCCATGTCCCATAATCCTCTGCTCTAATGTAGTTTATCCTGAGACTCCATGTCCCATAATCCTCTGCTCTAATGTAGTTTATCCTGAGACTCCATGTCCCATAATCCTCTGCTCTAATGTAGTTTATCCTGAGACTCCACGTCCCATAATCCTCTGCTCTAATGTAGTTTATCCTGAGACTCCATGTCCCATAATCCTCTGCTCTAATGTAGTTTATCCTGAGACTCCACGTCCCATAATCCTCTGCTCTAATGTAGTTTATCCTGAGACTCCACGTCCCATAATCCTCTGCTCTAATGTAGTTTATCCTGAGACTCCATGTCCCATAATCCTCTGCTCTAATGTAGTTTATCCTGAGACTCCACGTCCCATAATCCTCTGCTCTAATGTAGTTTATCCTGAGACTCCATGTCCCATAATCCTCTGCTCTAATGTAGTTTATCCTGAGACTCCATGTCCCATAATCCTCTGCTCCAATGTAGTTTATCCTGAGACTCCATGTCCCATAATCCTCTGCTCCAATGTAGTTTATCCTGAGACTCCATGTCCCATAATCCTCTGCTCTAATGTAGTTTATCCTGAGACTCCATGTCCCATAATCCTCTGCTCTAATGTAGTTTATCCTGAGACTCCATGTCCCATAATCCTCTGCTCTAATGTAGTTTATCCTGAGACTCCATGTCCCATAATCCTCTGCTCTAATGTAGTTTATCCTGAGACTCCATGTCCCATAATCCTCTGCTCTAATGTAGTTTATCCTGAGACTCCATGTCCCATAATCCTCTGCTCTAATGTAGTTTATCCTGAGACTCCATGTCCCATAATCCTCTGCTCTAATGTAGTTTATCCTGAGACTCCATGTCCCATAATCCTCTGCTCTAATGTAGTTTATCCTGAGACTCCATGTCCCATAATCCTCTGCTCTAATGTAGTTTATCCTGAGACTCCATGTCCCATAATCCTCTGCTCTAATGTAGTTTATCCTGAAACTCCATGTCCCATAATCCTCTGCTCCAATGTAGTTTATCCTGAGACTCCATGTCCCATAATCCTCTGCTCCAATGTAGTTTATCCTGAGACTCCATGTCCCATAATCCTCTGCTCTAATGTAGTTTATCCTGAGACTCCATGTCCCATAATCCTCTGCTCTAATGTAGTTTATCCTGAGACTCCATGTCCCATAATCCTCTGCTCTAATGTAGTTTATCCTGAGACTCCATGTCCCATAATCCTCTGCTCTAATGTAGTTTATCCTGAGACTCCATGTCCCATAATCCTCTGCTCTAATGTAGTTTATCCTGAGACTCCATGTCCCATAATCCTCTGCTCTAATGTAGTTTATCCTGAGACTCCATGTCCCATAATCCTCTGCTCTAATGTAGTTTATCCTGAGACTCCACGTCCCATAATCCTCTGCTCTAATGTAGTTTATCCTGAGACTCCACGTCCCATAATCCTCTGCTCTAATGTAGTTTATCCTGAGACTCCATGTCCCATAATCCTCTGCTCTAATGTAGTTTATCCTGAGACTCCACGTCCCATAATCCTCTACTCTAATGTAGTTTATCCTGAGACTCCACGTCCCATAATCCTCTGCTCTAATGTAGTTTATCCTGAGACTCCATGTCCCATAATCCTCTGCTCTAATGTAGTTTATCCTGAGACTCCATGTCCCATAATCCTCTGCTCTAATGTAGTTTATCCTGAGACTCCACGTCCCATAATCCTCTGCTCTAATGTAGTTTATCCTGAGACTCCACGTCCCATAATCCTCTGCTCTAATGTAGTTTATCCTGAGACTCCATGTCCCATAATCCTCTGCTCTAATGTAGTTTATCCTGAGACTCCATGTCCCATAATCCTCTGCTCTAATGTAGTTTATCCTGAGACTCCATGTCCCATAATCTTCTGCTCTAATGTAGTTTATCCTGAGACTCCACGTCCCATAATCCTCTGCTCTAATGTAGTTTATCCTGAGACTCCATGTCCCATAATCCTCTGCTCTAATGTAGTTTATCCTGAGACTCCATGTCCCATAATCCTCTGCTCTAATGTAGTTTATCCTGAGACTCCACGTCCCATAATCCTCTGCTCTAATGTAGTTTATCCTGAGACTCCACGTCCCATAATCCTCTGCTCTAATGTAGTTTATCCTGAGACTCCATGTCCCATAATCCTCTGCTCTAATGTAGTTTATCCTGAGACTCCATGTCCCATAATCCTCTGCTCTAATGTAGTTTATCCTGAGACTCCATGTCCCATAATCCTCTGCTGCTCTGATGTCGTTTCCTGGAGTCGTGTTTGTTTCATTCTCATGTTTCACTCAAACCTGCACATTTAGCACGAGTTCTTCTCTCAGACTGAAAACACTCTGTTCCACCTTGTGATGTCATCGTGTGGTGATACAGGAAGTGCTCCACTGTGTTTTTAAACTCCACACACCTTCACTAGATTCACCTGGATCATTTCAGTCTCTACTGAAGTAAAGGGAAAAGGAGCTGTTCACTTGATGACATCACAGGGTGGACCAGAGCGTTTGGAGCTTTGCAGATGAAACAGACGAATAATAAAGAGTTTTTGGGAGGGCATCTGACTCACCGCGGGCTGCGTCCTGTCGTCATCTTCTTCTTGGGGGGAGTTCGTGGGCGTCACAGGCTCCACCCCTGCGGCCGCGGTGCATTGTGGGTCATTAGCCACGGCGTTAGCGTTAGCAGCATGAGCCTCTTCGCTGCTCTGAGGCGTTAGCTTCTCACTAAAGCTAAAGCGAGGGGAGGAGTCAGCGACCGGGGAGGAGGGGCCAGCGCTGGAGACGGTGCTGGAGGGACCACTGCTGTCTGAGGAGGAGAGGAGAGGAGGAGGAGGAGGAGGAGGAGGAGGAGAGGAGGAGATGAGGAGGAGGAGAGGAAGAGGAGGAGAGGAGGAGGAGGAGGAGGAGGAGAGGAGGAGATGAGGAGGAGGAGAGGAAGAGGAGGAGAGGAGGAAGAGAGGAGGAGGAGGAGGAGAGGAGGAGATGAGGAGGAGGAGGAGAGGAGGAGAGGAGGAGAGGAGGAGAGGAGGAGAGGAGGAGGAGGAGGAGAGAAGGAGATGAGGAGGAGAGGAGGAGAGGAAGAGGATGAGGAGAGGAGGAGAGGAGGAGGAGGATGAGGAGGAGGAGAGGAGGAGGAGGAGAGGAGGAGGATGAGGAGAGGAGGAGGAGGATGAGGAGGAGGAGAGGAGGAGGAGGAGGAGGAGAGGAGGAGAGGAAGAGGATGAGGAGAGGAGGAGAGGAAGAGGAGGAGGAGAGGAGGAGAGGATGAGGATGAGGAGGAGAGGAGGAGAGGAGAAGAGGAGGAAAGGAGAGGAGGAGGAGGAGGAGAGGAGGAGGAGGAGAGGAGGAGAGGAAGAGGATGAGGAGAGGAGGAGAGGAGGAGGAGAGGAGGAGAGGAGGAGGAGGAGGAGGAGGAGGAGGAGGAGGAGGAGAAGATCTGTCAGGTTCTGCTGTCGTCCTCCTGAACTATTTTTACTGGAGACTTCACTACTGGTCCTGGTCCTGGTCCTGGTCCTGGTTCTGGTCCTAGTCTGGTCCTGGTCCTGGTCCTGGTCCTGGTCCTGGTCTGGTCCTGGTCCGGTCCTGGTCCGGTCCTGGTCCTGGTCCGGTCCTGGTCCGTACTCACACCAGGGCGGTCGGTCCGTTCTGGACCTCAGGGCCGAGGGCAGAACTCTCTGTGGGAGAAACGACTCGACCGACGGCTGCACTGAGAACATGGCCGACAGAGCTGAAACAGAACCACAGGCTGAAACAGAACCACACAGAACCACAGGCTGAAACAGAACCACACAGAACCACATGCCGTGGTTGTCGATAGCATGTTGTTAGCGTGTCATTATGTTGTTAGTGTGTCATTAGCGTGTTATTAACATATCGTTAACATGTTAAAATGTCTTAGCATGTTGTTATCATGTCGTTAGCGTGTTATGTTTTAGCATGTTCTTAGCATGTGTTAGCATGTCCTTAGCATGTCGTTTGCGTGTCGTTAGCATGTTAACATGTCGTTACCATGTCTTAGCATGTTGTTAGCGTGTTAGCATGTCGATAGCACAGCATGTTGTTAGCATGTCGTTAGCGTGTTGTTAGCGTGTCGTTAGCATGTTGTTAGCGGGTTGTTAGTATGTTGTTAGCGGGTTGTTAGCGTGTCGTTAGCGTGTCGTTAGCATGTTGTTAGCATGTCGTTAGCGTGTCGTTAGCGGGTTGTTAGTATGTTGTTAGCGGGTTGTTAGCGTGTCGTTAGCATGTCGTTAGCGTGTCGTTAGAGGGTTGTTAGCATGTTGTTAGCGTGTCGTTAGCGTGTTGTTAGCGTGTCGTTAGTGTCGTTAGCGTGGTGTCCGTACCTCTCCCGGCGCGGCTGTGTGTGTCTCCGGCGTTCTCACAAACCAAACTCAGGAACTCGGTGACTTTCTTCAGGGACAGGGAGTTGTGCAGCGTCTCCAGAGCGTAGATAGAGGGCACCATGGAGCAGCCCTCGAACCCTGAAACAACAAACGAGACGATTAAACACCAGGACCAGACCAGAACCAGACCAGGACCAGACCAGACCAGACTAGGACCAGACCCAGACCAGACCCAGACCCAGACCAGACCAGACCAGAATCAGACCATGACCAGACCAGTACTACACCAACACCATACTAGGACCAGACTAGACGAGGACCAGACCAGGACCAGACGAGGACCAGACCAGGACCAGACGAGGACCAGACCAGGACCAGACCAGGACCAGACCAGGACCAGACCAGGACCAGACCAGGACCAGACCAGGACCAGGACTACACCGGGACCAGACCGGAACCAGACCAGGACCAGACTGTGGCCTTCACTAAACGTTCCTTCCGTGTTCTCAGAAGTTCTTCGTTGTGAAAGTCAGATCTGCACGAAATCAAACCGAGAAAGAGTCCGACTCCACCCCAAACGCCAAACTCAGGTCCAGACCAACTGCTCCAGATGCATCATGGGAGGGACGCTCATGATGTCATTTCCTGTTTGTGCTCAGTCGTCTCCGTGGCGTTCGGTTCAGACGAGGCTTTCGTTGCTACGGTTACAGAAGCGACTGGAGCCACATCCATATTTGGAAATCCGACCGAGTATCATAGCATCCACACGGGTCTCGCCCTCCTCACCAGGGAAACGTACGAGCTGTCAATCAAACCTGTTGCTAACGCTAGGGGGAGGGGCCTCGGGGAATGAAGGCGTCTGATTGGTCTATTATTTATGTTCAGATCCTGATTTGGGAACAAAACAGAAATGAAAAGTTCAGGATCCTGTGTTGCGGGTTCAGACGAACAATTTAAGACCAGAATGACGAGGCTCAGAGCAGCAGAAGAGCCGGAGCCAGAAGAGCCGGAGCCAGAAGAGCCGCCTGGAGCACTTCCTGTTTGGCATGCGGTGGCTAAAACGTTCGCTCTGTCCACTCAGATAAACGGTCTGTGTTTGTGGTGAGTGAAGAAAAGATCGAACCGCACAGAAGAACCTTGACGGCCAAACGTGCTCCAGGGAACAGAGAGACCAAAGAACCAGAACTGATTTAATGAACCATTCACAGCGACAAACACCTGAGACGAATACCTGAGAGAAACACCTGAGAGAAACACCTGAGACGAACACCTGAGAAACACCTGAGACGAACACCTGAGACGAACACCTGAGAAACACCTGAGACGAACACCTGAGAAACACCTGAGAAACACCTGAGAGAAACACCTGAGAAACACCTGAGAGAAACACCTGAGAGAAACACCTGAGAAACACCTGAGAAACACCTGAGAAACATCTGAGACAAACACCTGAGACGAACACCTGAGACGAACACCTGAGAAACACCTGAGACGAACACCTGAGAAACACCTGAGAGAAACACCTGAGAAACATCTGAGAGAAACACCTGAGAAACATCTGAGAGAAACACCTGAGAAACACCTGAGAAACACCTGAAACACCTGAGAAACACCTGAGAGAAACACCTGAGAAACACCTGAGAAACACCTGAGAAACACCTGAGAGAAACACCTGAGAGAAACACCTGAGAGAAACACCTGAGAGAAACACCTGAGAAACACCTGAGAAACACCTGAGAGAAACACCTGAGAAACACCTGAGAAACACCTGAGAGAAACACCTGAGAGAAACATCTGAGAGAAACACCTGAGAGAAACACCTGAGAGAAACACCTGAGAAACACCTGAGAAACACCTGAGAGAAACACCTGAGAAACACCTGAGAAACACCTGAGAGAAACACCTGAGAGAAACACCTGAGAGAAACACCTGAGAGAAACACCTGAGAGAAACACCTGAGAAACACCTGAGAAACACCTGAGAGAAACACCTGAGAGAAACACCTGAGAAACACCTGAGAAACACCTGAGAGAAACACCTGAGAAACACCTGAGAAACACCTGAGACGAACACCTGAGAGAAACACCTGAGAAACACCTGAGAGAAACACCTCAGAAACACCTGAGAGAAACACCTGAGACGAACACCTGAGAAACACCTGAGACGAACACCTGAGAAACACCTGAGACGAACACCTGAGACGAACACTTGAGAAACACCTGAGAGAAACACCTGAGAGAAACACCTGAGAAACACCTGAGAAACACCTGAGAAACACCTGAGACGAACACCTGAGAAACACCTGAGACGAACACCTGAGAAACACCTGAGACGAACACCTGAGAAACACCTGAGACGAACACCTGAGAAACACCTGAGAAACACTTGAGAAACACCTGAGACGAACACCTGAGACGAACACCTGAGACGAACACCTGAGACGAACACCTGAGAAACACCTGAAACACCTGAAACACCTGAGAAACACCTGAGAAACACCTGAGAGAAACACCTGAGAAACACCTGAGAAACACTTGAGAAACACCTGAGAGAAACACCTGAGAGAAACACCTGAGAGAAACACCTGAGAGAAACATCTGAGAAACACCTGAGACGAACACCTGAGAAACACCTGAGACGAACACCTGAGAAACACCTGAGACGAACACCTGAGAAACACCTGAGACGAACACCTGAGACGAACACCTGAGAAACACCTGAGAGAAACACCTGAGAAACACCTGAGAAACACCTGAGACGAACACCTGAGACGAACACCTGAGAAACACCTGAGAAACACCTGAGAAACACCTGAGAAACACCTGAGAGAAACACCTGAGAGAAACACCTGAGAGAAACACCTGAGAAACACCTGAGAAACACCTGAGACGAACACCTGAGAAACACCTGAGACGAACACCTGAGAAACACCTGAGACGAACACCTGAGAAACACCTGAGAGAAACACCTGAGAAACACCTGAGAAACACTTGAGAAACACCTGAGAGAAACACCTGAGAGAAACACCTGAGAGAAACACCTGAGAAACACCTGAGACGAACACCTGAGACGAACACCTGAGAAACACCTGAGAGAAACACCTCAGAAACACCTGAGAAACACCTGAGACGAACACCTGAGAAACACCTGAGACGAACACCTGAGAAACACCTGAGACAAACACCTGAGAAACACCTGAGACGAACACCTGAGACGAACACCTGAGAAACACCTGAGAGAAACACCTGAGAAACACCTGAGAAACACCTGAGACGAACACCTGAGAAACACCTGAGACGAACACCTGAGACGAACACCTGAGACGAACACTTGAGAAACACCTGAGAAACACCTGAGAGAAACACCTGAGAAACACCTGAGAAACACCTGAGACGAACACCTGAGAAACACCTGAGACGAACACCTGAGACGAACACCTGAGAAACACCTGAGACGAACACCTGAGAAACACCTGAGAAACACCTGAGACGAACACCTGAGAAACACCTGAGAAACACCTGAGACGAACACCTGAGAAACATCTGAGACGAACACCTGAGAGAAACACCTGAGACGAACACCTGAGAAACACCTGAGAAACATCTGAGACAAACACCTGAGAAACAGCAGAAACACCTGAGACGAACACTTGAGAAACACCTGAGAAACACCTGAGACGAACACCTGAGAAACACCTGAGACGAACACCTGAGAAACACCTGAGAAACACCTGAGACAAACACCTGAGAAACAGCAGAAACACCTGAGACGAACACCTGAGAAACACCTGAGACGAACACCTGAGAAACACCTGAGACGAACACCTGAGAGAAACACCTGAGAAACACCTGAGACGAACACCTGAGAAACACCTGAGACGAACACCTGAGAAACAGCAGAAACACCTGAGACGAACACTTGAGAAACACCTGAGAAACACCTGAGACGAACACCTGAGAAACAGCAGAAACACCTGAGACGAACACTTGAGAAACACCTGAGAAACACCTGAGACGAACACCTGAGAAACACCTGAGACGAACACCTGAGACGAACACCTGAGAAACACCTGAGACGAACACCTGAAAAACACCTGAGAAACACCTTTCACACGGTCTTTGCCCGTTGCTCTTTGCCCTTTGCCCGTTGGTCTTTGCCCGTTGGTCTTTGCTCTTTGCCCGTTGGTCTTTGCCCGTTGGTCTTTGCTCTTTGCCCGTTGGTCTTTGCCCGTTGGTCTTTGCTCTTTGCTCTTTGCCCGTTGGTCTTTGCCCGTTGGTCTTTGCTCTTTGCTCTTTGCCCGTTGGTCTTTGCCCGTTGGTCTTTGCCCGTTGGTCTTTGCCCTTTGCTCTTTGCCCTTTGCTCTTTGCCCGTTGGTCTTTGCCCGTTGGTCTTTGCCCGTTGGTCTTTGCCCGTTGGTCTTTGCTCTTTGCCCTTTGCTCTTTGCCCGTTGGTCTTTGCCCGTTGGTCTTTGCTCTTTGCCCTTTGCTCTTTGCCCGTTGGTCTTTGCCCGTTGGTCTTTGCTCTTTGCCCTTTGCCCGTTGGTCTTTGCCCGTTGGTCTTTGCTCTTTGCCCGTTGGTCTTTGCCCGTTGGTCTTTGCCCGTTGGTCTTTGCTCTTTGCCCGTTGGTCTTTGCCCTTTGCCCGTTGGTCTTTGCCCGTTGGTCTTTGCTCTTT
>CM068349.1:46975841-47025841 GCA_034769755.1 Odontamblyopus lacepedii | reverse complement strand
CCCTGTCCCTCCCCTGTCCTCCCGCGTCCCGTGTCCCCTCCCCCTGTCCCCCTCCCCCTGTCCCCTCCCCGCGTCCCCCTGTCCCCCTGTCCCCTCTGTTGTGAACAAACGCAGAGACATGCAGCAGCCGACACAAAACCACAGCACAAACACTCAGAATATAGTAATAATAATATAATAAAAGTCTAATAATATAATCACACGAGTCCAAGAGCAAACGACGATCACAACAAACTCCACACAACAACACGTCCTCCATCCACAATTTGCTGCTTTTATGTGAAACTGAGTAAATTAAAGCAATTTTTGTTTTATTGTTACTGAAATGACACGACACAGAGCTTCAGGTCCTGTTCTACAGACCTGGAGTCTGTCTGTTTCCTTCATGTTTGACTCTTTATTAGTCGTCTGTTTCATCTGCAAAGTAGAGGTAAGATCGGGCCTAAAAAATCCAGCCCGACCCGACCCGCAGGTATTAAAACCCGACCCGACCCGAGCCCGACCAATTAACCTGATTTGCAGCCCGAGCCCGAAGCAAACCCCAAATTTCATGTGGACCTGCGGAGGGGAAGATTATTAAGAGGGCGTCGTTCACGTGTGCAGAGCATGCGCTGCTCTGCGGCTCCTGCTCTGGCTCTGCGCACGAATTTAACTGTTTATTTATTTAAAAAAGTCAGCGAGAGAGAAGCCCGACCCGACCCGACCCGAAGCAATGATTGACATTTTCGGGTCGGGCTTAAGATCTTACCTCTACTGCAAAGCTCCAAACGCTCTGCTCCACCCTGTGATGTCATCAAGTGAACAGCTCCTTTTCCCTTTACTTCAGTAGAGACTGAAATGATCCAGGTGATTCTAGTGAAGGTGTGTGGAGTTTAAAAACACAGTGGAGCACTTCCTGTATCACCACACGATGACATCACCAGGTGGAACAGAGTGTTTTCAGTCTGAGAGAAGAACTCGTGCTAAATGTGCAGGTTTGAGTGAAACATGAGAATGAAACAAACACGACTCCAGGAAACGACATCAGAGCAGCAGAGGATTATGGGACATGGAGTCTCAGGATAAACTACATTAGAGCAGAGGATTATGGGACATGGAGTCTCAGGATAAACTACATTAGAGCAGAGGATTATGGGACATGGAGTCTCAGGATAAACTACATTAGAGCAGAGGATTATGGGACATGGAGTCTCAGGATAAACTACATTAGAGCAGAGGATTATGGGACATGGAGTCTCAGGATAAACTACATTAGAGCAGAGGATTATGGGACATGGAGTCTCAGGATAAACTACATTAGAGCAGAGGATTATGGGACATGGATTCTCAGGATAAACTACATTAGAGCAGAGGATTATGGGACATGGAGTCTCAGGATAAACTACATTAGAGCAGAGGATTATGGGACATGGAGTCTCAGGATAAACTACATTAGAGCAGAGGATTATGGGACATGGAGTCTCAGGATAAACTACATTAGAGCAGAGGATTATGGGACATGGATTCTCAGGATAAACTACATTAGAGCAGAGGATTATGGGACATGGAGTCTCAGGATAAACTACATTAGAGCAGAGGATTATGGGACATGTGTCACATGCCCTCCCCGTGCGTCAGATGCCCTCCCCGTGCGTCAGATGCCCTCCCGTGTTAGTTCTTCAGGATTAGACAGAAGCAGCCCTGGGGTTACACGTCCTCATTCTGATTGGACGGAGAGCACAAACACGGCATCTGATTGGTCCAGGTGAGGTCCTACCTGCGGCAGAACACCAGAGGGGCGGGGCTACTGCTGACGAATCATCTTTAGTCCCTGCACCAGAGCACCAATCAGAACAGACGAAGAGTCAGAGGCCACGACCAATCACAGCGGAGCAGCCAAAACAAAACCACCAATCAGAGAAGTAAGTCGAGCGAACCAATCACAGGAGAGGGTTCAAACCGACCAATCACTGCGCAGTGTTCAAACCGACCAATCACAGGACAGGGTTCAAACCGACCAATCACTGCGCAGTGTTCAAACCGACCAATCACAGGACAGGGTTCAAACCGACCAATCACAGGAGAGGGTTCAAACCGACTAATCACTGCGCAGTGTTCAAACCGACCAATCACAGGACAGGGTTCAAACCGACCAATCACTGCGCAGTGTTCAAACCGACCAATCACAGGACAGGGTTCAAACCGACCAATCACAGGAGAGGGTTCAAACCGACCAATCACTGCGCAGTGTTCAAACCGACCAATCACAGGAGAGGGTTCAAACTGACCAATCACAGGAGAGGGTTCAAACCGACCAATCACTGCGCAGTGTTCAAACCGACCAATCACAGGAGAGGGTTTAAACCAACCAATCACTGTGCAGTGTTCAAACCGACCAATCACAGGAGAGGGTTCAAACCGACCAATCACTGCGCAGTGTTCAAACCGACCAATCACTGCGCAGTGTTCAAACTGACCAATCACAGGAGAGGGTTTAAACCGACCAATCACTGCGCAGTGTTCAAACCGACCAATCACTGCGCAGTGTTCAAACCGACCTGTAAGAACAGCGCCCCCTTCAGACCCACAGTTTACTACACTTTACTGTAAGAACAGCGCCCCCTTCAAATGCACAGTTTACTACACTTTACTGTAAGAACAGCGCCCCCTTCAGACGCAGTTGACTACACTTTACTGTAAGAACAGCGCCCCCTTCAGACGCACAGTTTACTACACTTTACTGTAAGAACAGCGCCCCCTTCAGACGCACAGTTTACTACACTTTACTGTAAGAACAGCGCCCCCTTCAGACGCAGTTGACTACACTTTACTGTAAGAACAGCGCCCCCTTCAGACGCACAGTTTACTACACTTTACTGTAAGAACAGCGCCCCCTTCAGACGCACAGTTTACTCATGGATCTGTAATAAGCTGGATAAGCCCCGCCCCCCTCTGTCCGTGACCGCAGACGTGTGGTCGAGTGAGGAACTGCAGCCCAGAAAAATTCTCCCACAGAAGCACAAAGCAATTTTTGAGAAATCAAACTCCCCGTGTTCGTCAGGACGTCCACAGCTTTCAGAAAGGTCGGATTTTGGCTCATGCGCCAATGAGCACAGACCACTGAAAACATACAGCGCCATCGTGGATTCATCTTCCAGATTTTATTGTAGTTCTATGAGTTTACTACACTCTAAGAACAGCGCCCCCTTCAGACACACACAGTTTACTACACTGGACAGGACAGTACAACACTATTAGAATATTACAGTACTGCAGTATAATGCTACAGTACAATAAACTAATACAGTACTGTAGTATTATACTGCAGTATAATGTAATACTACAGTACAGTACAATATACTCCAAGAGTAAAGTAAAACCCGGGGGTGGAGAGTGGAGCTACATTCAGCAGAGGCTCTGGTTGGCGACAGATTCCCACCCAGACAAACTTCTGCTGTTGTGTCCTTTAGAAACGTGACTTACATTTAGAAAGAACTTAAATGATCTGAATCCTTCTTTATCTGTTTCCTTTCAAATAATCTGTATGTATAATTGCAATAAAATAAATAAACAGCATCAGTTACTGAACGTCAGGTCGTCCTTGTGCCGTGTGCAGATGTAAAGAAAACAACATTTCCACAAGTGAAAAAGTTTAGATAAATTACACTGATAAAACCAGAAGGCACCAATCAGAGCACGGCACAGACACCCTCACAGACACCGACCAATCAGACGAGCTTAAACCACAGTCACAGTTCAAAACATGGCAGACATTTTGTTTCCGTTCTGAATGACCAGAGGAAGGAGGGAGGAGACAGATGAGGAAAGGAAACGAGGAGACAAGGAGGCTGCATTCGAGCGTGGACGTTGTGACCCCGTGATGAGTGAATGGGTTAAAAACGCCAAAAAACGTGGAAAAAAACAGCGATAAAACAACGAAAACAATGAGAAATGAATGGAAAAGAATGAGCGAGTGGGAGGTTCATGCAGACAGAGGAGGGAGAAAGTGTAGAGACGTACCATTGGTCGGAAACTTTGCAAACGACACAGAAAATCGCTTTACTGCCGGCATAGACAACAACTCTGCAAGAAACACAGGTCTGGAGTTACCAACCAATCAGCTGCGGCGCTCGGGTCAGGTGACTGTCAGGTGGGCATGGATGGCGTGGCCTACTTCCTGGTTTTATTTAAATGAGGTCATACGGTCATGGGCAGTGCTTGATTTGGTTTGCAATGTGACAAAAAGTAAATAAATGAATAAAACATGATCCAAAATTAAATAAAACTATAAAAAGTGCATGAAGACACTTGGGGGCGTCACACGACACGACTGAGTCATGCAGTGAAGAAGATCAAACTGAAAATACAGTGATGTTAGAGGACGGTCCCGACATGGTCCCACACAAACATGGACGTCTTCCACACAAACATGGCGGTTTCTCCCACACAAATATGGCGGTCTCTCCCACACAAACATGGCGATCTCCCACAGAAACATGGACGTCTCCCACACAAACATGGCGATCTCCCACAGAAACATGGACGTCTCCCACACAAAAATGGCGGTCTCCCACAGAAACATGGACGTCTTCCACACAAACATGGCGGTTTCTCCCACACAAACATGGCGGTCTCTCCCACACAAACATGGCGGTCTCTCCCACACAAACATGGTGATTTCTTCCACACAAACATGGCGGCGCTCGCTGCACGTCTCTCGCTGAACACGAGTCACAGCGATGGGGGGGTCTGATCCAGAGTCTGATTTTGAGTCTGGTCACAACCATAGACTGTGCATACGAGTGGACGGAAGTAACCCATCAGCTGGCTAATGCTAATCTATTATAACCCGCTAGCCGGCTAATGCTAATCTATTATAACCCGCTAGCCGGCTAATGCTAATCTATTTACTTCCCTCAACTCAAATCAAATTCAGTGTTTTTTTTATATATTCGAGATCATGTTTTTTGGATATATTTGTGATCGTGTTTTTTATATATTCAAGGTCGTGTTTTTTGGATATATCCGAGATCGTGTTTATTGGATATATTCGAGATCGTATTTATTGGATATATTTGTGATCGTGTTTATTGGATATATTCGAGATCATGTTTTTTGGATATATCCGAGATCGTGTTTATTGGATATATTTGTGATCGTGTTTATTGGATATATTTGTGATCGTGTTTTTTGGATATATTCAAGGTCGTGTTTTTTGGATATATCCGAGATCGTATTTATTGGATATATTTGTGATCGTGTTTATTGGATATATTCAAGATAGTTTTTTTTTATATATTCGAGATCGTGTTTTCCGGATATAGTCGAGGTGGTGATGACACTGTCCATTGGTCAGAATGAGCCTGACCCAATGACAGCTCTGACTGGTCACGAATCCAGATGGATAAATATATCTGGGGTTTAGAATAGGAAGTGTTTACTTATTTGCAGAACATTCATTTTCTACTGGAAAAAAATGTAAATTCATTTTTCGGTCTGGTGATTTTCTGAAGTGATTTTGACCTGTTTCTGGAGCACATTTTGCAGAGCATTTCACAAACATCGTACCGTCTAAAGTGACGTGTTTCTGTGAGGACAGCCAACATCTGTCCTGGGACTACAGATGAAAAATAGCTGTCTGGCTAATTCTGGCATATTTACATGTAAATGTTGATTAATGTGCACTGTCCCAGAAATAAATAAATAGATCTCTCCAACAGTTTCTTTTTGTCGCTCTGTTTATTTCGCCTGGTTGAGTGCGGGTTCTGGTCTGGGTTCTGGTCTGGGTTCTGGTCCGGATTCTGGTCCGGGTTCTGGTCCAGGTTCTGGTCCAGGTTCTGGATATTTTGTGCGTTAAAGCATGGCCCCTCCCTGACCTCTGACCTGCTCTACACGACCCTGAGGTTTGGACTTCAACATTTTGTCCCAAATCCAGATGTGAACAATCAGATGCCTTCTTTCCCCCGAGGCCCCTCCCACGAGGTTTGATCGCTCCTCATTGGCTCTTTGGTTGGTACGGGACGGCCAGCCTCAATGAGCTTCATTTGGCTCCTTAGTCCATTTCTATATACAGTCTATGGTTCTGGTTTAGACCAGACTTAGTCCTGGTTCAGTCCTGGTTTAGTCCTGGTTTAGTCCTGGTTTACACCTGGTTAAGTCCTGGTTTAGTCCTGGTTCAGTCCTGGTTTAGTCCTGGTTCAGACCTGGTTCAGTCCTGGTTCAGACCTGGTTCAGTCCTGGTTCAGTCCTGGTTCAGTCCTGGTTTAGGTCTGGTTCAGTCCTGGTTCAGTCCTGGTTTAGTCCTGGTTTAGTCCTGGTTTAGTCCTGGTTCAGTCCTGGTTCAGTCCTGGTTTAGTCCTGGTTCAGTCCTGGTTCAGTCCTGGTTTAGGTCTGGTTCAGTCCTGGTTTAGTCCTGGTTCAGTCCTGGTTCAGTCCTGGTTTAGTCCTGGTTCAGACCTGGTTCAGTCCTGGTTCAGACCTGGTTCAGTCCTGGTTCAGTCCTGGTTCAGACCTGGTTCAGTCCTGGTTCAGTCCTGGTTTAGTCCTGGTTCAGACCTGGTTCAGTCCTGGTTCAGACCTGGTTCAGTCCTGGTTCAGACCTGGTTCAGTCCTGGTTCAGTCCTGGTTCAGTCCTGGTTCAGTCCTGGTTTAGGTCTGGTTCAGTCCTGGTTTAGTCCTGGTTCAGTCCTGGTTCAGTCCTGGTTCAGTCCTGGTTCAGACCTGGTTCAGTTCTGGTTCAGACCTGGTTCAGTCCTGGTTCAGTCCTGGTTCAGACCTGGTTCAGTCCTGGTTCAGTCCTGGTTCAGTCCTGGTTCAGTCCTGGTTTAGGTCTGGTTCAGTCCTGGTTCGGTCCTGGTTCGGTCCTGGTTCGGTCCTGGTTCAGACCTGGTTCAGTTCTGGTTCAGACCTGGTTCAGTCCTGGTTCAGTCCTGGTTCAGACCTGGTTCAGTCCTGGTTCAGTCCTGGTTCAGTCCTGGTTCAGTCCTGGTTTAGGTCTGGTTCAGTCCTGGTTTAGTCCTGGTTTAGTCCTGGTTCAGTCCTGGTTCAGTCCTGGTTCAGACCTGGTTCAGTCCTGGTTCAGTCCTGGTTCAGTCCTGGTTTAGGTCTGGTTCAGTCCTGGTTTAGTCCTGGTTCAGTCCTGGTTCAGTCCTGGTTCAGTCCTGGTTCAGACCTGGTTCAGACCTGGTTCAGTCCTGGTTCAGTCCTGGTTCAGTCCTGGTTTAGGTCTGGTTCAGTCCTGGTTTAGTCCTGGTTCAGTCCTGGTTAAGACCTGGTTCAGTTCTGGTTCAGACCTGGTTCAGTCCTGGTTCAGTCCTGGTTCAGACCTGGTTCAGTCCTGGTTCAGTCCTGGTTCAGTCCTGGTTTAGGTCTGGTTCAGTCCTGGTTTAGTCCTGGTTTAGTCCTGGTTCAGTCCTGGTTCAGTCCTGGTTTAGTCCTGGTTCAGACCTGGTTCAGTCCTGGTTCAGTCCTGGTTCAGACCTGGTTCAGTCCTGGTTCAGTCCTGGTTCAGTCCTGGTTTAGTCCTGGTTTAGGTCTGGTTCAGACCTGGTTCAGTCCTGGTTTAGGTCTGGTTCAGTCCTGGTTTAGTCCTGGTTCAGTCCTGGTTCAGTCCTGGTTTAGTCCTGGTTTAGGTCCGGTTCAGACCTGGTTCAGTCCTGGTTCAGTCCTGGTTTAGTCCTGGTTTAGGTCTGGTTCAGACCTGGTTCAGTCCTGGTTCAGTCCTGGTTTAGTCCTGGTTTAGGTCTGGTTCAGACCTGGTTCAGTCCTGGTTTAGGTCTGGTTCAGTCCTGGTTTAGTCCTGGTTCAGTCCTGGTTCAGTCCTGGTTCAGTCCTGGTTCAGTCCTGGTTCAGTCCTGGTTCAGTCCTGGTTCAGTCCTGGTTCAGTCCTGGTTCAGTCCTGGTTCAGTCCTGGTTCAGTCCTGGTTCAGTCCTGGTTTAGTCCTGGTTTAGGTCTGGTTCAGACCTGGTTCATTCCTGGTTTAGGTCTGGTTCAGTCCTGGTTCAGTCCTGGTTCAGTCCTGGTTCAGTCCTGGTTCAGTCCTGGTTTAGTCCTGGTTCAGTCCTGGTTCAGTCCTGGTTCAGACCTGGTTCAGTCCTGGTTCAGTCCTGGTTCAGTCCTGGTTTAGGTCTGGTTCAGACCTGGTTCAGTCCTGGTTCAGTCCTGGTTCAGTCCTGGTTTAGGTCTGGTTCAGACCTGGTTCAGTCCTGGTTTAGGTCTGGTTCAGTCCTGGTTTAGTCCTGGTTCAGTCCTGGTTCAGTCCTGGTTCAGTCCTGGTTCAGTCCTGGTTCAGTCCTGGTTCAGTCCTGGTTTAGGTCTGGTTCAGTCCTGGTTTAGTCCTGGTTCAGTCCTGGTTCAGTCCTGGTTTAGTCCTGGTTCAGACCTGGTTCAGTCCTGGTTCAGACCTGGTTCAGTCCTGGTTCAGTCCTGGTTTAGTCCTGGTTCAGTCCTGGTTCAGTCCTGGTTCAGTCCTGGTTCAGTCCTGGTTCAGTCCTGGTTCAGTCCTGGTTCAGTCCTGGTTTAGGTCTGGTTCAGTCCTGGTTTAGTCCTGGTTCAGTCCTGGTTCAGTCCTGGTTCAGTCCTGGTTCAGTCCTGGTTCAGACCTGGTTCAGTCCTGGTTCAGTCCTGGTTCAGTCCTGGTTTAGTCCTGGTTCAGTCCTGGTTCAGTCCTGGTTCAGTCCTGGTTCAGTCCTGGTTCAGTCCTGGTTCAGTCCTGGTTTAGGTCTGGTTCAGACCTGGTTCATTCCTGGTTTAGGTCTGGTTCAGTCCTGGTTTAGTCCTGGTTCAGTCCTGGTTCAGTCCTGGTTCAGTCCTGGTTCAGTCCTGGTTCAGTCCTGGTTCAGTCCTGGTTTAGTCCTGGTTCAGTCCTGGTTCAGTCCTGGTTCAGTCCTGGTTCAGTCCTGGTTCAGTCCTGGTTTAGTCCTGGTTCAGACCTGGTTCAGTCCTGGTTTAGTCCTGGTTTAGGTCTGGTTCAGTCCTGGTTCAGTCCTGGTTTAGTCCTGGTTTAGGTCTGGTTCAGACCTGGTTCAGTCCTGGTTCAGTCCTGGTTCAGTCCTGGTTCAGTCCTGGTTCAGTCCTGGTTTAGTCCTGGTTCAGACCTGGTTCAGTCCTGGTTCAGTCCTGGTTTAGTCCTGGTTTAGGTCTGGTTCAGACCTGGTTCAGTCCTGGTTCAGTCCTGGTTCAGTCCTGGTTTAGTCCTGGTTCAGTCCTGGTTCAGTCCTGGTTTAGTCCTGGTTTAGGTCTGGTTCAGACCTGGTTCAGTCCTGGTTCAGTCCTGGTTTAGTCCTGGTTTAGGTCTGGTTCAGACCTGGTTCAGTCCTGGTTCAGTCCTGGTTTAGTCCTGGTTTAGGTCTGGTTCAGACCTGGTTCAGTCCTGGTTTAGTTCTGGGGGTACGTACCGTCTTTGTAGGACAGCGAGGCGGAGGGGTATTTTTTGCGGTGTGCACGTGCGTAGTCCTGCAGGTTGGGGGCGCTAGAGGAGCCTCCGAGGACAGTGGTGCTGAAGAGTCCAGCGCACTGAGAGCCTGCAGGGGGCGCCGTGTTAGTCCGAGCAGCAGCCCCAAGGACAGAGGACACAAGGAGACAGGAGAGGAAAGGAGGCAAGGCATGCAAAGAGTCACCGCAGATCACTGGGTTTACATCCACACTACAGGACTGAACCAGGACTAAACCAGGACTAAACCAGGACTAAACCAGGACTAAACCAGGACTGAACCAGGACTGAACCAGGACTAAACTAGGTCCAAAACCAATACTAAAACTAGGTCTAAACCAAGACTCAACCAGGTCTAAACTAGGTCTAAACCAAGACTCAACCAGGTCTAAATACCAGCTCATATCTAGACTGAACCAGGTCCAAACGTGGATCTTTCACTTCCTGTGATGTGGACTCAAACCCAGAGAGCGACTGAGACGAGCAGAGAGTCGGTCCAATCAGAACAGAGCCTGCGTCCCTCCCTCTCTGTGATTGGTGGAGGGGCGGAGCCTGCGTCCTTTCCTCTCTGTGATTGGTGCAGGGGCGGAGCCTGCGTCCCTCCCTCTCTGTGATTGGTGGAGGGGCGGAGCCTGCGTCCCTCCCTCTCTGTGATTGGTGGAGGGGCGGAGCCTGCGTCCCTCCCTCTCTGTAATTGGTGCAGGGGCGGAGCCTGCGTCCCTCCCTCTCTGTGATTGGTGCAGGGGCGGAGCCTGCGTCCCTCCCTCTCTGTGATTGGTGCAGGGGCGGAGCCTGCCTCCCTCTCTGTGATTGGTGGAGGGGCGGAGCCTGCCTCCCTCCATCTCTGTGATTGGTGCAGGGGCGGAGCCTGCGTCCCTCCATCTCTGTGATTGGTGCAGGGGCGGAGCCTGCATCCCTCCCTCTCTGTGATTGGTGCAGGGGCGGAGCCTGCGTCCCTCCCTCTCTGTGATTGGTGGAGGGGCGGAGCCTGCGTCCCTCCCTCTCTGTGATTGGTGCAGGGGCGGAGCCTGCGTCCCTCCCTCTCTGTGATTGGTGCAGGGGCGGAGCCTGCCTCCCTATCTGTGATTGGTGGAGGGGCGGAGCCTGCGTCCTTCCCTCTCTGTGATTGGTGGAGGGGCGGAGCCTGCGTCCCTCCATCTCTGTGATTGGTGCAGGGGCGGAGCCTGCGTCCCTCCCTCTCTGTGATTGGTGCAGGGGCGGAGCCTGCATCCCTCCCTCTCTGTGATTGGTGCAGGGGCGGAGCCTGCCTCCCTCCCTCTCTGTGATTGGTGGAGGGGCGGAGCCTGCGTCACTCCCCCTCTGTGATTGGTGCAGAGGCGGAGCCTGCGTCCCTCCCTCTCTGTGATTGGTGGAGGGGCGGAGCCTGCGTCCCTCCCTCTCTGTGATTGGTGCAGGGGCGGAGCCTGCCTCCCTCCCTCTCTGTGATTGGTGGAGGGGCGGAGCCTGCGTCCCTTCCTCTCTGTGATTGGTGCAGGGGCGGAGCCTGCGTCCCTCCCTCTCTGTGATTGGTGGAGGGGCGGAGCCTGCGTCCCTCCCTCTCTGTGATTGGTGGAGGGGCGGAGCCTGCGTCCCTCCCTCTCTGTGATTGGTGCAGGGGCGGAGCCTGCGTCCCTCTCTCTCTGTGATTGGTGCAGGGGCGGAGCCTGCCTCCCTCTCTGTGATTGGTGCAGGGGCGGAGCCTGCGTCCCTCCCTCTCTGTGATTGGTGGAGGGGCGGAGCCTGCGTCCCTCCCTCTCTGTGATTGGTGCAGGGGCGGAGCCTGCGTCCCTCCCTCTCTGTGATTGGTGCAGGGGCGGAGCCTGCGTCCCTCCATCTCTGTGATTGGTGCAGGGGCGGAGCCTGCGTCCCTCCCTCTCTGTGATTGGTGGAGGGGCGGAGCCTACGTCCCTCCCTCTCTGTGATTGGTGCAGGGGCGGAGCCTGCGTCCCTCCCTCTCTGTGATTGGTGGAGGGGCGGAGCCTGCGTCCCTCCCTCTCCGTGATTGGTGCAGGGGCGGAGCCTGCGTCCCTACCTCTCTGTGATTGGTGCAGGGGCGGAGCCTGCGTCCCTCCCTCTCTGTGATTGGTGGAGGGGCGGAGCCTGCGTCCCTCCCTCTCTGTGATTGGTGGAGGGGCGGAGCCTGCGTGCCTCCCTCTCTGTGATTGGTGGAGGGGCGGAGCCTGCGTGCCTCCCTCTCTGTGATTGGTGCAGGGCGGTGGGGGCGGGTTACTCACCGAGGCCGCTCTGCTTCATCTCGGGCGACTGACGCGAGCACAGAGAGAAGAGCCGATAACTGCCGCCTTTGGACGACGACGTCTCCGACAAAACCTGAACCAGAGAAACAGCGAGTCAGACACGCCCCTCATTCAACCACGAGGGGGCGCCACAGAGACGCTTCCGCAGCCATCAGGACTCTGATTTAGACCTGGTTTAGTCCAGGTTTAGTCCTGGTTTAGACCTGGTTTAGACCTGGTTTAGTCCTGGTTTAGACCTGGTTTAGTCCAGGTTTAGACCTGGTTTAGACCTGGTTTAGTCCAGGTTTAGTCCAGGTTTAGTCCTGGTTTAGCCCTGGTTTAGTCCTGGTTTAGACCTGTTTTAGACCTGGTTTAGACCTGGTTTAGTCCAGGTTTAGACCTGGTTCAGTCCTGGTTTAGACCTGTTTTAGACCTGGTTTAGACCTGGTTTAGTCCAGGTTTAGTCCAGGTTTAGTCCTGGTTTAGTCCTGGTTTAGTCCTGGTTTAGACCTGGTTTAGACCTGGTTTAGTCCTGGTTTAGTCCTGGTTTAGTCCTGGTTTAGTCCTGGTTTAGACCTGTTTTAGACCTGGTTTAGACCTGGTTTAGTCCTGGTTTAGTCCTGGTTTAGACCTGGTTTAGACCTGTTTTAGACCTGGTTTAGACCTGGTTTAGTCCAGGTTTAGTCCTGGTTTAGTCCTGGCTTAGTCCTGGTTTAGTCCTGGTTTAGACCTGGTTTAAACCTGGTTTAGTCCTGGTTTAAACCTGGTTTAGTCCTGGTTTAGACCTGGTTTAGACCTGGTTGAGTTGAGTGGTTGTGTTTGTGTATAAATGGTCAGTATTGTCCCATGAGTCAGGTGAGCTCTCCCCTCCATAGAGCCGGTCTGTATAAAGTGCTCTCCCCTCCATAGAGCCGGTCTGTATAAAGTGCTCTCCCCTCCATAGAGCCGGTCTGTATAAAGTGCTCTCCCCTCCGTAGAGCCGGTCTGTATAAAGTGCTCTCCCCTCCGTAGAGCCGGTCTGTATAAAGTGCTCTCCCCTCCATAGAGCCGGTCTGTATAAAGTGCTCTCCCCTCCGTAGAGCCGGTCTGTATAAAGTGCTCTCCCCTCCATAGAGCCGGTCTGTATAAAGTGCTCTCCCCTCTGTAGAGCCGGTCTGTATAAAGTGCTCTCCCCTCCATAGAGCCGGTCTGTATAAAGTGCTCTCCCCTCCATAGAGCCGGTCTGTATAAAGTGCTCTCACCTCCGTAGAGCCGGTCTGTATAAAGTGCTCTCCCCTCCATAGAGCCGGCCTGTATAAAGTGCTCTCACCTCCATAGAGCCGGTCTGTATAAAGTGCTCTCCCCTCCATAGAGCCGGTCTGTATAAAGTGCTCTCCCCTCCATAGAGCCGGTCTGTATAAAGTGCTCTCCCCTCTGTAGAGCCGGTCTGTATAAAGTGCTCTCCCCTCCATAGAGCCGGTCTGTATAAAGTGCTCTCACCTCCGTCGAGCCGGTCTGTATAAAGTGCTCTCCCCTCCATAGAGCCGGTCTGTATAAAGTGCTCTCCCCTCCATAGAGCCGGTCTGTATAAAGTGCTCTCCCCTCCATAGAGCCGGTCTGTATAAAGTGCTCTCACCTCCATAGAGCCGGTCTGTATAAAGTGCTCTCCCCTCCATAGAGCCGGTCTGTATAAAGTGCTCTCCCCTCCATAGAGCCGGTCTGTATAAAGTGCTCTCACCTCCATAGAGCCGGTCTGTATAAAGTGCTCTCCCCTCCATAGAGCCGGTCTGTATAAAGTGCTCTCACCTCCATAGAGCCGGTCTGTATAAAGTGCTCTCCCCTCCATAGAGCCGGTCTGTATAAAGTGCTCTCCCCTCCATAGAGCCGGTCTGTATAAAGTGCTCTCCCCTCTGTAGAGCCGGTCTGTATAAAGTGCTCTCCCCTCCATAGAGCCGGTCTGTATAAAGTGCTCTCCCCTCCATAGAGCCGGTCTGTATAAAGTGCTCTCCCCTCCATAGAGCCGGTCTGTATAAAGTGCTCTCACCTCCATAGAGCCGGTCTGTATAAAGTGCTCTCACCTCCATAGAGCCGGTCTGTATAAAGTGCTCTCACCTCCGTCGAGCCGGTCTGTATAAAGTGCTCTCCCCTCCATAGAGCCGGTCTGTATAAAGTGCTCTCCCCTCCATAGAGCCGGTCTGTATAAAGTGCTCTCCCCTCCATAGAGCCGGTCTGTATAAAGTGCTCTCACCTCCGTCGAGCCGGCCTGTATAAAGTGCTCTCACCTCCATAGAGCCGGTCTGTATAAAGTGCTCTCCCCTCCGTAGAGCCGGTCTGTATAAAGTGCTCTCCCCTCCGTAGAGCCGGTCTGTATAAAGTGCTCTCACCTCCATAGAGCCGGTCTGTATAAAGTGCTCTCCCCTCCGTAGAGCCGGTCTGTATAAAGTGCTCTCACCTCCATAGAGCCGGCCTGTATAAAGTGCTCTCCCCTCCGTAGAGCCGGCCTGTATAAAGTGCTCTCCCCTCCATAGAGCCGGTCTGTATAAAGTGCTCTCACCTCCATAGAGCCGGTCTGTATAAAGTGCTCTCACCTCCGTCGAGCCGGCCTGTATAAAGTGCTCTCACCTCCATAGAGCCGGCCTGTATAAAGTGCTCTCCCCTCCGTAGAGCCGGCCTGTATAAAGTGCTCTCACCTCCATAGAGCCGGCCTGTATAAAGTGCTCTCCCCTCCGTAGAGCCGGTCTGTATAAAGTGCTCTCCCCTCCGTAGAGCCGGCCTGTATAAAGTGCTCTCACCTCCATAGAGCCGGTCTGTATAAAGTGTTCTCACCTCCATAGAGCCGGCCTGTATAAAGTGCTCTCCCCTCCGTAGAGCCGGTCTGTATAAAGTGCTCTCCCCTCCGTAGAGCCGGCCTGTATAAAGTGCTCTCCCCTCCATAGAGCCGGTCTGTATAAAGTGCTCTCCCCTCCATAGAGCCGGCCTGTATAAAGTGCTCTCCCCTCCGTAGAGCCGGTCTGTATAAAGTGCTCTCACCTCCATAGAGCCGGTCTTGTGGTTGCGGATCAGTGGGGACTTCCTCTGGATGCTGATTGGCTCGGACAGCGGCGCGTGGCGGTCGGTCTCGCTCCGGTCGGTCTCGTCTCCGGGTTTGTCTCCGTGACGTTCCGGGCTCTTCCCGGGTTTGTGCTCCAGGTCCTCCAGACTGTCTGTGCGCTGGGGCCCGTTATGGAGCAGGGGCGACGGGTGCCTCCTCCTGCCGAAGCCCCCGCCCCCGGGCTGCGCCGCCTCCACCTGCTGCGCCACCTCCGCCGACGCCGGACGGAACCCGAAGCCCAGAGGCGGGTTGTCCTCCTCCTCCACCCCCTTCACCCCGGGGCTGAAGTGCAGCTCCACGTGGAACCGCTCCTCCGAGGACAGGTCCTGAGGAGAACACGCAACATCTCACACCTGAGGAGAACACGCAACATCTCACACCTGAGGAGAACACGGAACATCTCACACCTGAGGAGAACACGCAACATCTCACACCTGAGGAGAACACGCAACATCTCACACCTAAGGAGAACACGCAACATCTCACACCTGAGGAAAACACGCAACATCTCACACCTGAGGAGAACACGCAACATCTCACACCTGAGGAGAACACGCAACATCTCACACCTGAGGAGAACACGCAACATCTCACACCTAAGGAGAACACGCAACATCTCACACCTGAGGAGAACACGCAACATCTCACACCTGAGGAGAACACGCAACATCTCACACCTGAGGAGAACACGGAACATCTCACACCTGAGGAGAACACGGAACATCTCACACCTGAGGAGAACACGCAACATCTCACACCTGAGGAGAACACGCAACATCTCACACCTGAGGAGAACACGCAACATCTCACACCTGAGGAGAACACGCAACATCTCACACCTGAGGAGAACACGCAACATCTCACACCTGAGGAGAACACGCAACATCTCACACCTGAGGAGAACACGCAACATCTCACACCTGAGGAGAACACGCAACATCTCACACCTAAGGAGAACACGCAACATCTCACACCTGAGGAGAACACGCAACATCTCACACCTGAGGAGAACACGGAACATCTCACACCTGAGGAGAACACGCAACATCTCACACCTGAGGAGAACACGCAACATCTCACACCTGAGGAGAACACGCAACATCTCACACCTGAGGAGAACACGGAACATCTCACACCTGAGGAGAACACACAACATCTCACACCTGAGGAGAACACGCAACATCTCACACCTGAGGAGAACACGCAACATCTCACACCTGAGGAGAACACGCAACATCTCACACCTGAGGAGAACACGCAACATCTCACACCTGAGGAGAACACGCAACATCTCACACCTGAGGAGAACACGCAACATCTCACACCTGAGGAGAACACGCAACATCTCACACCTGAGGAGAACACGCAACATCTCACACCTGAGGAGAACACGCAACATCTCACACCTAAGGAGAACACGCAACATCTCACACCTGAGGAAAACACGCAACATCTCACACCTGAGGAGAACACGCAACATCTCACACCTGAGGAGAACACGCAACATCTCACACCTGAGGAGAACACGCAACATCTCACACTAAGGAGAACACGCAACATCTCACACCTGAGGACAACACGCAACATCTCACACCTGAGGAGAACACGCAACATCTCACACCTGAGGAGAACACAACATCTCACACCTGAGGAGAACACGCAACATCTCACACCTAAGGAGAACACGCAACATCTCACACCTGAGGAGAACACGCAACATCTCACACCTGAGGAGAACACGCAACATCTCACACCTGAGGAGAACACGGAACATCTCACACCTGAGGAGAACACGGAACATCTCACACCTGAGGAGAACACGCAACATCTCACACCTGAGGAGAACACGCAACATCTCACACCTGAGGAGAACACGCAACATCTCACACCTGAGGAGAACACGCAACATCTCACACCTGAGGAGAACACGCAACATCTCACACCTGAGGAGAACACGCAACATCTCACACCTGAGGAGAACACGCAACATCTCACACCTGAGGAGAACACGCAACATCTCACACCTGAGGAGAACACGCAACATCTCACACTCTGAGGAGAACACGGAACATCTCACACCTGAGGAGAACACGCAACATCTCACACCTGAGGAGAACACGCAACATCTCACACCTGAGGAGAACACGCAACATCTCACACCTGAGGAGAACACGAAACATCTCACACCTGAGGAGAACACACAACATCTCACACCTGAGGAGAACACGCAACATCTCACACCTGAGGAGAACACGCAACATCTCACACCTGAGGAGAACACGCAACATCTCACACATGAGGAGAACACGCAACATCTCACACCTGAGGAGAACACGCAACATCTCACACTCTGAGGAGAACACGCAACATCTCACCCCTGAGGAGCACCCGCAACATCTCACACCTGAGGAGAACACGCAACATCTCACACCTGAGGAGAACACGCAACATCTCACACCTGAGGAGAACACGCAACATCTCACACCTGAGGAAAACACGCAACATCTCACACCTAAGGAGAACACGCAACATCTCACACCTGAGGAGAACACGCAACATCTCACACCTGAGGAGAACACGCAACATCTCACACCTGAGGAAAACACGCAACATCTCACACCTGAGGAGAACACGCAACATCTCACACCTGAGGAGAACACGCAACATCTCACACCTGAGGAGAACACGCAACATCTCACACCTGAGGAGAACACGCAACATCTCACACCTGAGGAGAACACGGAACATCTCACACCTGAGGAGAACACGCAACATCTCACACCTGAGGAGAACACGCAACATCTCACACCTGAGGAGAACACGCAACATCTCACACCTGAGGAGAACACGCAACATCTCACACCTGAGGAGAACACGCAACATCTCACACCTGAGGAGAACACGCAACATCTCACACCTGAGGAGAACACGCAACATCTCACACCTGAGGAGAACACGCAACATCTCACACCTGAGGAGAACACGGAACATCTCACACCTGAGGAGAACACGCAACATCTCACACCTGAGGAGAACACGCAACATCTCACACCTGAGGAGAACACGCAACATCTCACACCTGAGGAGAACACGCAACATCTCACACCTAAGGAGAACACGCAACATCTCACACCTGAGGAGAACACGCAACATCTCACACCTGAGGAGAACACGCAACATCTCACACCTGAGGAGAACACGCAACATCTCACACCTGAGGAGAACACGCAACATCTCACACCTGAGGAGAACACGCAACATCTCACACCTGCAGGTTCTCTGACCCTCTGGAGTTTGTTTGGACTGAGTCATGTTAGAGGAACCTGTGACCTCATATGTTCATCGGCCTGATTCACAGCCTGGTTTAGTCCTGAGGTCAAACCTGTGCCCCGCGGGGTCAGGGGTCAGACCTGTGCCCCGCGGGGTCAGGGGTCAGAGGTCAGACTGGGTTC
This sequence comes from Odontamblyopus lacepedii, assembly GCA_034769755.1. Lineage (NCBI taxonomy): Eukaryota > Metazoa > Chordata > Actinopteri > Gobiiformes > Gobiidae > Odontamblyopus > Odontamblyopus lacepedii. Next base: position 47,007,675 of record CM068349.1, on the reverse strand, counting down.
CTCACCTTGTTGTTGTCCTCATACAGCATGATGACGATCTGGGTCATGTAGTTGAGCTCGGACACGGCGCTCAGATAATCCATGGCCCTTTTCCACTGCTGATCCTTCTCCTCCTGAAACACACCAGTGACACACGTGAGGTCCCGTGTGTGAGGTCCTGTGTGTGAGGTCCGTGTGTGAGGTCCAGTGTGTGAAGTCCAGTGTGTGAGGTCCGTGTGTGAGGTCGTGTGTGAGGTCCAGTGTGTGTGTGAGGTCCGTGTGAGGTCCGTGTGTGTGGTCCAGTGTGTGAGGTCCAGTGTGTGTGTGAGGTCCGTGTGTGAGGTCCGTGTGTGAAGTCCGTGTGTGAGGTCCAGTGTGTGAGGTCCAGTGTGTGTGAGGTCCGTGTGTGAGGTCCGTGTGTGAGGTCCGTGTGTGAGGTCCAGTGTGTGTGAGGTCCGTGTGTGAGGTCGTGTGTGTGAGGTCCTGTGTGTGAGGTCCATGTGTGAGGTCGTGTGTGTGAGGTCGTGTGTGTGAGGTCCGTGTGTGAGGTCCAGTGTGTAAGGTCCAGTGTGAGGTCCGTGTGAGGTCCGTGGGTGAGGTCCAGTGTGTGTGAGGTCCATGTGTGAGGTCGTGTGTGTGAGGTCGTGTGTGTGAGGTCCGTGTGTGAGGTCCAGTGTGTGTGAGGTCCGTGTGTGAGGTTGTGTGTGTGAGGTCCTGTGTGTGAGGTCCTGTGTGTGAGGTCCGTGTGTGAGGTCCAGTGTGTGTGAGGTCCGTGTGTGAGGTCCGTGTGTGAGGTCCAGTGTGTAAGGTCCAGTATGTGAGGTCCAGTGTGTGTGAGGTCCATGTGTGAGGTCGTGTGTGTGAGGTCGTGTGTGTGAGGTCCAGTGTGAGGTCCCTGGGTGAGGTCCGTGTAAGGTCCAGTGTGTGTGTGAGGTCCGTGTGTGAAGTCCGTGTGTGAGGTCCGTGTGTGAGGTCCAGTGTGTAAGGGCCAGTGTGTGAGGTCCATGTGTGAGGTCGTGTGTGTGAGGTCGTGTGTGTGAGGTCCAGTGTGAGGTCCAGTGTGAGGTCCGTGTGTGAGGTCCGTGTGTGAGGTCGTGTGTGTGAGGTCGTGTGTGAGGTCCAGTGTGAGGTCCGTGTGAGGTCCCTGGGTGAGGTCCAGTGGGTGAGGTCCAGTATGTGTGTGAGGTCCGTGTGTGAGGTCCATTTGTGAGGTCCAGTGTGAGGTCCGTGTGAGGTCCGTGTGTGAGGTCCGTGTAAGGTCCAGTGTGTGTGTGAGGTCCGTGTGTGAAGTCCGTGTGTGAGATCCGTCGTGTGTGAGGTCCGTGTGTGAGGTCCGTGTGTGTGAGGTCCAGTGTGTGTGAGGTCCATGTGTGAGGTCGTGTGTGTGAGGTCGTGTGTGAGGTCCAGTGTGAGGTCCAGTGTGAGGTCCGTGTGAGGTCCCTGGGTGAGGTCCAGTGGGTGAGGTCCGTTTGTGAGGTCCAGTGTGAGGTCCGTGTGAGGTCCAGTGTGTGTGAGGTCCGTGTGTGAAGTCCGTGTGTGAGATCCGTGTGTGTGAGGTCCGTGTGAGGTCCGTGTGTGAGGTCCGTGTAAGGTCCAGTGTGTGTGTGAGGTCCGTGTGTGAAGTCCGTGTGTGAGGTCCGTGTGTGTGAGGTCCAGTGTGTGTGAGGTCCATGTGTGAGGTCGTGTGTGTGAGGTCGTGTGTGTGAGGTCCAGTGTGAGGTCCAGTGTGAGGTCCGTGTGAGGTCCCTGGGTGAGGTCCAGTGGGTGAGGTCCGTTTGTGAGGTCCAGTGTGAGGTCCGTGTGAGGTCCAGTGTGTGTGAGGTCCGTGTGTGAAGTCCGTGTGTGAGATCCGTGTGTGTGAGGTCCGTGTGTGAGGTCCGTGTGTGTGAGGTCCTGTGTGAGGTCCGTGTGTGAGGTCCAGTGTGTGTGTGAGGTCCGTGTGTGAGGTCCGTGTGTGAGGTTTGTGTGTGAGGTCCAGTGTGTGTGTGAGGTCCAGTGTGTGTGTGAGGTCCGTGTGTGAGGTCCATGTGTGAGGTCCGTGTGTGTGAGGTCCGTGTGTGAGGTTCAGTGTGTGTGAGGTCCGTGTGTGAGGTCCTTGTGTGAGGTCCTTGTGTGAGGTCCGTGTGTGAGGTCCAGTGTGTGTGTGAGGTCCGTGTGTGAGGTCCGTGTGTGAGGTCCAGTGTGTGAGGTCCGTGTGTGATCCGTGTGTGAGGTCCGTGTGTGAGGTCCAGTGTGTGTGAGGTCCGTGTGTGAGGTCCGTGTGTGTGAGGTCCATGTGTGAGGTCCAGTGTGTGTGTGAGGTCCATGTGAGGTCCGTGTGTGAGGTCCAGTGTGTGTGAGGTCCGTGTGTGAGGTCGTGTGTGTGAGGTCCTGTGTGTGAGGTCCGTGTGTGAGGTCCGTGTGTGAGGTCCGTGTGTGAGGTCCGTGTGTGAGGTCCGTGTGTAAGGTCCAGTGTGTGAGGTCCAGTGTGTGTGAGGTCCAGTGTGTGTGTGAGGTCCATGTGAGGTCCGTGTGTGAGGTCCAGTGTGTGTGAGGTCCATGTGTGAGGTCCATGTGTGAGGTCCGTGTGTGAGGTCCGTGTGTGAGGTCCAGTGTGAGGTCCAGTGTGAGGTCCAGTGTGAGGTCCGTGTGAGGTCCTGTGTGTGTGAGGTCCGTGTGTGTGAGGTCCGTGTGAGGTCGTGTGTGTGAGGTCGTGTGTGTGAGGTCCGTGTGTGAGGTCCAGTGTGTGTGAGGTCCGTGTGTGAGGTCGTGTGTGTGAGGTCCTGTGTGTGAGGTCCTGTGTGTGAGGTCCGTGTGTGAGGTCCAGTGTGTGTGAGGTCCGTGTGTGAGGTCCGTGTGTGAGGTCCAGTGTGTGAGGTCCAGTGTGTGAGGTCCAGTGTGTGTGAGGTCCATGTGTGAGGTCGTGTGTGTGAGGTCGTGTGTGTGAGGTCCAGTGTGAGGTCCCTGGGTGAGGTCCGTGTAAGGTCCAGTGTGTGTGTGAGGTCCGTGTGTGAAGTCCGTGTGTGAGGTCCGTGTGTGAGGTCCAGTGTGTAAGGGCCAGTGTGTAAGGGCCAGTGTGTGAGGTCCATGTGTGAGGTCGTGTGTGTGAGGTCCAGTGTGAGGTCCAGTGTGAGGTCCGTGTGTGAGGTCCAGTGTGTAAGGTCCAGTGTGTGAGGTCCAGTGTGTGTGAGGTCGTGTGTGTGAGGTCGTGTGTGAGGTCCAGTGTGAGGTCCGTGTGAGGTCCCTGGGTGAGGTCCAGTGGGTGAGGTCCAGTATGTGTGTGAGGTCCGTGTGTGAGGTCCATTTGTGAGGTCCAGTGTGAGGTCCGTGTGAGGTCCGTGTGCGAGGTCCGTGTAAGGTCCAGTGTGTGTGTGAGGTCCGTGTGTGAAGTCCGTGTGTGAGATCCGTCGTGTGTGAGGTCCGTGTGTGAGGTCCGTGTGTGTGAGGTCCAGTGTGTGTGAGGTCCATGTGTGAGGTCGTGTGTGTGAGGTCGTGTGTGTGAGGTCCAGTGTGAGGTCCAGTGTGAGGTCCGTGTGAGGTCCCTGGGTGAGGTCCAGTGGGTGAGGTCCGTTTGTGAGGTCCAGTGTGAGGTCCGTGTGAGGTCCAGTGTGTGTGAGGTCCGTGTGTGAAGTCCGTGTGTGAGATCCGTGTGTGTGAGGTCCGTGTGTGAGGTCCGTGTGTGTGAGGTCCGTGTGTGAGGTCCAGTGTGTGTGTGAGGTCCGTGTGTGAGGTCCGTGTGTGAGGTTTGTGTGTGAGGTCCAGTGTGTGTGTGAGGTCCAGTGTGTGTGTGAGGTCCGTGTGTGAGGTCCATGTGTGAGGTCCGTGTGTGTGAGGTCCGTGTGTGAGGTTCAGTGTGTGTGAGGTCCGTGTGTGAGGTCCTTGTGTGAGGTCCTTGTGTGAGGTCCGTGTGTGAGGTCCAGTGTGTGTGTGAGGTCCGTGTGTGAGGTCCGTGTGTGAGGTCCAGTGTGTGAGGTCCGTGTGTGATCCGTGTGTGAGGTCCGTGTGTGAGGTCCAGTGTGTGTGAGGTCCGTGTGTGAGGTCCGTGTGTGTGAGGTCCATGTGTGAGGTCCAGTGTGTGTGTGAGGTCCATGTGAGGTCCGTGTGTGAGGTCCAGTGTGTGTGAGGTCCGTGTGTGAGGTCGTGTGTGTGAGGTCCTGTGTGTGAGGTCCGTGTGTGAGGTCCGTGTGTGAGGTCCGTGTGTGAGGTCCATGTGTGAGGTCCGTGTGTAAGGTCCAGTGTGTGAGGTCCAGTGTGTGTGAGGTCCAGTGTGTGTGTGAGGTCCATGTGAGGTCCATGTGTGAGGTCCAGTGTGTGTGAGGTCCATGTGTGAGGTCGTGTGTGAGGTCCGTGTGTGAGGTCCAGTGTGAGGTCCAGTGTGAGGTCCGTGGGTGAGGTCCAGTGGGTGAGGTCCAGTGTGTGTGTGAGGTCCGTGTGTGAGGTCCGTTTGTGAGGTCCAGTGTGTGTGTGAGGTCCGTGTGTGAAGTCCGTGTGTGAGGTCCGTGTGTGAGGTCCAGTGTGAGGTCCGTGTGTGAGGTCCAGTGTGAGGTCCGTGTGAGGTCCGTGGGTGAGGTCCAGTGGGTGAGGTCCAGTGTGTGTGTGAGGTCCGTGTGTGAGGTCCGTTTGTGAGGTCCAGTGTGTGTGTGAGGTCCGTGTGTGAAGTCCGTGTGTGAGATCCGTGTGTGTGAGGTCCGTGTGTGAGGTCCGTGTGTGAGGTCCGTGTGAGGTCCTGTGTGTGTGAGGTCCGTGTGTGTGAGGTCCGTGTGTGGTCCTGTGTGAGGTCCGTGTGTGAGGTCCAGTGTGTGTGTGAGGTCCGTGTGTGAGGTCCGTGTGTGAGGTTCGTGTGTGAGGTCCAGTGTGTGTGTGAGGTCCAGTGTGTGTGTGAGGTCCAGTGTGTGTGAGGTCCAGTGTGTGTGAGGTCCGGGCCTCACGTCCAGCAGGCCTCCGTAGCGGAACAGGGAGAGGAGGGAGTGGACGTGACTCTCAGACGTGAAATACAAACGAGTCCTGACGTGACGTCCTGGAGACATGACGCCCCGAGAGTATCTGAAACAAGAACCAGACCAGGACTGAGCCAGGACCGGACCAGGACCGGACCAGGACTGAGGCAGGACCGGACCAGGACCGGACCAGGACTGAGGCAGGACCGGACCACGACCGGACCAGGACCGGACCAGGACCGGACCAGGTCTAAGCCAGGACCGAACCAGAACTGAGGCAGGACCGGACCAGGACTGAGGCAGGACCGGACCAGGACCGGACCAGGACTGGACCAGGTCTAACCCAGGACCGGACCAGGACTGAGGCAGGACCGGACCAGGACTGAGGCAGGACCGGCCCAGGACCGGACCAGGACTGGACCAGGTCTAACCCAGGACCGGACCAGGACTGAGGCAGGACCGGACCAGGACCGGACCAGGACTGGACCAGGTCTAACCCAGGACCGGACCAGGACTGAGGCAGGACCGGACCAGGACCGGACCAGGACCGAGCCAGGACCGGACCAGGACTGAGCCAGGACCGGACCAGGACTGAGGCAGGACCGGACCAGGACCGGACCAGGACTGGACCAGGTCTAACCCAGGACCGGACCAGGACTGAGGCAGGACCGGACCAGGACCGGACCAGGACTGAGGCAGGACCGGACCAGGACCGGACCAGGACTGAGCCAGGACCGGACCAGGACTGAGCCAGGACCGAGCCAGGACCGGACCAGGACTGAGGCAGGACCGGACCAGGACCGGACCAGGACTGGACCAGGTCTAACCCAGGACCGGACCAGGACTGAGGCAGGACCGGACCAGGACTGAGGCAGGACCGGACCAGGACCGGACCAGGACCGGACCAGGTCTAACCCAGGACCGGACCAGGACTGAGGCAGGACCGGACCAGGACCGGACCAGGACCGGACCAGGACTGAGCCAGGACCGGACCAGGACTGAGGCAGGACCGGACCAGGACCGGACCAGGACTGGACCAGGTCTAACCCAGGACCGGACCAGGACTGAGGCAGGACCGGACCAGGACCGGACCAGGACTGAGCCAGGACCGGACCAGGACTGAGGCAGGACCGGACCAGGACCGGACCAGGACTGGACCAGGTCTAACCCAGGACCGGACCAGGACTGAGGCAGGACCGGACCAGGACTGAGGCAGGACCGGACCAGGACCGGACCAGGACCGGACCAGGTCTAACCCAGGACCGGACCAGGACTGAGGCAGGACCGGACCAGGACCGGACCAGGACCGGACCAGGACTGAGCCAGGACCGGACCAGGACTGAGGCAGGACCGGACCAGGACCGGACCAGGACTGGACCAGGTCTAACCCAGGACCGGACCAGGACTGAGGCAGGACCGGACCAGGACCGGACCAGGACCGGACCAGGACTGAGCCAGGACCGGACCAGGACTGAGGCAGGACCGGACCAGGACCAGACCAGGACCGGACCAGGTCTAACCCAGGACCGGACCAGGTCTCCAGCAGGACTCACAGGGGGTGCAGTTTGTTCACAGACTCGTCCTCGTGGGTACGCTGTAAATCCATCTGAATCTTCCGGACCAGCGGGAGGCAGTAGGCGTACGCGATGTCCAGCTTCTCCGCTCTGCTAATGCCGTACTCCTGAAACATCAAACATCTGTGTATTTAACCTTTATTTACCTTTATTAACATTTATTAACTCTTATTAACCTTTATTAACCTAATTTAACCTTTATTAACCCTTATTTAACATCTATTAACCCTTATTTAACCTTTATTAACCTAATTTAACCTTTATTAACCCTTATTTAACATCTATTAACCCTTATTTAACCTTTATTAACCTAATTTAACCTTTAACCCTTATTTAACATCTATTAACCCTTATTTAACCTTTATTAACCTAATTTAACCTTTATTAACCCTTATTCAATCTTTATTGACCTTATTTAACTTTATTAACCTTTATTTAACCTTTATTAACCTTATTTAACTTTGATTAAATATTTACTAACCCTTATTTAACCTTTATTAACCCTTATTTATCCTTGATTAACTTTATTAAATATTAACCATTATTTAAACTTTATTAACCTTCATTTACCATTTAAACCTTTATTCAGACTTTAAAATTTAGTGACTTTTAATAACCTTTATTAAGCCTTATTTAACCTTTATTAACTGTCATTAGACATTATCATAACCTTTATTAATCTTTTTTAATCTTTACTAAGCATCATCAACCATTATTTAACCTTTATTACCTTTATTTAACCTTTATTACCATTATTTAACCTTTATTACCTTTATTTAACCTTTATTACCATTATTTAACCTTTATTACCTTTATTTAACCTTTATTATCCATTATTTAACCTTTATTACCTTTATTTAACGTTTATTATCCATTATTTAACTTTTATTAACTATTATTTAACCATTATCTAACCTTTTTTAACCTTTATTAACATTTCTGTCCTGTTTCGTACCTGCGGTATGACGATATCGGCGAGGGCCCTGCTGAGCCTGAACAGCTCCAGTGTGTCCTCCAGGCCCAGGGTGGAGTTGTGGATCACGTCGTACTTCACACAGTCGTAGATGTCGGGGATTTTGCTGATGTCGTATCGACCGTTCTTCATCCGAAAGTCTCGCTCCAGTTTGGACCATCTCTGCAGCATCAGCTCCAGGGACTCCGAGTGGTACAGCTGCAGGTCTGGAACACGGGAAAGACCGAGTGAGACCGGGGATAGACCGGGGTTAGACCGGGGTTAGGCCGGGGTTAGACCGGGGTTAGACCGGGGTTAGACCGGGGTTAGGCCGGGGTTAGACCGGGGTTAGACCGGGGTTAGGCCGGGGTTAGACCGGGGTTAGACCGGGATTAGACCGGGGTTAGACCGGGGTTAGACCGGGTTAGACCGGGTTAGACCGGGTTAGACCGGGGTTAGACCAGGGTTAGACCGAGTTTAGACCGGTTAGAACGGGTTAGACCGGGTTAGACCGGGTTAGACCAGGTTAGACCGGGGTTAGACCGGGTTAGACCGGGGTTAGACCGAGTTAGACCGGGGTTAGACCGGGTTAGACCAGGGTTAGACCGGGTTAGACCGGGTTAGACTGAGTTAGACCGGGTTAGACCGGGGTTAGACCGGGTTAGACCGGGGTTAGACCGGGGTTAGACCGGGTTAGACCGGGGTTAGACCGAGGTTAGACCGGGGTTAGACCGGGGTTAGACCGGGGTTAGACCGGGGTTAGACCGAGGTTAGACCGGGGTTAGACCGAGGTTAGGCCGGGGTTAGACCGGGGTTAGACCGGGGTTAGACCGGGGTTAGACCGGGGTTAGACCAAGTTAGACCAAGGTTAGACCAGGTTAGACCGGGGTTAGGCCGAGTTAGACCGGGGTTAGACCGGGGTTAGACCGGGGTTAGACCGGGGTTAGACCGGGGTTAGACCGGGGTTAGGCCGGGGTTAGACCGGGGTTAGACCAAGGTTAGACCGGGGTTAGACCGGGGTTAGACCGGGGTTAGACCGGGATTAGACCGGGGTTAGACCGGGGTCAGACCGGGGTCAGACCGGGGTTAGACCGGGGTTAGACCAAGGTTAGACCGGGGTTAGACCGAGGTTAGGCCGAGTTAGACCGGGGTTAGACCGAGGTTAGACCGGGGTTAGACCGGGGTTAGACCGGGGTTAGACCGGGGTTAGACCGAGGTTAGACCGGGGTTAGACCGGGGTTAGACCGGGGTTAGACCGAGGTTAGACCGGGGTTAGACCGGGGTTAGACCGAGGTTAGACCGGGGTTAGACCGGGGTTAGACCGAGGTTAGACCGGGGTTAGACCGAGGTTAGACCGGGGTTAGACCGGGGTTAGACCGAGGTTAGACCGGGGTTAGACCGAGGTTAGACCGGGGTTAGACCGAGGTTAGACCGGGGTTAGACCGGGTTAGACCGGGGTTAGACCGGGGTTAGACCGAGTTTAGACCGGGGTTAGACCGGGTTAGACCGGGGTTAGACCGGGGTTAGACCGGGTTAGAACGGGTTAGAACGAGTTTAGACCGGGTTAGACCTGGGTTAGACCGGGGTTAGACCGGGTTAGACCGAGTTTAGACTGGGTTAGACCGGGTTAGACCGGGTTAGACCGGGTTAGACCGGGTTAGACCGGGTTAGAACGGGTTAGAACGAGTTTAGACCGGGTTAGACCGGGTTAGACCGGGTTAGACCGGGTTAGACCGAGTTTAGACCGGGGTTAGACCGGGGATAGACCGAGGTTAGACCGGGGTTAGACCTGGGATAGACCGGGATTAGACCGGGGATAGACCGGGGTTAGACCGGGGTTAGACCGGGGTTAGACCGCAGTTAGACCGGGGTTAGACCGGGGTTAGACCGCGGTTAGACCGGGGTTAGACCGGGGATAGACCGCGGTTAGACCGGGGATAGACCGGGGATAGACCGCGGTTAGATCGGGGTTAGACCGGGGATAGACCGGGGTTAGACCGCGGTTAGACCAAGGTTAGACCGGGTGGGGGTGGGTGTGTTACCTGCTGAGGTGGGGGTGGGTGTGTTACCTGCTGAGGTGTGGGTGGGTGTGTTACCTGCTCAGGTGGAGGTGGGTGTGTTACCTGCTCAGGTGGAGGTGGGTGTGTTACCTGCTGAGGTGGAGGTGGGTGTGTTACCTGCAGAGGTGTGGGTGGGTGTGTTACCTGCTGAGGTGGGGGTGGGTGTGTTACCTGCTGAGGTGGAGGTGGGTGTGTTACCTGCAGAGGTGTGGGTGGGTGTGTTACCTGCTCAGGTGGAGGTGGGTGTGTTACCTGCTGAGGTGGAGGTGGGTGTGTTACCTGCAGAGGTGTGGGTGGGTGTGTTACCTGCTCAGGTGGAGGTGGGTGTGTTACCTGCTGAGGTGGAGGTGGGTGTGTTACCTGCAGAGGTGTGGGTGGGTGTGTTACCTGCTCAGGTGGAGGTGGGTGTGTTACCTGCTCAGGTGGAGGTGGGTGTGTTACCTGCAGAGGTGTGGGTGGGTGTGTTACCTGCTCAGGTGGAGGTGGGTGTGTTACCTGCTGAGGTGGAGGTGGGTGTGTTACCTGCAGAGGTGTGGGTGGGTGTGTTACCTGCTCAGGTGGAGGTGGGTGTGTTACCTGCTGAGGTGGAGGTGGGTGTGTTACCTGCAGAGGTGTGGGTGGGTGTGTTACCTGCTCAGGTGGAGGTGGGTGTGTTACCTGCTGAGGTGGGGTCCTCCATGCGTGTGCGGATCTGGGCCGTCAGACTCTGGATCAGGGTGTAGACTCGGTCACAGGTCTGGACGGGGTTCTCCACCTGCTTCATGGAGTTCAGCAGTGACGCTCCACTGGTGGGAGCCAACTGCAGGAAGAGAAATATGAGATTAAACCATCTGCAGGAACAGAACGTGTAGTGTGTCTGTAGTGTGTCTGTAGTGTTTGTAGTGTGTCTGTAGTGTCTGTAGCGTCTGTATGGTCAGTAGTGCGTCTGTAGTGCGTCAGTAGTGTGTTAGTAGTGCGTCAGTAGTGTGTCAGTAGCATCAGTAGTGTGTCTGTAGTGTCAGTAGTGCATCAGTAGTGTCAGTAGTGTGTCTGTAGTGTCAATAGTGTGTCAGTAGTGCGTCAGTAGTGTCAGTAGTGCATCAGTAGTGTCAGTAGTGCATCAGTAGTGTCACTAGTGCGTCAGTAGTGCATCAGTAGTGTCAGTAGTGCGTCAGTAGTGTCTGTAGTGCGTCTGTAGTGTGTCAGTAGTGCGTCAGTAGTGTGTCAGTAGCGTCAGTAGTGTGTCTGTAGCATCAGTAGTGCGTCAGTAGTGTCAGTAGTGCGTCAGTAGTGTCTGTAGTGTGTCTGTAGTGTGTCAGTAGTGCGTCAGTAGTGTGTCAGTAGCGTCAGTAGTGTGTCTGTAGTGTCAGTAGTGCGTCAGTAGTGTCAGTAGTGTCAGTAGTGTGTCTGGAGTGTCAGTAGTGCGTCAGTAGTGTCAGTAGTGCATCAGTAGTGCGTCTGTAGTGTCAGTAGTGCGTCTGTAGTGTCAGTAGTGCGTCTGTAGTGTCAGTAGTGCGTCTGTAGTGTCAGTAGTGCATCAGTAGTGTCAGTAGTGCGTCAGTAGTACGTCTGTAGTGTCAGTAGTGCGTCAGTAGTGTCAGTAGTGCATCAGTAGTGTCAGTAGTGCGTCTGTAGTGTCACTAGTGCGTCTGTAGTGTCAGTAGTGCATCAGTAGTGTCAGTAGTGCGTCAGTAGTGCGTCAGTAGTGTCTGTAGTGCGTCTGTAGTGTCTCAGTAGTGTGTCAGTAGTTCGTCAGTAGTGTGTCAGTAGTGTCAGTAGTGTGTCTGTAGCATCAGTAGTGCGCCTGTAGCATCAGTAGTGCGTCTGTAGTGTCAGTAGTGCGTCAGTAGTGTCTGTAGTGCGTCAGTAGTGTGTCAGTAGTGTCAGTAGTGTGTCAGTAGTGCATCTGGAGTGCGTCAGTAGTGCGTCAGTAGTGTCAGTAGTGCGTCTGTAGTGTCAGTAGTGCGTCAGTAGCGTCAGTAGTGCGGCAGTAGTGCATCAGTAGTGCGTCAGTAGTGTCAGTAGTGCGGCAGTAGCATCAGTAGTGCATCAGTAGTGCGTCAGTAGTGTCAGTAGTGCGGCAGTAGTGTCTGTAGTGTGTCTGTAGTGTGTCAGTAGCGTCAGTAGTGTGTCAGTAGTGCGTCAGTAGTGTGTCAGTAGTGTGTCAGTAGTGCGTCTGTAGTGTCAGTACTGCGTCAGTAGTGCGTGCCTGGCTGTAGTCGTCCTCGGTGAAGCTCCGGTCCCTCTGCAGGATCTCGTGGAGTCGCGCCTTCACTCGGTGTTGGCAGCCGCTCAGAGAGTCACAGTCGTTGTCCAGGAGTCCGTTCATGTTGGCGCTTTTCACCATCTGCACCAGGATCGGAGTCAGCTCCCCCTCCAGCGCCAGCAGCCCCTGCGGACCAGAACCAGATCCAGAATCAGGACTGAACCAGACCCTACAAAACAGAACCAGGACTGACCCAGAGCCGACGAAACAGAACCAGAACTGACCCAGACCCTACGAGCCAGAACCAGAACTAAACCAGATCCTATGAAACAACACCAGCGCGTTACGCCAGCGCGTTACGCCAGCGCGTTACGCCAGAGCGTTACGCCAGAGCGTTACGCCGGCACGTTACGCCAGAGCCTTACGCCAGAGCGTTACGCCAGAGCCTTACGCCAGAGCGTTACGCCAGAGCCTTACGCCAGAGCGTTACGCCAGCACGTTACGCCAGAGCCTTACGCCAGAGCCTTACGCCAGAGCGTTACGCCAGAGCCTTACGCCAGAGCGTTACGCCGGCGCCTTACGCCAGAGTGTTACGCCAGAGCGTTACGCCAGAGCCTTACGCCAGAGCGTTACGCCGGCACGCTACGCCAGAGCGTTACGCCGGCACGTTACGCCAGAGCCTTAAGCCAGAGCCTTACGCCAGAGCGTTACGCCAGAGCGTTACGCCGGCACGTTACGCCAGAGCGTTACGCCGGCACGTTATGCCGGCACGTTACGCCAGAGTGTTACGCCAGCGCGTTACGCCAGAGCGTTACGCCGGCACGTTACGCCAGAGCGTTACGCCGGCACGTTACGCCAGAGCGTTACGCCGGCACGTTACGCCAGAGCCTTACGCCAGAGCGTTACGCCGGCGAGTTACGCCAGAGCGTTACGCCGGAGCGTTACGCCAGAGTGTTACACCGGCACGTTACGCCAGAGCCTTACGCCAGAGCCTTACGCCCGCGCGTTACGCCAGAGTGTTACGCCGGCACGTTACGCCAGAGCCTTACGCCAGAGCGTTACGCCAGAGCGTTACGCCAGAGTGTTACGCCGGAGCGTTACGCCGGCACGTTACGCCAGAGCCTTACGCCAGAGCATTACGCCGGCGCGTTACGCCAGAGCGTTACGCCGGCACGTTACGCCAGAGCGTTACGCCGGCACGTTACGCCAGAGCCTTACGCCAGAGCGTTACGCCGGCGAGTTACGCCAGAGCGTTACGCCGGCACGTTATGCCGGCACGTTACGCCAGAGCCTTACGCCAGAGCCTTACGCCAGCGCGTTACGCCAGAGTGTTACGCCAGCGCGTTACGCCAGAGCGTTACGCCGGCACGTTACGCCAGAGCGTTACGCCGGCACGTTACGCCAGAGCGTTACGCCGGCACGTTACGCCAGAGCCTTACGCCAGAGCGTTACGCCGGCGAGTTACGCCAGAGCCTTACGCCGGAGCGTTACGCCAGAGTGTTACGCCGGCACGTTACGCCGGAGCGTTACGCCAGAGTGTTACGCCGGCACGTTACGCCAGAGCCTTACGCCAGAGCGTTACGCCGGCGAGTTACGCCAGAGCGTTACGCCGGAGCGTTACGCCGGCACGTTACGCCGGCACGTTACGCCAGAGCCTTACGCCAGAGCGTTACGCCGGCGCGTTACGCCAGAGCGTTACGCCGGCACGTTACGCCAGAGCGTTACGCCGGCACGTTACGCCAGAGCCTTACGCCGGCGAGTTACGCCAGAGCGTTACGCCGGAGCGTTACGCCGGCACGTTATGCCGGCACGTTACGCCAGAGCCTTACGCCAGAGCCTTACGCCAGCGCGTTACGCCAGAGCGTTACGCCAGACTGTTACGCCAGCGCGTTACGCCAGACTGTTACGCCGGCACGTTACGCCAGAGCGTTACGCCGGCATGTTACGCCAGAGCCTTACGCCAGAGTGTTACGCCGGCACGTTACGCCAGAGCGTTACGCCAGAGCGTTACGCCAGAGCGTTACGCCAGAGCGTTACGCCCGAGCGTTACGCCCGAGCGTTACGCCAGAGCGTTACGCCAGAGCGTTACGCCAGAGCGTTACACCCTTGGAGAAGGTTTCGGTTTGTCTGCACCAAATCAAACCGGTGCTTTCACATCAAACTCACAGGGTCCAACTGAAACGGACCAAATGGTGCAGGTGTGAAAGTCCCTAAAACAGGACTGAACCAGGACCTGAACCAGGACCTGAACCAGGACTGGACCAGGACTGAACCAGGTTTGGACCAGGACTGGACCAGGACTGACCTTGGCGAAGGCAGCGGCGGTCATCTGGACTCGTCCTTCGTCGGAGGCGTAGATCTTCAGGTCGTGTCTGTAGGTGCTGTGGAGCCGGAGCAGACCACACCCCGGGAACCCCGCGTAGTCCCCTGCAGCACAGAACAGTCAGATGCCCTCCCCGTGCTTCAGATGCCCTCCCCGTGCCTCAGATGCCCTCCCCGTGCCTCAGATCCCCTCCCCGTGCTTCAGATGCCCTCCCCGTGCCTCAGATGCCCTCCCCGTGCCTCAGATGCCCTCCCATACCTTGCCCTCCAGGGTACATGCAGCGAAACGCTCGTCCCAGCTCCTCGGCCTGGACTCGGCCGGCGGGGGTCAGCTCCCCGCCCCATTTCAGCACCAGCAGCAGAGACGGACCCTCCTTACGAGAGTCTGAAACACACACACACTGAGGGCCCTCCTTACGAGAGTCTGAAACACACACACACACTGAGGGCCCTCCTTACGAGAGTCTGAAACACACACACACACTGAGGGCCTTCCTTACGAGAGTCTGAAACACACACACACACTGAGGGCCTTCCTTACGAGAGTCTGAAACACACACACACTGAGGCCCTCTGGCGAGTCTGAAACACACACACACTGAGGGCCCTCCTTACGAGAGTCTGAAACACACACACACTGAGGGCCATGCTTACGAGAGTCTGAAACACACACACACACACTGAAGGCACTCCTTAAGAGAGTCTGAAACACACACACACACTGAGGGCCCTCCTTACGAGAGTCTGAAACACACACACACACTGAGGGCCTTCCTTACGAGAGTCTGAAACACACACACACACTGAGGGCCTTCCTTACGAGAGTCTGAAACACACACACACTGAGGGCCCTCCTGACGAGAGTCTGAAACACACACACACTGAGGGCCCTCCTTACGAGAGTCTGAAACACACACACACTGAGGGCCTTGCTTACGAGAGTCTGAAACACACACACACACACTGAAGGCCCTCCTTACGAGAGTCTGAAACACACACACACACTGAGGGCCCTCCTTACGAGAGTCTGAAACACACACACACTGAGGGCCCTCCTTACGAGAGTCTGAAACACACACACACACTGAGGGCCCTCCTTACGAGAGTCTGAAACACACACACACTGAGGGCCCTCCTTACAAGTGTCTGAAACACACACACACTGAGGGCCCTCCTTACGAGAGTCTGAAACACACACACACTGAGGGCCCTCCTTACGAGAGTCTGAAACACACACGCACACTGAGGGCCCTCCTTACGAGAGTCTGAAACACACACACACTGAGGGCCCTCCTTACGAGAGTCTGAAACACACACACACACTGAGGGCCCTCCTTACGAGAGTCTGAAACACACACACACACTGAGGGCCCTCCTTACGAGAGTCTGAAACACACACACACACTGAGGGCCCTCCTTACGAGAGTCTGAAACACACACACACTGAGGGCCCTCCTTACGAGAGTCTGAAACACACACACACTGAGGGCCCTCCTTACGAGAGTCTGAAACACACACACACACACTGAGGGCCCTCCTTACGAGAGTCTGAAACACACACACACTGAGAGCCCTCCTTACGAGAGTCTGAAACACACACACACACTGAGGGCCCTCCTTACGAGAGTCTGAAACACACACACACTGAGGGCCCTCCTTACGAGAGTCTGAAACACACACACACACTGAGGCCCAACCTAACGAGAGTCTGAAACACACACACACAGAGGGCCCTCCTTACGAGAGTCTGAAACACACACACACACTGAGGGCCCTCCTTTCGTGAGTCTGACACTCACACACACACTTTGTGCCCTCCTTACGAGAGTCTGAAACACACACACACTGAGGGCCCTCCTTACGAGAGTCTGAAACACACACACACACTGAGGGCCCTCCTTACGAGAGTCTGAAACACACACACACTGAGGGCCCTCCTTACGAGAGTCTGAAACACACACGCACACTGAGGGCCCTCCTTACGAGAGTCTGAAACACACACACACTGAGGGCCCTCCTTACGAGAGTCTGAAACACACACACACTGAGGGCCTTCCTTACGAGAGTCTGAAACACACACACACACTGAGGGCCTTCCTTACGAGAGTCTGAAACACACACACACTGAGGGCCCTCCTTACGAGAGTCTGAAACACACACACACTGAGGGCCCTCCTTACGAGAGTCTGAAACACACACACACACTGAGGGCCTTCCTTACGAGAGTCTGAAACACACACACACACACTGAGGGCCCTCCTTACGAGAGTCTGAAACACACACACACACACTTACGAGAGTGTGTGTAGTGTGTGTAGTGTGTGTGTGTAGTGTGTGTGTGTGTGTGTATAGTGTGTAGTGTGTGTGTGTGTGTAGTGTGTAATGTGTGTAGTGTGTGTGTAGTGTCTGTAATGTGTAGTGTGTGTATAGTGTGTGTGTGTATAGTGTGTGTGTGTGTGTATAGTGTGTAGTGTGTGTGTATAGTGTGTGTGTGTGTGTGCGTGTAGTGTGTGTAGTGTGTATAGTGTGTGTGTGTATAGTGTGTGTATAGTGTGTGTGTGTGTGTGTATAGTGTGTAGTGTGTGTGGGTGTGTAGTGTGAGTGTGTGTGTAGTGTGTGTGTATAGTGTGTGTGTGTGTAATGTGTCGTGTGTATAGTGTGTAGTGTGTGTGTAGTGTGTAGTGTGTGTAATGTGTCGTGTGTAGAGTGTGTAGTGTGTGTGTAGTGTGTAGTGTGTGTATAGTGTGTGTGTGTGTAGTGTGTGTAGTGTGTGTGTATAGTGTGTAGTGTGTGTCTGTGTAGTGTGTGTAGTGTGTGTGTGTATAGTGTGTAGTGTGTGTGTGTGTAGTGTGTGTAGTGTGTGTGTATAGTGTGTGTGTGTAATGTGTCGTGTGTATAGTGTGTAGTGTGTGTGTAGTGTGTGTAATGTGTCGTGTGTAGAGTGTGTAGTGTGTGTGTAGTGTGTAGTGTGTGTATAGTGTGTGTGTGTGTGTAGTGTGTGTAGTGTGTGTGTATAGTGTGTAGTGTGTGTGTGTGTAGTGTGTGTGTGTAGTGTGTGTGTGTAGTGTGTGTGTATAGTGTGTAGTGTGTGTGTGTAGTGTGTGTAGTGTGTGTGTGTATAGTGTGTAGTGTGTGTATAGTGTGTGTGTGTGTAGCGTGTGCAGTGTGTTGTGTGTGTGTAGTGTGTATAGTGTGTGTGTATAGTGTGTGTGTTTATAGTGTGTAGTGTGTGTAGTGTGTATAGTGTGTAGTGTGTGTGTTTATAGTGTGTAGTGTGTGTAGTGTGTGTGTATAGTGTGTGTAGTGTGAGTGTGTGTGTAGTGTGTGTATAGTGTGTGTGTTTATAGTGTGTAGTGTGTGTAATGTGTAGTGTGTATAGTGTGTGTAGTGTGTAGTGTGTGTAGTGTGTGTAGTGTGTGTGTAGTGTGCGTAGTGTGCGTATAGTTTGTGTGTAGTGTGTGTAGTGTGTAGTGTGTAGTGTGTGTCATGTGTAGTGTGTGTAGTGTGTGTAGTGTGTAGTGTGTGTAGTGTGTGTAGTGTGTGTGTAGTGTGTGTAGTGTGTGTAGTGTGTAGTGTGTGTAGTGTGTGTGTAGTGTGTAGTGTGTGTAGAGTGTGTAGTGTGTGTAGTGTGTGTATAGTGTGTGTGTAGTGTGTAGTGTGTGTAGTGTGTATAGTGTGTGTAGTGTGTAGTGTGTGTAGTGTGTGTAGTGTGTGGAGTGTGTGTAGTGTGTAGTGTGTGTGTGTAGTGTGTGTGTAGTGTGTGTAGTGTGTGTAGTGTGTGTAGTGTGTGTGTAGTGTGCGTAGTGTGTGTAGTGTGTGTAGTGTGTGTATAGTTTGTGTGTAGTGTGTGTAGTGTGTATAGTGTGTGTAGTGTGTAGTGTGTGTAGTGTGTGTAGTGTGTAGTGTGTGTAGTGTGTGGAGTGTGTGGAGTGTGTGTAGTGTGTGTATAGTTTGTGTGTAGTGTGTGTAGTGTGTATAGTGTGTGTAGTGTGTAGTGTGTATAGTGTGTGTAGTGTGTAGTGTGTGTAGTGTGTGGAGTGTGTGGAGTGTGTGTAGTGTGTGTGTGTAGTGTGTGTGTAGTGTGTATAGTGTGTGTAGTGTGTAGTGTGTGTAGTGTGTGTAGTGTGTGTGTAGTGTGCGTAGTGTGTGTAGTGTGTGTAGTGTGTGTATAGTTTGTGTGTAGTGTGTGTAGTGTGTATAGTGTGTGTAGTGTGTAGTGTGTGTATAGTGTGTGTAGTGTGTATAGTGTGTGTAGTGTGTAGTGTGTGTAGTGTGTGTGTGTGTAGTGTGTGTGTGGTGTGTATAGTGTGTGTGTATAGTGTGTGTGTTTATAGTGTGTAGTGTGTGTAGTGTGTATAGTGTGTAGTGTGTGTTTATAGTGTGTAGTGTGTGTAGTGTGTGTGTATAGTGTGTGTAGTGTGAGTGTGTGTGTAGTGTGTGTATAGTGTGTGTGTTTATAGTGTGTAGTGTGTGTAATGTGTAGTGTGTATAGTGTGTGTAGTGTGTAGTGTGTGTAGTGTGTGTAGTGTGTGTGTAGTGTGCGTAGTGTGCGTAGTGTGTGTAGTGTGTGTATAGTTTGTGTGTAGTGTGTGTAGTGTGTAGTGTGTGTAGTGTGTAGTGTGTGTCATGTGTAGTGTGTGTAGTGTGTGTAGTGTGTAGTGTGTGTAGTGTGTGTAGTGTGTGTGTAGTGTGTGTAGTGTGTGTAGTGTGTAGTGTGTGTGTAGTGTGTAGTGTGTGTAGAGTGTGTAGTGTGTGTAGTGTGTGTATAGTGTGTGTAGTGTGTAGTGTGTGTAGTGTGTGTAGTGTGTAGTGTGTGTAGTGTGTGTAGTGTGTGGAGTGTGTGTAGTGTGTAGTGTGTGTAGTGTGTGTAGTGTGTGTAGTGTGTGTAGTGTGTGTAGTGTGTGTGTAGTGTGCGTAGTGTGTGTAGTGTGTGTAGTGTGTGTATAGTTTGTGTGTAGTGTGTGTAGTGTGTATAGTGTGTGTAGTGTGTGTAGTGTGTGTAGTGTGTGTAGTGTGTAGTGTGTGTAGTGTGTGGAGTGTGTGGAGTGTGTGTAGTGTGTGTATAGTTTGTGTGTAGTGTGTGTAGTGTGTATAGTGTGTGTAGTGTGTAGTGTGTATAGTGTGTGTAGTGTGTAGTGTGTGTAGTGTGTGTAGTGTGTGGAGTGTGTGTAGTGTGTAGTGTGTGTAGTGTGTGTGTAGTGTGTATAGTGTGTGTAGTGTGTAGTGTGTGTAGTGTGTAGTGTGTGTAGTGTGTGTGTAGTGTGCGTAGTGTGCGTAGTGTGTGTAGTGTGTGTAGTGTGTGTATAGTTTGTGTGTAGTGTGTGTAGTGTGTATAGTGTGTGTAGTGTGTAGTGTGTGTAGTGTGTAGTGTGTGTAGTGTGTGTAGTGTGTATAGTGTGTGTAGTGTGTGTGTAGTGTGCGTAGTGTGTGTAGTGTGTGTATAGTTTGTGTGTAGTGTGTAGTGTGTGTAGTGTGTGTATAGTGTGTGTAGTGTGTAGCGTGTGTAGTGTGTGTGTAGTGTGTGTATAGTGTGTGTAGTGTGTATAGTGTGTGTAGTGTGTGTAGTGTGTGTGTAGTGTGTGTGTAGTGTGTGTAGTGTGTATAGTGTGTGTAGTGTGTAGTGTGTGTGTAGTGTGTATAGTGTGTGTGTAGTGTGTGTAGTGTGTGTAGTGTGTATAGTGTGTGTAGTGTGTAGTGTGTGTGTAGTGTGTATAGTGTGTGTGTAGTGTGTGTAGTGTGTAGTGTGTGTAGTGTGTGTAGTGTGTGTAGTGTGTAGTGTGTGTAGTGTGTGTAGTGTGTGTAGTGTGTAGTGTGTGTAGTGTGTGTAGTGTGTAGTGTGTGTAGTGTGTGTGTAGTGTGTATAGTGTGTAGTGTGTGTAGTGTGTGTAGTGTGTGTGTAGTGTGTGTAGTGTGTGTAGTGTGTGTAGTGTGTGTATAGTGTGTAGTGTGTGTAGTGTGTGTGTAGTGTGTGTAGTGTGTGTAGTGTGTAGTGTGTGTAGTGTGTGTAGTGTGTAGTGTGTGTAGTGTGTGTAGTGTGTAGTGTGTGTAGTGTGTGTAGTGTAGTGTGTGTAGTGTGTGTAGTGTGTAGTGTGTGTAGTGTGTAGTGTGTAGTGTGTAGTGTGTAGTGTGTGTAGTGTGTGTAGTGTGTGTAGTGTGTAGTGTGTAGTGTGTGTAGTGTGTGTAGTGTGTGTAGTGTGTGTAGTGTGTGTAGTGTGTGTAGTGTGTATAGTGTGTGTAGTGTGTAGTGTGTGTAGTGTGTAGTGTGTAGTGTGTGTAGTGTGTATAGTGTGTAATGTGTATAGTGTGTGTAGTGTGTAGTGTGTGTAGTGTGTGTAGTGTGTATAGTGTGTAGTGTGTATAGTGTGTGTAGTGTGTAGTGTGTGTAGTGTGTAGTGTGTGTATAGTGTGTGTAGTGTATAGTGTGTGTAGTGTGTGTAGTGTGTGTAGTGTGTATAGTGTGTATAGTGTGTAGTGTGTGTAGTGTGTAGTGTGTGTAGTGTGTGTAGTGTGTAGTGTATAGTGTGTGTAGTGTGTAGTGTGTGTAGTGTGTGTAGTGTGTATAGTGTGTAGTGTGTAGTGTGTAGTGTGTGTAGTGTGTGTAGTGTGTAGTGTGTGTAGTGTGTGTAGTGTGTAGTGTGTGTAGTGTGTAGTGTGTGTGTAGTGCATGTAGTGTGTGTAGTGTGTGTAGTGTGTGTAGTGTGTGTAGTGTGTGTAGTGCATGTAGTGTGTGTAGTGTGTGTAGTGTGTGTAGTGTGTGTAGTGTGTGTAGTGTGTGTAGTGTGTGTAGTGTGTGTAGTGTGTGTAGTGTGTAGTGTGTGTGTAGTGTGTGTGTAGTGTTGTGTGTGTGTAGTGTGTAGTGTGTGTAGTGTGTGTAGTGTGTGTAGTGTGTAGTGTGTGTAGTGTGTGTAGTGTGTGTAGTGTGTATAGTGTGTAGTGTGTGTAGTGTGTGTAGTGTGTGTAGTGTGTGTAGTGTGTGTAGTGTGTATAGTGTGTGTAGTGTGTAGTGTGTGTAGTGTGTAGTGTGTGCAGTGTGTAGTGTGTGTAGTGTGTGTAGTGTGTGTGTGTAGTGTGTGTAGTGTGTGTGTAGTGTGTGTAGTGTGTGTAGTGTGTAGTGTGTGTAGTGTGTGTAGTGTGTGTAGTGTGTGTAGTGTGTGTAGTGTGTGTAGTGTGTGTAGTGTGTGTGTAGTGTGTGTAGTGTGTGTAGTGTGTATAGTGTGTGTAGTGTGTGTAGTGTGTGTAGTGTGTGTAGTGTGTATAGTGTGTAGTGTGTGTAGTGTGTGTAGTGTGTAGTGTGTGTAGTGTGTGTAGTGTGTGTAGTGTGTATAGTGTGTAGTGTGTGTAGTGTGTGTGTGTGTAGTGTGTATAGTGTGTGTAGTGTGTGTAGTGTGTATAGTGTGTAGTGTGTATAGTGTGTGTAGTGTGTAGTGTGTGTAGTGTGTATAGTGTGTAGTGTGTGTAGTGTGTAGTGTGTGTATAGTGTGTGTAGTGTGTGTAGTGTGTATAGTGTGTAGTGTGTGTAGTGTGTGTAGTGTATAGTGTGTAGTGTGTATAGTGTGTAGTGTGTGTAGTGTGTGTAGTGTGTAGTGTGTGTATAGTGTGTGTAGTGTGTAGTGTGTGTAGTGTGTGTAGTGTGTAGTGTGTTTAGTGTGTAGTGTGTGTAGTGTGTATTATTGTGTGTGTGTGTAGTGTGTGTATAGTGTGTGAGTAGTGTGTGTAGTGTGTGAATAGTGTGTTTAGTGTGTAATTATTATTGTAGTGTGTGTAGTGTGTATAGTGTGTAGTGTGTGTAGTGTGTGTAGTGTGTGTAGTGTGTGTAGTGTGTGTAGTGTGTAGTGTGTAGTGTATAGTGTGTGTAGTGTGTAGTGTGTAGTGTGTGTAGTGTGTGTAGTGTGTATAGTGTGTAGTGTGTGTAGTGTGTGTAGTGTGTGTAGTGTGTAGTGTGTGTAGTGTGTGTAGTGTGTAGTGTGTGTAGTGTGTAGTGTGTGTAGTGTGTGTAGTGTGTGTAGTGTGTAGTGTGTGTAGTGTGTGTAGTGTGTAGTGTGTGTAGTGTGTGTAGTGTGTGTAGTGTGTGTAGTGTGTGTAGTGTGTATAGTGTGTGTAGTGTGTGTGTAGTGTGTGTAGTGTGTGTAGTGTGTAGTGTGTAGTGTGTGTAGTGTGTGTAGTGTGTGTAGTGTGTATAGTGTGTATAGTGTGTGTAGTGTGTAGTGTGTGTAGTGTGTGTAGTGTGTATAGTGTGTAGTGTGTGTAGTGTGTAGTGTGTGTAGTGTGTATAGTGTGTAGTGTGTGTAGTGTGTAGTGTGTGTATAGTGTGTGTAGTGTGTGTAGTGTGTATAGTGTGTAGTGTGTATAGTGTGTGTAGTGTGTAGTGTGTGTAGTGTGTATAGTGTGTAGTGTGTGTAGTGTGTGTAGTGTGTAGTGTGTGTAGTGTGTGTAGTGTGTGTAGTGTGTGTAGTGTGTGTAGTGTGTGTAGTGTGTGTAGTGTATAGTGTGTAGTGTGTATAGTGTGTAGTGTGTGTAGTGTGTGTAGTGTGTAGTGTGTGTATAGTGTGTGTAGTGTGTGTAGTGTGTAGTGTGTGTAGTGTGTGTAGTGTGTAGTGTGTTTAGTGTGTAGTGTGTGTAGTGTGTGTAGTGTGTGTAGTGTGTATAGTGTGTAGTGTGTATAGTGTGTGTAGTGTGTAGTGTGTGTAGTGTGTATAGTGTGTAGTGTGTATAGTGTGTATAGTGTGTGTAGTGTGTAGTGTGTGTAGTGTGTGTATAGTGTATAGTGTGTGTAGTGTGTGTAGTGTGTGTAGTGTGTATAGTGTGTAGTGTGTAGTGTGTGTAGTGTGTGTATAGTGTGTGTAGTGTGTGTAGTGTGTGTAGTGTGTAGTGTGTGTAGTGTGTGTATAGTGTGTGTAGTGTGTGTAGTGTGTGTAGTGTGTGTAGTGTGTGTAGTGTGTAGTGTGTGTAGTGTGTGTAGTGTGTGTAGTGTGTGTAGTGTGTATAGTGTGTGTAGTGTGTGTATAGTGTGTGTAGTGTGTGTGTAGTGTGTGTAGTGTGTGTAGTGTGTAGTGTGTGTAGTGTGTGTAGTGTGTGTAGTGTGTGTAGTGTGTGTAGTGTGTGTAGTGTGTGTAGTGTGTGTAGTGTGTATAGTGTGTAGTGTGTGTAGTGTGTAGTGTGTGTAGTGTGTAGTGTGTGTAGTGTGTAGTGTGTGTGTAGTGTGTGTAGTGTGTAGTGTGTGTATAGTGTGTGTAGTATGTGTATAGTGTGTGTAGCGTGTGTAGTGTGTGTAGTGTGTGTAGTGTATAGTGTGTAGTGTGTGTAGTGTGTGTAGTGTGTAGTGTGTGTATAGTGTGTGTAGTGTGTGTAGTGTGTGTAGTGTGTGTAGTGTGTAGTGTGTGTAGTGTGTAGTGTGTGTAGTGTGTGTATAGTGTGTAGTGTGTATAGTGTGTGTAGTGTGTGTAGTGTGTGTAGTGTGTGTAGTGTGTGTAGTGTGTGTAGTGTGTAGTGTGTGTAGTGTGTGTAGTGTGTGTAGTGTGTAGTGTGTGTAGTGTGTGTAGTGTGTGTAGTGTGTAGTGTGTGTATAGTGTGTAGTGTGTGTAGTGTGTGTAGTGTGTGTAGTGTGTGTAGTGTGTATAGTGTGTAGTGTGTGTAGTGTGTAGTGTGTGTAGTGTGTGTAGTGTGTGTAGTGTGTAGTGTGTGTAGTGTGTGTAGTGTGTAGTGTGTAGTGTGTGTAGTGTGTGTAGTGTGTGTAGTGTGTGTGTAGTGTGTGTAGTGTGTGTAGTGTGTGTAGTGTGTATAGTGTGTAGTGTGTGTAGTGTGTGTAGTGTGTAGTGTGTGTAGTGTGTAGTGTGTAGTGTGTGTAGTGTGTGTAGTGTGTGTAGTGTGTGTAGTGTGTAGTGTGTGTAGTGTGTGTAGTGTGTAGTGTGTGTAGTGTGTGTAGTGTGTGTAGTGTGTGTAGTGTGTGTGTAGTGTAGTGTGTGTAGTGTGTGTAGTGTGTGTAGTGTGTGTAGTGTAGTGTGTGTAGTGTGTGTAGTGTGTGTAGTGTGTGTGTAGTGTGTGTAGTGTGTGTAGTGCATGTAGTGCATGTAGTGTGTGTAGTGTGTGTAGTGTGTGTGTAGTGTGTGTAGTGTGTGTAGTGTGTGTGTAGTGTGTGTAGTGTGTGTAGTGTGTGTAGTGTGTGTAGTGTGTGTATAGTGTGTGTAGTGTGTGTAGTGTGTGTAGTGTGTAGTGTGTGTAGTGTGTGTAGTGTGTAGTGTGTGTAGTGTGTAGTGTGTGTAGTGTGTGTGTAGTGTGTGTAGTGTGTAATGTGTGTAGTGTGTAGTGTGTAGTGTGTGTAGTGTGTAGTGTGTGTAGTGTGTGTATAGTGTGTGTAGTGTGTGTAGTGTGTGTAGTGTGTGTAGTGTGTATAGTGTGTGTGTAGTGTGTGTAGTGTGTGTGTGTAGTGTGTGTGTGTGTGTGTATAGTGTGTGTGTGTGTATAGTGTGTGTAGTGTGTGTGTGTATAGTGTGTAGTGTGTGGTGTGTGTAGTGTGTGTAGTGTGTGTAGTGTGTAGTGTGTATAATTATTGTGTGTAGTGTAATTAGTGTGTGTAATTATTATTATTGTGTAATGTGTGTAGTGTGTATAGTGTAGTGTGTGTAGTGTGTGTAGTGTGTGTAGTGTGTGTAGTGTGTGTGTAGTGTGTAGAGTGTAGAGTGTGTGTATGTGTAGTGTATTGTATAGTGTGTGTAGTGTGTGTGTGTAGTGTGTGTGTAGTGTGTGTAGTGTGTCGAGTGTGTGTTAGTGTGTAGTGTGTGTTGTGTGTATTGTGTGTGTAGTGTGTAGTGTGTGTAGTGTGTGTATAATTATTATTGTGTGTATAGTGTGTTGTGTGTTTTGTGTGTGTAGTGTGTGTATTGTGTGTAGTGTGTGTTTTGTGTGTTGTGTGTGTTTTGTGTGTTTTGTGTGTAGTGTGTGTTGTGTGTGTTGTGTGTAGTGTGTGTATAGTGTGTGTAGTGTGTGTAATTATGTGTAGTGTGTGTGTGTGTGTAGTGTGTAGTGTGTGTAGTGTGTGTGTAGTGTGTGTGTAGTGTGTGTAGTGTGTGTAGTGTGTGTAGTGTGTGTAGTGTGTATAGTGTGTGGAGTGTGTAGTGTATTGTGTGTGTAGTGTGTAGTGTGTGTAGTGTGTGTAGTGTGTGTTTAGTGTGTGTAGTGTGTAGTGTGTGTAGTGTGTAGTGTGTGTAGTGTGTAGTGTGTGTAGTGTGTGTCTTGTGTTGGTTGTGTGTGGTGTGTTTTGTGTGTGTTGTGTGTAGTGTGTGTAGTGTGTAGTGTGTGTATAGTGTGTGTAGTGTGTGTAGTGTGTGTAGTGTGTGTATAGTGTGTGTAGTGTGTGTAGTGTGTGTAGTGTGTGTAGTGTGTGTAGTGTGTAGTGTGTGTATAGTGTGTGTAGTGTGTGTAGTGTATTGTGAGTGTGTGTATAGTGTATTGTAGTGTGTGTATAGTGTGTGTGTAGTGTGTAGTGTGTAGTGTGTGTAGTGTGTGTAGTGTGTAGTGTGTAGTGTGTAGTGTGTGTAGTGTGTGTAGTGTGTAGTGTGTGTAGTGTGTGTAGTGTGTGTAGTGTGTAGTGTGTGTAGTGTGTAGTGTGTGTAGTGTGTAGTGTGTGTAGTGTGTGTAGTGTGTAGTGTGTGTAGTGTGTAGTGTGTGTAGTGTGTGTAGTGTGTGTAGTGTGTGTGTTTTGTGTGTGTTGTGTGTGTGTAGTGTGTGTAGTGTGTGTAGTGTGTGTAGTGTGTGTAGTGTGTGTAGTGTGTGTGTAGTGTGTGTAGTGTGTGTAGTGTGTGTAATTATTGTGTGTGTAGTGTGTGTGTAATTATTATTGTAGTGTGTGTAGTGTGTAGTGTGTGTAGTGTGTGTGTAGTGTGTGTAGTGTGTAGTGTGTGTAGTGTGTAGTGTGTGTAGTGTGTGTAGTGTGTGTATAGTGTGTGTAGTGTGTGTAGTGTGTGTAGTGTGTGTAGTGTGTAGTGTGTGTAGTGTGTAGTGTGTGTAGTGTGTGTAGTGTGTATAGTGTGTGTAGTGTGTGTAGTGTGTGTAGTGTGTATAGTGTGTAGTGTGTGTAGTGTGTGTAGTGTGTATAGTGTGTAGTGTGTGTAGTGTGTGTAGTGTGTAGTGTGTGTAGTGTGTAGTGTATAGTGTGTGTAGTGTGTAGTGTGTGAAGTGTGTGTAGTGTGTGTAGTGTGTATAGTGTGTAGTGTGTGTAGTGTGTAGTGTGTGTAGTGTGTGTAGTGTGTATAGTGTGTGTAATTATTGTGTAGTGTGTGTAGTGTGTGTAGTGTGTAGTGTGTGTGTAGTGTGTGTGTAGTGTGTGTGTGTGTTAGTGTGTGTGTGTGTGTGTGTAGTGTGTGTAGTGTGTGTAGTGTGTGTAGTGTGTAGTGTGTAGTGTGTGTAGTGTGTGTAGTGTGTGTAGTGTGTGTGTTGTGTGTGTAGTGTGTGTAGTGTGTAGTGTGTGTAGTGTGTAGTGTGTAGTGTGTGTAGTGTGTAGTGTGTGTAGTGTGTGTAGTGTGTAGTGTGTGTAGTGTGTGTAGTGTGTGTAGTGTGTAGTGTGTGTAGTGCATGTAGTGTGTGTAGTGTGTGTAGTGTGTGTAGTGTGTAGTGTGTGTGTAGTGTGTGTGTAGTGTGTAGTGTGTGTGTAGTGTGTGTAGGGTGTCTTGTGTGTTGTGTGTGTAGTGTGTGTAGTGTGTAGTGTGTGTAGTGTGTGTAGTGTGTGTAGTGTGTAGTGTGTGTAGTGTGTAGTGTGTGTAGTGTGTGTAGTGTGTAGTGTGTGTAGTGTGTGTAGTGTGTGTAGTGTGTGTGTAGTGTGTGTAGTGTGTGTAGTGTGTGTAGTGTGTGTAGTGCATGTAGTGTGTGTAGTGTGTGTAGTGTGTGTAGTGTGTGTAGTGTGTGTAGTGCATGTAGTGTGTGTAGTGTGTGTAGTGTGTGTAGTGTGTGTAGTGTGTGTAGTGTGTGTAGTGTGTAGTGTGTGTAGTGTGTGTAGTGTGTGTAGTGTGTGTAGTGTGTGTAGTGTGTGTATAGTGTGTGTAGTGTGTAGTGTGTAGTGTGTGTAGTGTGTGTAGTGTGTAGTGTGTAGTGTGTGTAGTGTGTGTGTAGTGTGTGTAGTGTGTGTAGTGTGTGTAGTGTGTGTAGTGTATAGTGTGTAGTGTGTGTAGTGTGTGTAGTGTGTAGTGTGTGTAGTGTGTGTAGTGTGTGTAGTGTGTGTAGTGTGTGTAGTGTGTGTAGTGTGTGTGTAGTGTGTGTAGTGTGTAGTGTGTGTAGTGTGTGTAGTGTGTGTAGTGTGTGTAGTGTGTAGTGTGTGTAGTGTGTAGTGTGTGTATAGTGTGTGTAGTGTGTGTAGTGTGTGTAGTGTGTATAGTGTGTGTAGTGTGTAGTGTGTGTATTGTGTGTGTAGTGTGTGTGTTTTGTGTGTGTAGTGTGTAGTGTGTGTAGTGTGTGTAGTGTGTGTAGTGTGTGTAGTGTGTGTAGTGTGTGTAGTGTGTGTAGTGTGTAGTGTGTGTAGTGTGTGTAGTGTGTAGTGTGTGTAGTGTGTGTAGTGTGTGTAGTGTGTGTATAGTGTGTGTAGTGTGTGTAGTGTGTGTAGTGTGTGTAGTGTGTAGTGTGTGTAGTGTGTGTATAGTGTGTGTAGTGTGTATAGTGTTAATAGTGTGTGTAGTGTGTGAAGTGTGTAGAGTGTGTAGTGTGTAGTGTGTGTGTGTGTGTGTGTAGTGTGTAGTGTGTGTAGTGTGTGTAGTGTGTAGTGTGTGTAGTGTGTGTAGTGTGTGTGTAGTGTGTGTAGTGTGTGTGTAGTGTGTGCTTAATTATTGTAGTGTGTTTAGTGTGTGTGTAGTGTGTAGTGTGTGTTGTGTGTAGTGTGTGTAGTGTGTTGTTTGTGTTTTGTGTGTGTAGTGTGTGTATAGTGTGTGTTGTGTGTGTAGTGTGTGTAGTGTGTGTAGTGTGTAGTGTGTAGTGTGTGTAGTGTGTGTAGTGTGTATTGTGTGTATAGTGTGTGTAGTGTGTGTATAGTGTGTGTAGTGTGTGTAGTGTGTGTAATAGTGTAGTGTGTGTAATTATTATTGTAGTGTGTTTAGTGTGTTTAGTGTTTATTGTGTATAGTGTGTAGTGAGTGTAGTGTGTGTAGTGTGTAGTGTGTGTAGTGTGTGTATAGTGTGTAGTGTTTGTAGTGTGTAGTGTGTGTAGTGTGTAGTGTGTAGTGTGTGGTTATTGTGTAGTGTGTAGTGTGTGTAGTGTGTAGTGTGTAGTGTGTGTAGTGTGTGTAGTGTGTGTAGTGTGTGTAGTGTGTGTAGTGTGTGTAGTGTGTGTAGTGTGTGTAGTGTGTGTAGTGTGTGTAGTGTGTGTCGTGTGTGTCGTGTGTGTAGTGTGTGTAGTGTGTGTAGTGTGTGTCGTGTGTGTCGTGTGTGTAGTGTGTGTAGTGTGTATGTGTAGTGTGTGTGTCGTGTGTGTGTATTTTGTGTGTAGTGTGTGTAGTGTGTGTAGTGTGTGTAGTGTGTGTAGTGTGTGTGTATAGTGTGTGTAGTGTGTGTAGTGTGTGTATAGTGTGTGTAGTGTGTGTGTAGTGTGTGTAGTGTGTGTGTAGTGTGTGTAGTGTGTGTGTAGTGTGTGTAGTGTGTGTATAGTGTGTGTATAGTGTGTAGTGTGTGTATAGTGTGTGTAGTGTGTGTAGTGTGTGTAGTGTGTAGTGTGTGTAGTGTGTAGTGTGTGTAGTGTGTATTGTGTGTATAGTGTGTGTAGTGTGTGTATAGTGTGTGTATATTGTGTAGTGTGTAGTGTGTGTGTAGTGTGTGTATAGTGTGTGTAGTGTGTAGTGTGTAGTGTGTGTAGTGTGTGTAGTGTGTGTGTAGTGTGTGTAGTGTGTAGTGTGTATAGTGTGTGTAGTGTGTAGTGTGTGTAGTGTGTAGTGTGTGTAGTGTGTAGTGTGTAGTGTGTGTAGTGTGTGTAGTGTGTGTAGTGTGTGTGTAGTGTGTGTAGTGTGTGTGTAGTGTGTGTGTAGTGTGTGTAGTGTGTAGTGTGTGTAGTGTGTGTAGTGTGTGTGTAGTGTGTGTAGTGTGTGTAGTGTGTGTAGTGTGTAGTGTGTGTAGTGTGTGTAGTGTGTGTATAGTGTGTAGTGTGTGTAGTGTGTGTGTAGTGTGTGTAGTGTGTGTAGTGTGTATAGTGTGTAGTGTGTGTAGTGTGTAGTGTGTGTAGTGTGTGTAGTGTGTGTAGTGTGTGTAGTGTGTGTAGTGTGTAGTGTGTGTAGTGTGTAGTGTGTGTATAGTGTGTGTAGTGTGTGTAGTGTGTAGTGTGTGTAGTGTGTAGTGTGTGTAGTGTGTGTAGTGTGTGTAGTGTGTGTAGTGTGTGTAGTGTGTAGTGTGTGTAGTGTTTTTTAGTGTGTGTAGTGTGTGTAGTGTGTGTAGTGTGTGTAGTGTGTGTAGTGTGTGTAGTGTGTGTAGTGTGTAGAGTGTATATTGTGTTGTGTGTGTAGTGTGTGTAGTGTGTAGTGTGTGTAGTGTGTGTAGTGTGTAGTGTGTAGTGTGTGTAGTGTGTGTAGTGTGTGTGTAGTGTGTGTAGTGTGTGTAGTGTGTGTGTAGTGTGTAGTGTGTGTAGTGTGTGTTTAGTGTGTGTAGTGTGTGTAGTGTGTGTATTGTGATTAATTATTGTAGTGTGTGTAGTGTGTTGTGTGTGTTGTGTGTGTTGTGTGTGTGGTGTGTGTTGTGTGTAGTGTGTGTATAGTGTGTGTAGTGTGTAGTGTGTGTAGTGTGTAGTGTGTGTAGTGCATGTAGTGTGTGTAGTGTGTGTAGTGTGTGTAGTGTGTGTAGTGTGTGTAGTGTGTGTAGTGTGTGTAGTGTGTGTAGTGTGTGTGTAGTGTGTGTAGTGTGTGTAGTGTGTGTGTAGTGTGTGTAGTGTGTGTAGTGTGTGTAGTGTGTGTAGTGTGTGTGTAGTGTGTGTAGTGTGTGTGTAGTGTGTGTAGTGTGTGTAGTGTGTGTAGTGTGTGTAGTGTGTAGTGTGTAGTGTGTAGTGTGTGTAGTGTGTGTAGTGTGTGTAGTGTGTAGTGTGTGTAGTGTGTGTAGTGTGTGTGTGTGTAGTGTGTGTAGTGTGTGTAGTGTGTGTAGTGTGTGTAGTGTGTGTAGTGCATGTAGTGTGTGTAGTGCGTGTAGTGTGTGTAGTGTGTGTAGTGTGTAGTGTGTGTAGTGTGTGTAGTGTGTGTGTAGTGTGTGTAGTGTGTGTGTAGTGTGTAGTGTGTATAGTGTGTGTAGTGTGTAGTGTGTGTAGTGTGTGTGTAGTGTGTGTATAGTGTGTGTAGTGTGTAGTGTGTAGTGTGTAGTGTGTGTGTAGTGTGTGGAGTGTGTTAATTGTTATTGTAGTGTGTAGTGTGTGTAGTGTGTATAGTGTGTTTAGTGTGTGTAGTGTGTGTAGTGTGTGTAGTGTGTGTAGTGTGTGTAGTGTGTGTGTAGTGTGTGTAGTGTGTAGTGTGTAGTGTGTGTAGTGTGTGTAGTGTGTGTGTAGTGTGTGTATAGTGTGTGTAGTGTGTGTAGTGTGTAGTGTGTATAGTGTGTGTAGTGTGTAGTGTGTGTAGTGTGTAGTGTGTGTAGTGTGTAGTGTGTAGTGTGTGTAGTGTGTGTAGTGTGTGTGTAGTGTGTGTAGTGTGTGTAGTGTGTATAGTGTGTGTAGTGTGTAGTGTGTGTAGTGTGTAGTGTGTGTAGTGTGTGTATAGTGTGTGTAGTGTGTGTAGTGTGTGTAGTGTGTGTAGTGTGTGTGTAGTGTGTGTAGTGTGTAGTGTGTGTAGTGTGTGTGTAGTGTGTGTAGTGTGTGTTGTGTGTGTTGTGTGTGTAGTGTGTTGTGTGTGTAGTGTGTGTGTAGTGTGTGTTGTGTGTAGTGTGTAGTGTGTGTAGTGTGTAGTGTGTGTAGTGTGTGTAGTGTGTGTAGTGTGTGTAGTGTGTGTAGTGTGTGTAGTGTGTAGTGTGTATTTAGTGTATAGTGAGTTTATAGTGTGTATAGTGTGTGTAGTGTGTGTAGTGTGTGTAGTGTGTGTAGTGTGTAGTATTGTGTAGTGTGTGTAGTGTGTGTAGTGTATTAGTGTGTAGTGTGTGTAGTGTGTAGTGTGTGTGTAGTGTGTGTAATTATTGTGTAGTGTGTGTAGTGTGTGTGTAGTGTGTAGTGTGTGTAGTGTGTAGTGTGTGTATTATTATTGTGTGTAGTGTGTGTGTATAGTGTGTGTATTGTGTGTAGTGTGTAGTGTGTGTAGTGTGTAGTGTGTAGAGTGTGTGTAGTGTGTGTATTGTAATTATTATTGTAGTGTGTGTAGTGTGTGTAGTGTGTGTAGTGTGTGTGTAGTGTGTGTAGTGTGTGCTGTAGTGTGTGTCGTGTGTTGTGTGTGTCTTGTGTGTAGTGTGTAGTGTGTGTGTATTGTAGTGTGTGTGGTGTGTGTAGTGTGTGTAGTGTGTAGTGTGTGTAGTGTGTGTAGTAGTGTAGTGTGTAATTATTGTGTGTAGTGTGTGTAGTGTGTAGTGTGTAGTAGTGTGTAGTGTGTGTAGTGTGTAGTGTGTGTGTGTAGTGTGTGTAGTGTGTGTGTTGTGTGTGTGGTGTGTGTAGTGTGTGTAGTGTGTGTAGTGTGTAGTGTGTGTAATTATTGTGTAGTATGTAGTGTAGTGTGTAGTGTGTGTAGTGTATAGTGTGTGTAGTGTGTGTGTGTGTAGTGTGTGTAGTTAGTGTGTAGTGTGTGTAGTGTGTTAGCAATTAGTGTGTAGTGTGTGTGTAGTGTGTAGTGTGTGTAGTGTGGTGTGTAGTGTGTGTGGTGTGTGTAGTGTGTGTAGTGTGTGTAGTGTGTAGTGTGTGTAGTGTGCCTTAATTATTGTGTAGTGTGT